>CM033748.1:13082419-13682419 GCA_019671005.1 Hibiscus mutabilis | reverse complement strand
GGCCTTCATCTGGGCTCGTGTTTTAAGCTATGTGTATCGATACGATTACACCTGTTTCGATACGACATTCATTTGGGTTTAAGATATCGTTTAAGCGTACCGATACGGTTACCACCGTATCAATACGATGTGTTGAGATCTTCAAAATCTTCGCATTTATTTTTTGACCGTTGCCTTGTCAGTTATTAGAATCAACAAACTTTGATTTTTAGTTACCCGTACCGATACGACCCCTAGACGTACCGATGCAATTTTGACCTCAGATTTCAGTGAGCAAAACTCGTATTGATACGGCTACACCGTATCAATACGCCCCTAATTTTACACTATGTCTATTTTGATACGCCCTTATGTGTATCAATACGCTATTGCACAATGAATCTTTCTTCTTTTGACAGGTACCGATACAGCTCTTCGCGTACCGATACGGTTGGTCACCAGACAACATTTATTATGGGAAAATGGTCCCCAACGACTATATTGATGACTTCAACCACCCAAACGGTTATAATTTAGTGAGAGGGTATAAATACAAGTCTCCAAAGCTTTTACTGTAATACCTCAAAATTTTGGTTAGTGACCAAAATGTCAAACTTGAAAAGTTTGGTGACCAAAATGTAAAATTTAAAAAGTTTGCTGCCAATGTGTAAATTTCGAAAAGTTTAGGGACTAAGTTGTAATTTTCAAAAGTTATGTAATTTAGTCCCATAAATGAATAGTTCACCCCCAAGAGTGGCATTTTTGTGTTACCTGGATTTTTGATACGAAGTTTGTATTAAGAGCTATAACGCTTTAAAGTACGGGAAAAATCCGGATAATCAAATTTAATCGAATAAATGAGAAATATTTTATAAGATATTTTAGGAGAAATTTTATTAAAATAAGTCAAGGGTAAAAGGGTCATTTTCATGTCTTATTTTAATGGAAATTAATAAGGACCATTGGATTAAAGATTACTTTTCCATGTTTAATCTTAGCCATTGGATGAAAAATGGCAAGATGGTAATTTTTGAAGATGGCAAGGACAAAGTTGGTAATCACTAACTCCTTGGATTAATTTGGGCCATTGAATGATCAAAATGACATGTGGCAATTTATGGAACCTTGGATTTAAGGGGCAAGATGGTCATTTCGCAATAGAAAGAATTTTTAATTCAAAATGCTTATTATAGATGACAAATGGCTCAAATTTAAGTAAAAAAAAATTCAAGATTTCTCTCAAATTCCCTCAAGTGTTCGAAAGCTTCATAAGGTAAGGGGAAAAATTTTTGAATTCAATTTTCAAGCTTATTTCTTTGGATTTTGGTTGAAAGCATGAAACAAAGAATTAATCTCCATGAAGTTCTCTATCTCTTGATACCATTTTTCATGCTTTCCTTACTTAAAACCTTAGTTTTGAGAAATTGATGGATAAAGGGGATGTTGAATTAGGATGAATTGAGGTTAGTTTTTGATTAATATGATGTTGTAGAATCATATTAAAGCTTGTATGATGATTGAAACTACATGGAAATAGCTAAACCCTAAATTGTTCAAAGTTAGGGTTTTAGTATAAAAGTTGAATTTGGATTGATTTTGATTTAGGAATGATTGTGAAAGCTTGGAAATGATGTTTAAGTGTTAACTGGACTAGTTTGGAAACTTGGAAAATCATAGCGATGATTTCGATAATTTGTAATAATTAGGGGAAATTATGGAAAAATTCCATAAAATTGGAAATGCCGAAATTATGATTTTACAAGCTTTAAAATGTCATTTGGACCATTTTAGAAGTTTGTAAAAACATAGGGACCAATTCGAAAATCTTAAAAAGATTGGGGACCAATTCGACAATTTGGAAGAATTTAAGGACTAAAGTGAAAAATTATTTTCATGGAAGCATTATGCTGGAATGAATGTTAGAATGAGTTATAAATCATTCTTTGAGTAAATGTTGGAAGAAATACAAAGTATTGAGGATGAAATGACTTATGTCATGAAACTAATATTTGGAAAATATTAGGGTGTTTATAGGAAAATTATTCCTATATTGTTTATGTGTTAGTAAGATACTAACATATAATTTGGAATGTACTTATGGTATTTTTAATACACTTGTAGACTGTGAACAAAATCGAGATCGAATTAGTAATCGAGGAAAGGAACGAGACCAAAGTTGATCTTAGTGAGGCTAATTGGACATTGACAAAGTATAAAGTGTCAAGGTGAGTGCACTTTCATGCATGGATAATATTATGATTATCATTTAGAAGACTTGTGATAAGTCAACCTTATTAATAATTGTTTGATAGTTATATCATGAATTTATATTTGACATATTAAGAATTGTCAAAGGTAGAACTATGATGCATTTGATCACTAGATATATCAGGTATGTATGTTTATGGTATTTCGGGTATGAACTGGCTTAGCTTGAAATCATGATAATTATATTGCCATGGATGAATTGAATATGGAATTGGAAAGTATGCCCAAGTAAGTTACTGAGGTATAGAGTATAGTTGGCATGCATAGAGTCCAACGGTTTAGCACTTCGGTGCGGTTTATTAACACTTTTAGGTGTGGTTCTTTAGCACTTACGTGCAGTCTCTTAGCACTTAGGTGCGGTGTATTAGCACTTTGGTGCAATTTTGACTCGTGTACTCAAGTCCTCAAACTATGTTGGTCAATAATTTATTTGATAATAAATGGTAAATAATTTAGAGAGTAGGTAAACTCTCGGATAATGGCAAGGATATTAATAAGATTTATGAATCCGGATTATATTATGTTAATATTTGATTAACATAAGGGAAATAAAGGAATAGTGATCAAACTGCATGTTTATTATATTATTGTTATAATTCAAGCATATTGATTTATGTTAAAAAAATTATAATGCCTCACTAAGTATATACTTAGCGTGTGATGGTTTTCACGCGTAGATAGTAATCCCGGACAGGAGTAGGGAGTATCGGCATCATCATCCAGAGGGATAATAGTCGTATCGGTAATTTACATCTTTGATGTATTTTGATTATCTCTAGTTGGCATATATAAAATGATAGTAGCTCGCTTTAACTAGTCTAGATATGGTTTGTAATATTAATATCTAGATAAGTGGTTACTTTATAACGTGGATTATATTAGTTTAAAGAAATTACTAGTAATAGAAATCGGGTAAAATTGTAAATTTGATTTTTAGAGTAATCAAGATCATTTTTAATTTTGGCAGTTTTTAGGCAGTTTTCTTAATTAAAATGTGTAGTTATAAACTGCTAAGTTGCTACCTGAAAATCGAAGCTATTTGACGGGTAAAAAAATTAGTATTTGGTTTTACGTGATAAACTGAAAATTTTGAAAATTGCTATTTTTGATTAAATTGAGTAGTATAAAATACGGGTAAATATTAGGTGACATTCCTTACTAGTATTAAGAATTAAATACTGGTAAGGGTGTTACAGCTACAACAACTATTGATCAACTCACAAGCATTCAAGCAAAATCCAACCACTTTGAGCCTTTAAAGTCAAACCCTTGTAAACCCAACTTGTGTATTTTCATTGTAATCTTTAGATTCAAGTTTGGGGTTGTGAGCATTTGTAATTGGGCAAACAAATTCACCTTTGAGAGGATTTTTCTGTGTTTGCAAATCATTCCTTGTAAAAGAGTGAACCTTGATCAAGCTTTGGGTATAAAGCTTTGATCCATTGTAATGGTTGTCTCCTTAGCCTAGAAAATGGGAAGAATTCAGTAGTGAATTGTTTGAAATCCTTAGTGGAGAGCTAAGGTAGTGGATGTAGAGCTTGTTAGAAGCTTGAACCACTATAAATTCTTTTGTCTTCAATTTTTTCATATTCCCTTTGCCTCCCTTCCAATTTTTAATTACCAATTCACCCCTTCTTGGCCATTTGTCATCGATTGATCATCCTAACAATTGGTATTAGAGCCACACTCAACCGAAGGTCTAACCATCGTTGAGGCGATCCTAGAAGGTGATTCAATCAACCGACACTCAAGCCATGGCATCTACTTTCGTCAACAACATGTATGAGTCTCAATCCATTACTAGACCGCCCTTCTTCAACGGAGACAACTATTTGTATTGGAAGAACCGAATGAGGTTATTTATCAAATCCAACGATTATCTTCTTTGGGATGTAATCAAAGACGGACCATCTATCTCGATGAAGCAAGAAGGAGAAAGGCAAATTCCCAAGGCCAAGCATGAAATAACCGATGAAGAAAGAAAGAAGTTACAAGTAAATGACAAGGCCTTGCACATGCTCTTTTGTGCACTTGGACCAGATGAATACTCGAAGATGTCTTCGTGTACAAGTGAAAAAGAGGTGTGGGACAAGCTCGAGACCACCTATGAAGGCACCAATGACATAAATGAGACCAAGATTGGACTCCTCAACTTAAGTTACGAGAACTTCAAGATGGAGCCTGATGAGAGCATCACCAAGATGTTCGATCGCTTCTTCGTCATCGTCAACGGTCTTAAAGGCTTCAAAAAAATCATCCCCGAAGACAAGCTTGTTTGGAAGCTCATCTACCCACTTCCAAGTCTTGGGATGGCAAGAGAATCGTCACCATTGAAGCTAAAGATCTCAAGACGTTGAAACTCGATGCACTCATGGGGTCTCTTCTCACCCATGAGATAATGAAGAAAGGAAGAGAGGAAGAAAAGAAGAAGAAAGAGATGAAGATCGAAAAGAAATAAGTGGAGAAGAAAAAGATTAGAATTGCTCTCAAAGCTTCACAAGATGAGAGTGATTCAAGCGAGGAGGAAGATGAGGAGTTGGCCATGTTAGCCAAACGGTTCACTCTGTTCATGAAATCCAACTAGGGAAGAAAGTTCAATCAGATGGGGGATTTCAAGAACAAAAGTAAGAAAAAGAGAAGGATCCCTTAGTGTGCTATGAATGCAAGAAGTCGGGACACATCAAGATCGATTGTCCCCAACTCAAGAAGAAAGGCTTCAAGAAGAAAAAGAAGCACAAAGCCCATGTTGCCACTTAGAGCGATGAAGAATCGTCAAGTGATGAAGAGCACGAAGTTGCAAACCTATGTCCCATGGCCTTTGAGGAGGATCCTGAGGTAACCTCCAACTCATCTAACGATTTAACTTATGATGAATTATTTGATGACTATAATGAGTTGCAAGAGGTTTACGATGAATTGGTTTTGAAATACAAAGAATCACATTTGAAAAACAAGAAAATATTTTTTGATTTGAAAAATCAAAATGATTCTTTGATCAAAACTAATTCGGAACTTGAAAAGAAGGTTTGTGATTTGCAAGACAATCAAAAGTATTTTGAAAAAGAAAATATTGATTTAAACAACCTTCTTTTCGAGTTGCATGATCATTACCACAAGGAGGTAAATGATCTCAAAGCTTCCTTAAAAAAAGTTGGGAAACCGAGTTTTGAAAAAGGACAATCTTCAAAACCCAACAATGTGAAAAAGAACTTTGGTGGCTACAAAAAAAAGAGGCTTCCAAAGGCCCTCTAGAGGTAAAAGGATTAGAAGTGTTTGGGTTCCTAAGGACCTAATTGCTTCTAATGATATTCATGCTATTGCTTCTTGGATTCCCAAGGGAACCAAGATTTTGGGAGCTAATATTCATGGACCCAAAATGATTTGGGTACCAAAAATCAAGACCTAATCTTTGTTTGTAGGGGTGCATTGCTTCAAGGACAAAGCTTCAAGTGCAAATTTGTGGTGTCTTGATAGTGGATGCTCAAGACATATGACCGGAGACAAGAGTAGATTCTTGAAACTAGATCTAAAGAAAGGAGGATTAGTGGCATTTGGTGACAACTCCAAAGGTCAAATTAAAGGAATGGGTTCCATTGGTAATCACTCTTCCATACTTATTGAAAATGTTTTATATGTTGTAGACTCTCGGAGTGAGAATGCTGGCAAAAGTGGCAAAAGGTATATGTTGGGAAAGTATAAAAACGTGCCAAGATGAGTCTTTTGCGTGCAAGTATACACGGTCTACAAGTAATACAGCTGGTAAGCTTAGTATCGATCCCATAGAGATTGACTTGGAATTCAATTGCCTTGATTGTTACTTGCCTTAAGAAAAAATGATTTGATTTGAAGTTGGTTTTAAAAACAACTAAAAAGAAAATGAATGAAAGTAAAGTAAAGATGTTGGCAAGGAAGGTGCTTTAATGATTGATGAGCATTGGCAGGGAATGCCTGGTTTTCACGCTATTCATGTCGTGCCAGCTTTTAATAACAACCTGTCTTGGCATTGTTTGCCGAGCAGATTCAAAATTAGCAAAGCCTCTCTCGATGATCATTGCCCTAAATTGATCATGTAAAAACCCCTATATCTCTATAGTGCTTGTTTTTAAATAAACCAATTTGATTAAGATCCAATCTATACTCCTAAGGGGTAGATTTCACTCCTGAAGTAAGTTCATCAACTTGAACAATTTCTCTCGAAGCTTCTCTCCCTAGTATTCAACAACTTATTCGTTGCCACCCCAAGTCTGTTAAGATATTAAGGCGCAATAAGCCAACAGTGCCAGCTCTCGCTTGGCATAGTATCTAGGAAATATTAAAGTATGCTGAATGGTGAAAACATTGCCAAGGCAGATTTATTATTAAAAACTAAAACATAAAAATAGCGTTCAACGCAAACATCCCCCACCAACTATTAAATTAGTTCATGGTGAGGGATTTAACCAACAACCCACAAACGTTTTTGAAATACATCGTCATTAAAAACAAAGTAAATAAATTGAAAGAGGGAATGGGCTAAAAGGGGTCTCTCGATGCAGCCCTTCAAGATCCAGGCTTCTCGGCCAAGCTGGTCGGACCACCCTTCCTAGGTGTAGCCAGTTGTCAATCGTCATACGCCAACTCCTCATGATCCAATCTTCTTCAATCCCCTCAAAAGTCTAACTTGGTTGGTGTTTAAATAGGCAGGCGAGGAATGGATAATATTAGCTCTTCAAATTTTGAATTTCAAATGCCCAAGGGATAAATGATTATCTTCTTATCCAAATTTGAATGAGAGCTGGTCAGGATAGGGCCAACGTCATACTGCCAAAGCTGCCTTGGCGTCCAAGCTTGGCATGAATCTGCCAACAAGTCTTGGCACCATCTTATCCGCTATTTTTTCGGAGATTGTTCCAATTGCTGTTTTTTCGAAGCCTGATCATGTCCTATTTTTTCAGCGTCCAACAACTTCTTGGCGTGGCATCAAGTTCACTTCTCTTCCATCCGGTGCTTGGCATTGTCTGGTCTATCTGTGCCAACAACACTCGGCATTCTCTCTGGCATTCCTTCATGTGGTACTTTTCTGGGCCAAATCCTATGCCAAACCTGCAAAAATTGCCAACAAAACAACCCTTCACACTGGCATAGACAAAACTCTAAACTCTTTATGCAAATGCATGATTCTAACATCCTAATGCAACTAAATGTACCTAAAAACAAGCAAAAGCGTTGTAAGATTGGCGTTAAAAATAGTACTTTTGGAGAGGTAACACAGCCCCAAGCCTAACTCATTACTTGTCCTTAAGTAATGCAATCAAAATAAAAACAAAAACTGTGAAAATTTACCTCGACAAAATTTTGGTCGAATACCAACACGTGCTGGCAGGCAGAATTTGGCTCTATTTCTGTCCTCAGTATCTCAATGCAATAATGCCAAGCATGTAGTAATTCAAGTGCAGCAATATAACTCTAGTCTAAGTTCATGAATAGTGCATGATGTGTAGGCAATATGCATCAAGTATCCTGTCACTCCCTTAGCCAATTTTACTACCTAAACTCAGATTTTTATCTTTTTTCTTTTTCTTCTTTGCCAAGGGTTTCTGTTGGCATTAACATAAGCTTGCTTCGTGATACTATTTAGCGTGAGAGATAAGAGGGAGCATACCACGAATCCTCACCTTAATCTAGACATCACTAGGCTTTCTCTTCAACTCATACTCTAAGGTTTTGGACTTGAGAACTAAGAGGGAGCAAACCACGAAGCCCCAAGTAACTTATTATCCCTAGGTAGAGGAGAGTTCATTTCATTTTTTTCTTGCTTTGGCAGAACATTGCTGCCTTATTTATTTCTTTTTACCCTGACATCATTTTTTTTCTAAATCTGAGCATAGTTTCAAAAAGTCTAAGTTTGCTAAGGAACTAGATACATACTACGTGTTAAGTGTAAGTTCAATTCCCTAAAATAGAGATCAATTGCCAAGCAAACCTGGCATACTATGTTGCTGGATGGCATGACAACTAAAGATTAAAGTTTCCTCATTGGACAGACACCTAGATCAAATTAAACTTGCTTAACAAATGCTAACATTTTTCAAAATTAAACCGAGGCAAAATTTTCTTTTTCTTTTTTTAGTGGTTCGGTATGCATCTATCCTAAATGACCTAGATGGCATGACAAATGGCATGGCAACAGAAATTAAACATGAAATGCATGGTAGAAATGTGAAGAAATGCACACCCCCAAACCCAAGATGTGCATTGTCCCCAATGCATGAAACAACACATATATACAAAAGAACAGTGTCGCGACCATTTTTTGAAAAAATCAGGAATGTGAAAAATAGCCCGACGATAGATCTTTTAGAAAATTAGGGTTTTCTGGCCATTTTAACTTAATCTTGAAAATTTAGGGGTTTTAGTATTAAATCAAAATTTCCTTTATTTATCTTTAAAAACACTTTGGAGTCGCCACCGATCACTTCGAGGTAGACCGGGCACCAAAAAGCAAACCAAAGATTCTGTCTTTAAAAATTGGGTTCGGGAATCGGTTACGTGTAGGGAAGGATTAGCACCCCTACGAACGCCCGGTATCGGTACATTTAATTTTACGTGGCATTTTGGCATTTCGAATAATAATTTGAATTTAATTTATCCTATAATTATTAACTAAATTTAAACTCCGAATGCATATATCCTTTTATAAAGAAATTCATTTTGTTCGAATACGAGATAAAAGGAACCCCATTAGCTGGCACGTCTATTCGTATTTTAAAAATTAATTTCCAACATAAAAGGTTTTTAATGAATGATATTTTATTGTCTTGTCAACTTTAAGTACAAATCCTAAAAGGCTCTAATTAATTAGTTGTTTAAAACTATGAATATTAATTAGTTTAATGGCTTTTATGAGAAAATGTCATTTTCATGAACACCTTCCATATATTTAAAGCCTTTAAACTAATCATATTCCTAATTGATTAATTTTTCTAATTAATTAAAGTTCTAGTCCTAATTAAGGCTCTAACAATTTATTATTTAATTATAATTGAAAATGTTTCCCAAAGATCAAACTTATCATTTTGCCAAGATTTATCATTTGTTCTTCGCAAATCCCCTATTTGATCCCTAGAAACACTAAAACATTCCCTCAACTCTGTTTCTTAAGATAAAAAACCCAAACTCTTGCCTTTGTTCTTAACCGTTCTTCCAAAACCAAACAAATCCTTAGAACTCTGGCCAAGCTCCACCTTAGCCACCACCCTTAGATCTAGGTCCACCTCTATAACCCCTTCCGGCCTATTCGCCGGCCGTCGGAGGCGACGCCGACCATTTCTGATCGTTGTCTTTGGTCACATTTCTCGGCCGATCTTATACCTCTGACCACATCTGCAACTCCGATCACCCCTAACTTCTCTCCGACCACCGTGACCCTAATTTTGGCCGCCGTCCTCCGTAGTATGACGATTTCTGGCCACCGTGCTGAAACCCTAAAATAACCCAAAACCCATTTTCACTCTGTTTTGGCCTAGGCTACTACCCGACTCATCTGAGTCACCCTTCTTTCCCCCTAAAACTACCTGAATCTCACATTTTCAACTCCACCGGCATTCACTAACCTCACTGACATCTGAGAATATACTCCGGCCACCTCAAAAAATAAGTTTACGGCTATTTTACTTTCCTTACTATTTTTCTTATTTTTACATGATATCTAACTTTTTGTATTTTAATACAGGGAAAAGGTAAAGAGGAAATGCGATACCTTTCGGTAATTTCGGAAGTGGTGCACTTCGTCTTCCCCGTCGACCTCTGGATTTTCGGCGACGATTCGTTCAGTTTCCCTATGACCTTTCAGCTTCAATAGGTAACTCTCTGGTTTCTTCTCTTTCCTCAATTATTAGCATAATAATTAGGTTATTATTGCCGTAATTATTGTTATCATTAATTCTGACACTTTCTCTTTCATGCTATTTATAGGGGAAATGGAGGATGACATCAGCAGTGAGCGGGAAAAGGGAACAGAATCTGTGTGCTTTGATTCGGGCCAATGAACGGATGCCATGTGGCATTTTGGCGGGCCAAAGAAGCACAAATGTGCTTTCTGGGTCGCTTTTATCCAGAATTTGTTGTAAATGGGCGGGAAAAATGGGTTTTGTGTTTATTGGATATTGAACTGGGATATTGAACATAAATTGGGCCTTTAGATTTGGACATTTAAACATGGACTTTTGGACTATATATTTGGGCTATTTATTTATCTATTATTTATTTATTATTTACTTATTATTAAGCCCGATCAAAATTCAAGTATAACAGCTGCCCCTCTTTGCTCATTGCTGTGGAACATGGATAGAGCAAAGACTGAAAATACACGAATTTTGTCTAGATCTCTTAGTCATCCTCTGAAAGGCAAGTCTTTCATTATGAACAATGCTGAAGTTTGAAGCTGTTCTTCTTATTATGAAATTCTTCAAACTTCTGCCAAACTCTGGAATCTGAAGCTGTTCTTCTTTTTATGAAATTCTTCATCTTCCAAGGCTCGGAATTACTCTTGTCATTCTTCATCTTCTGAGATTTGTAGTTGAAATTCTTCATCCCTCCATCAAACAATCCACCTTTCTGCAAGGGTATCGAACAAACGAGTTCTTCATATTAGGAACTTTGGATTCTTTGCTGGGCAAATTCTTCTCGTTGCAAACTTCATCTTTGTCGAGCAAACTTTTTGCATTAGGAGGTCTTCATTCTTTATTGTGTGAACTCTTCCCATTAGGAATTCTATCTTTTCCAAGTGAACTCTTCCGATTAGGAGCTTTTCGTTCTTTGTTGGGAATGCTAATTCATCTCATTTTCTGGGGAAAGACTGAACCTGCCACAAGAAAATATCATTGATTAATAAGAATTCAACCTAAAGCAATATGTAATATCCGCAATTCTTGCTTGAAACACTGAGATCTTTGGTGCCATTGCTTATTCTGCCTAAGATATCTCGATCTTTCAGTCTAAAGCGCGCATGGAATCCCTTATTTTCTCTTCATCTGTTTATCGACTTCCTTCTTCTATGCCTACAAAAGTCAAATTTATCATTAATCTTCCATCATTGATTGTAAAAATGTACAATTTAGGTATATCACTAGGACACTTTAAATGCTTCAACAAAAGACGCTGAAACTACAAATCTTCCTCATTTGAGCCTGAAGTTTGTCTATCTTGCTTTCCGATCCGGCAACTTGAATCATTTATGTCTTCTTTTTCTTTTTCTTTTCTTTTTCCCTTCGTCATTTTTTCTCTTTTCCTTTATTTCTTTTCCTTTTTCTTTTTTCCTTCTTATTTTTTCACTCTTTCTTCTTTCCTCAATTTTCTTTTTCTTTTTCTTCCCTTTTTCTTTATTCTCTTTCTTTTTTCTTTTTCTTTTTCTCTTTTTTTCTCTTTTTTTCTTTCTTTTTGTTTTTTCTCTTTCTCTTTCTCTTTCTTTTTTTTCTTTTTTCTCTCTTCTTCTTCTTTCTGTTTTGTCTCTTCCTTTTTCTTCTTTTTCTCTTTTTCTTTTTCCATACTTTCTTATTTTCTTGTTTTTTCTTTCTTTTTCCTCTTTTTTGCCATTTTTTTCACTTTTTCTTCTTCTTTCTTTTTTTTATGTTTTTTTTTCTTGTTCTTGTTCTTTTTCCTTTTCTTTTTCTTTTTTCTCTCTTTTTGTTTTTTCTATATTTTTTCTTTTTTTTGTTTTTTCTCTTATTTATTTTTCTTTTCTCTCTTTTTTTTTGAAACTGAGGACCCAAAGGATTAATATTTCTGTTGATATCGTGCCTCATCGTCTTATTGCAATAACATTCAGAAAGTTCTTATCATTTCCGAAAGTATTGGCCCGAAGGACTTAACATCATGCCCGAAGGACTTACTGATGACCCGAAGGATTTAGAATTGTAATGCACTTCTTTTCTTGTGCACACAATTACATCACTTCTGAAGGTGATGGCCCGAAGAACTTAACATCATGTCCGAAGGACTTACTAACGACCTGAAGGATTTAACATCATGCCCGAATGACTTACTGATGACCCGAAGGATTTAGAATTGCATTGTACTTCCTTTCCCGTGCAAACAATTACATCACTCCCGAAGGTGATGGCCCGAAGGTCTTAACATCATGTCCGAAGGACTTAATGATGACCCGAAGGATTTAACATCATGCCCGAAGGACTTACTGATGACCTGAAGGATTTAACATCATACCCGAAGGACTTACTGATGACCCAAAGGATTTAACATCATGCCCGAATGACTTACTGATGACCCAAAGGATTTAACACCATGCCCGAAGGACTTACTGATGACCCGAAGGATTTAGAATTGTAATGCACTTCCTTTCCTGTGCACACAATTAGAAAATCCTTGCTAAAATCCACCTCTGCAAACGGATTGAAATCTTTGCTGAAATCCGCCTCTGTAAATGGATTGAAATCATTGCTGAGATCCGCCTCTGTAAACAGATTGAAATCTTTGCTGAGATCTGCCTCTGTAAACAGATTGAAATCTTTGCTGGGATCCGCCTCTTCAAACGGATTGATATCTTTGCTGAAATCCGCCTCTTCAAACGGATTAAAATCTTTGCTGGGATCCGCCTCTTCAAAAGGATTGATATCTTTGCTGAGATCTGCCTCTTCAAACGGATTGAAATCTTTGCTGGGATCTGTCTCTTCAAATAGATCAAAATCTTTGCTTCAAAATGATTGGAATATTTTCTGACTCTTCTTCTTCAATCTAAAATTGTAGATTGAAATCTTTGTCTATTCTTTGCTGATTCTGCTTCTCCAATCTAAAATTGTAAATTGAAATCTTTGTCTGTTCTTTGCTGATTCTTGTAATTTCCTGCAAAAATGTACAAAAATGATTTTGAATGCATGAATTAGTATGCTTCTATCCTATAAATGCTTGGCTATGCATGAATTTTGACAACTAAGGATCACTTGGATGAGCTATAATCTTCTTTGCCTCTCCGTTAAACTTTTGCTTCGGTTACAACAACAAGATTCTTTTTCCTTGAATCTTTCTTTGATTGATCTTCTCTCTTGGCTTGATCTTTTTTCTTGACTTGATCTTCTTTCTTGACTTGATCTTCTTGAGGTTTATCTTAAGCTTCTGTCGTCAAAATTTGCCCCAAAATCTTTGTTGTTAAGCTCTATTTCTTCTTTCTGAGCCCATTTTGACCATTTTTAGTGACCGAGTTCTTTCAAACTCTGCACACCTCTTGCCCATTCTGATTTGAACGCTTATGCACCATGATGCCCCAATAATCTCTTTTCTTGCCTCATTTCATAGAATTTCCCCTTCTTCCATCATCTGGGTGAACAAGTGCCTCAAGTCCCTAAACTTTTCAGGCCCCTGAACTTTTCATTCTTGCCATTTTCGTATCCATGTTCCTTGAGGGATGATTCCTCTTTCTAACCAGAAGATTGTCAAACAGATAAGAGTCTCATACCAGTCATATATTTATCAAGAAAATATGTTTGTTTGTAAAAATGTCAGCTTGCTTATTGGCATTTCAATAAAGGACACTTTCAAGACCAGGAAAATTTTGGGTATAAATAAAGAAATCAGAATAGGATGCCCTGGATACCAAGTGCAAGAGTGTCTTTGATTCGAGCCTCTTATAGTCATTTGAATGTTGTGTCGATTTTTGAAGTTAAAATTTCTTCCAAATCACTCGGTTCACACCCTATGATTACCGCGTTGCTCAATCTAATCAGAAACAACTCCTTCTCCATTCTCCTTATTCCTTTCCATTCATAAATATGTTCAAGCTTCCCGAACTTGTTTAACCAATAGAGTGCAAAAATATCATTCTAAGAATAAAATTCTATAAGTGCATGTGTGATTCTGATTATTAATAATAATAATTATTATAGACATTTCTTCAAAGATACATCTCTGACGCTTGGGTATTGGACAGGTGGAGCATAGCTCCTTATTAGATTTGTCGACATCCCTCACAGCTCCATCAGAGTGTTCCGAGACATTTATTTAAATAATTTTTTTCTCACATTTCCTTTTCTTTTTCATCCCATTTTCTTTTTTCCTTTCTTTCTTTTTCTTAACTTTTTCTTTCCTTTCCTTTTTTTTCTCACTTTTCTTTTGCTTTTTCTTTCTTTTTCTTCTTTTTTTCTTTTCTTTTTTTCTCTCTTGTTGTGCTTTAAGGTATAGAAAACTATGCTTAGAACTTCAATTTCAAGCAACTCTACTTGGTTAAAATCGTCTAGTCCACTTCACTATTTATGAATTTCAAAGATTTATCATCGAACATCATCAAAGGAGTGGTGATCTGACCTTTTCTTGCCTTGCCGACCAAAGTAAACTGAGAAACAAGTTTCACTTCATTGTCTTCACAACATCCAAATGATTTTTTTGTATCGAAATCAGTGTCACATCTTGCATTTGGCATCTAGGGGCCTACAAGGATAAGAAGAGATATACATATATTTATTTCAAAAGCATCCCTTCAATGAAATGAAACCAACAAACATGACATATGACCTTAGAAAAAGACTTTTACTACTTTCAGACCAGGAGTAGTAGACTTATTTCTAGTGTTATTTCAGCAATGGTCCCTGTAGGTTGTAACCACATAATACAACAATATGGGTAGCATTGACTTCTTAGAATTCCAAACAATCTTGGAATCACTCGTCTTGATTCTCTGATTCCTTGACTGGTATAACGGCTTGCCCCATTCCTTGCCATTATTGAACTAATTCTCGTGTCAGGATTCCATTTCTGACTAGCTTCTTGATTTCCTTCATTAAAGGTCTACACTTCTTGGTAGCATGTCCTGGTACTCCCATATGAAAGTCACAAACATTGTTTGGATGATAGCTATGAGCAAATGGACTTGGCACCACCTTTATTGGCCTATGAGTGATATGTTGTCCTTCAATAAGGTGAGGTAATAAGTCTGAAATAGACACTCCAAAGATCTCCAGATTTGCACTTGCTCGAGGAATTTTCCGTGGTCGTTCTGATGAATTAACTGGCCTCTTTCTCTTATGACTCTGACAACTTTGAACATTACACTCATTCACCTCTTTCCCTTGTTTTGCCTCTTGATCAGCATGGTCTTCAAATCTTGATCTAATTTTCCCTTGTCAGATCCCTATTTCTATTGCTTCTCCAATCACCATGAGATCACTGAAACTGCGCCTTGAATTCGCAAGCATTTCCTCAAAGAAAGGAGATGGACGTGTTTGATGAAATATAGGAGATATGTCTTCCTCTGTCATGGGAGGTTGAACTTGGGCTGCTAATCCTCGCCACTTCAATGCATAGTCTTTAAAACTTTCACTGGCCTTCATATTCACGTTTTGCAGAAAATAACGATCTAGAGCCAAGTCTTGTATTACCCCAAAAATGCTTTAGCCAAATCTACCCATGATCGAATCTGCTCTCGACTTAATCTGTTGTACCACACTGCAGCAGGTGCAGCTAGACTATCATGAAAATAGTTGATCAACAATTAATCATCACCCAAATACCCTTCCATTTTCCTACAGAACATTGCCAAATGGATTTTAGGATAACTGGAACCATCATACTTCTCAAAATTGGGGACCTTAAATTCAAGCGGCATAACTAAATCAGGGACTAAACAAAATTATTTTGCATCAAATTTGGGATTATCGACGTTTTTTCCCTCCTTGATCTTTTCCTCAAGTTTGGGATAACGATCTTTCAGTTGCTTAAGTCTTGATCCTAAGATAATAGGCCTTACAAAACCTATCTTCGTACTTGGGTTAGATGCCCCAGGATAAATTGTCAAACATGGTGTAGCAGTGTAGTTCTTCATATTTTGCTGATGCTTGGTCATCCATTCTTGTAACCCTTCTTGTGTCTGTTCAATTATTCCCTTGTCTCCTTCCATAATAATAGATTCCCAAACTTCACTAATTCCCGGATTACTCTCGTTGAAACTCCGACTGTTCTAGACCATAAATGTTAATACCATGTTATTACATAATAATATTATATTGATAAATATGCAATGCATGAATGTATGAATGCATGAATGTATGAATGCATGAGGTATTGATTCTAGAAGTGATCATCATAGAACAACTTTCATTGAAGTAAAAGGATTCAATACATCAGATACTAGGTACTACAGATATTGGTGAGCTCTAACTCCCAACTTCCTTATTTCCTCTAAGAGCCAAGTCAGCTTCCCTCTGTGATCTAATGCTGGATCAATATTCTGCCTCAGTGCCATTGCTACATCAGCTAAATCTTCCATTTGTTGAGGAACCTTTTTTGCTTGAATAACAACTTATTTCATGTCACTGTCCCTTTCTCGAATTTTCACCCTTGATCTCTGAGACTGGGCATATCGCTTTTCTTCACTTTCTAGACAGTCATTCTTAACATCATCAACAGGAGCTTTGTACATTAGCGTAAGCTTGAGACATTCGTCTACCTTCTTCTTTAGTGCTTCATTTTTAGCTTGACTGTCATTTAACTTGATAACATTATCCTCATACATCTGCATGTACATTTTTACCAGCTCACGTTTAGCTTCACAGGCCTTTAAATCGTCCATAAAAGTATTGCGCTATAGCTCCATTGCCTGTAGATCACATAAAAGTGTATCGACTCGACCCTCACTTGCTTCAAAACTCTTTTTTCAGTATTCGGCTTCATGTTTCAGTTCTTTAATTCTTTTCTTTGATTGTTCCAGAGTTACACCTAAACCAGCATTCTTGAGCATCGAACAAAGCTCTTGATAATTGAACTGTAGATTTCTCAGCTCATCATTCAAATCATCTCTCTCTTGCTTCAATTTGATTATTTGAGCTTCATATTCGAACTGGAGTCTTTCTTTCTGAATACTGTCATCTTGAGCTTCATATCCATCCATTGAATAAAGCTGGTTTTCTGTTCCAAATTTCCACTTTCTAAACTCCAAAAAAGCTTTAACTCGGTATTTAAAGGCGAGACAATTCTTAATAGAATGTCCTTGGATTCCATCATGAAATTCACAGTGTGCATTGGCGTCGTACCATTTTGGATACGGAGGTTGCAAAGGTGCAAGAAACAATGGGGACACCAATCGATTGAGGATACAATTCTTTATACGAAATAGGGATTGGATCAAAATGATGTTTGTGATCTTCTGTCTTCTGATAATTGGTTGATGGAACGCTAGAATTTGAACTTTGCCTTGGACTCTTACTTGATCCTGATAGGCTTGTACTTTCCTTCACTTTTGTATCTCCAGGTGTTCTATTAATTGTCAGGCTTTCAGGGAATTTGGGCCTTCCATCTTCAAAACTCAACATGCCTTCTCTGACAAGATTTTCAACCCTGTTCTTCAAAGCCTCGCAATTCTCAGTACTGTGGTCTAAACTTCCTTGATGGTAATCACATGCTGTACTAATACCATAACCTTTGGGTGATGAAGGCACTATAGGCACTGTTGACTTAAACGGGGCTCGGGCCATAAGATTTTTCTCTATCAAAATCGGAACTAGCTCCGCATATGTCATCAGAATTGTATTAAAAGATCTTCCATCCTTCTTTCTTCCTTGAGTTTCTCCCTGGCATGTCATCATTTTCTTGGGATTTGACTCAATTATACCTCCAATTGGTTTATGGATTTGAATTGTATCGGCGCCCCAACTCGTTTGTTTATTCATGTACTGATTTCTGTTTACTTTTCCTTTCAGCTCGGTATGCCCCTTTTCCTTGGCCATAGCCGTCATCATAGTCATCATCTCAGTCATTTTTCTTTTTAGCTCTTGCATCTCATTCTTGTCAGCATCAACACTAACAAAACCTGATGTGTGACACTTGGATGAACTGCCCTTCATTCTTTCTGTTATTTGTCCAGAACATTGCTTCATACTTGCACTCTCTTCTATCGACCTATGAATCCTCTTATCCACCATGATCGTCTTCTAATGATGACTACCTTTGAATCAATACCTCTATGTAATGATGATATGATGTGAAGGAATACAAAACAAAAACAAAAGAAATAAGTCAGTAACGTGAAATAATCTCGAAGGCAAAAATTAAATTTAAATACATACAACATGACAAGTTATATTGAACATAGAGAATAACTAGAGAAACGTATTTGAATTTACAGCACCTGACCTAGGTTCTTGTCTGGCTCAAGCAAGGTAATCAACATGTAATGCAATATTTTAAACAAAAGAGCAATATAATATTTAAATGTTGTAATGCATGAATGCACGAGGTATCGGTTTCAATAACTAGTCATTAGAACAACACCCATCTAACTGAAAGGTCAAATACAGAGCAAAGGCAATATGTTCACTAGCTCTAGCTCGTTTGGTTGATCACTTTGTTCATCCTCTGAGTCAATATCTGTCCTAGCTCGGTGCCAATATCAGAATGTTGTTACAGGTTCATAACCTCATCGAATAAAATCTGCACATGCCATGCAATCCCCGCACTTGGTTCCTAAAGTTGATCTCTTCACAACTCTGTTTCTGGATAGCCTAGATTACTGCATCAGCTTGACTTTCAGTGTTTTATCCTTAGGAACCGGTCTTTTAATTGTTGTAATGTGTTTTCTGATTCTGCCATTTCCTCAGCTCATTCTTATCAGCATTCCCTTAATTATGGTGTTCTTCGATGAATTTCATCATTTGTGAAACCTGGGTATCGCCTCTGAGTTCAAAATTCTCTATTCTTCATTGGATTCTTTTCTGTCAGCAACGGCCCTTGAATGCCCCTTCAATTTACTCATCTTGAATGCCCCTTCAATCTATCTGTTATCTGTCCTTTTCTAGCTATCATTATTTTTTTTCAGATACTACGTCTTGTTTATCTCTGTAACTGCCACTGACCCTATGTTGAACCTTGAACCGTCGTTGAGCCTTGTATAAACTATCTTCTTTTTTAACCCCTAAAAAGTCTCATATTTATCTATTACTGGTGTCACATGTATCTTTTCGAAGTGCGAATAATTATACAGGGCTTCATAAACAAGTTACGGCCCTAAACAACTATTGATCCATTTGACTGTCTGACAACAACACTATAATTAAGAAATTTTATTGAAAATGACTCTTCGTATTCCCATCTTTTGATTCTCAAATTAAACTTAGTTCTGGCAGAATTTCATTATGTTCAAAAAATTTCTGATACAACATTGTAATACTATAACCCATAAATCTTTCTGAAAATGACTCTTCATAATCCCCACCCTATGGTTCTCAAACTGAACTGGTTCTGGCAAAACTTCAACTTGCTCAGAAATTTCTGGTACAACCTCGCATTGATGACACCTGGACTCCACGGATATTATCTTCGTGCTTGAATTGAGTCTTCTTGAATCCAGTCCTCAGTGACATATTATCCCTCACTTGTCTATCGAACCCTTCAGCTCTTATGGCCACTGCCTACTCGACTAATTCTCGAACCGATACCTTTCATGAATGCAATGTAACATGTAACAAAACACAAAAAAACTATGTCAGTATAGTGAATTAATATTGTAAGCAAAAATAATTATTACGAGAAAAACAATTTATATTGCGTAAAATTAACCAGAGAACAGTTTATTTTGCACACAAAAATAACCAGAAAAAATTAAATCAGCAGCACCCTATCCTAAGTCCCTGTCTGGCTCTAATGGGATAGGTTTCTATTACAACATGTGGGTTTCGATCTAGACTCTGGGTACCCGAACTGGCGTTACTGGACTAGTAAGACATCGATTCGGGAGCATACGGCCCCTTATAGCAGAGGCGTAACCTCACGGTGTATAAGGTTGGTATACCGATAGGAGGACAAAATTTGATCACGGAGCTAAATAACTCACGTAACATCATGCATCACTCCCACTTAAAGGTGAAAAGCCCGGGTATAAGGCTTATGCATGAATGACAATTTATATCACACAAGAAAAAGCTACCCGCATTTTTCCAAAAAATTCATCCAATTATAGGAAAAATTAAATTCAAATTACTGTCCAAAATACCATGTAAAATTAATTAGGCCTGACTCTCGGTTTTTTTAAAAAAAATCCCCAGCGGAGTCGCCAAGCTGTCGCGACCATTTTTTTGAAAAAATCGGGAATGTGAAAAATAGCCTGACGATCGATCTTTTAGAAAATTAGGGTTTTCTGGCCATTTTAGCTTAATCTTGAAAATTGGGTTCGGGAGTCGGTTACGTGTAGGGAAGGATTAGCACCCCTACGAACGCCCGATATCAGTACCTTTAATTTGACGTGGCATTTGGCATTTCGAATAATAATTTGAATTTAATTTGTCCTATAATTATTAACTGAATTTAAATTCCGAATGCAGATATCCTTTTATAAGGAAATTCATTTTGTTCGAATACGAGATTAAAAGCACCCCGTTAGGTGGCACCCCATTCGCATTTTAAAAATGAATTTCCAAAATAAAAGGTTTTTAATGAATGATATTTTATTGTCTTGTCAATTTTAAGTACTAATCCTAAAAGGCTCTAATTAATTAGTTGTTTAAAATTATGAATATTAATTAGTTTAATGGCTTTTATGAGAAAATGTCATTTTCATGAACACCTTCTGCATATTTAAAGCCTTTAAACTAATCATATTTCTAATTGATTAATTTTTCTAATTAATTAAAGTTCTAGTCCTAATTAAGGCTCTAACAATTTATTATTTAATTATAAGTGAAAATGTATATTGAATATACATCATTATGACCAAGGCTGAGATAACACTCCATTGTAAACAATGGAACACCATCCAGATTTGAACCTCAAAGATTTTATTCGATATACATTTAATTAACTACAATGTATTTAATTATTTAATTTTAACTAAAGACTAAATTAGTATTCCAATTTAAAGTGTAAATATATTAAATATATTCATTAAAATCCATGTTGAGATAACACCCCATTGTAAATAATGGAACACCATCCAAATTAGGATTTTAAAGTTTATATTTAATATATTTTAATTTCTACAATTATCTTACCTAATTCAATTATTGAATCTTAATTAGAGATCCTATACTAAAGGCTCTAATATTTAATTAAATTATGTGATTTAATTGTCTAACAAATATACTATATGTTTAACTTTAAAATATGCAAGCAAAAATATAAATTAATTGTAATAAAACAATTAAATAAACAATTAAAATAAAACAAATTGAATATTAAATCTAACTTTTATTAATATGAGGACTAAAATGAAGAAATTACAAATCTAAATGCCCATATACAAAATATAGGTGACCCAATTGAAAGAACTACAAACTCTGGAGTTCAAATAGGGGAAATAGAGGACCGAATTGAGAAAATTAGAAAGTTTAAGGCTAAATTAAAAGGAAAAAGTGACCAAATTGAGAGAATGCATGGGTTTGTGCAAAAACCAAAGGCGACCCGTATGGAAATGCGCGGGTCATATTTGACCCGTTTGGAGTACGCGGATCCTCCCTTGCCCAGCACCAAAACGGTGCCATTTTGAAAATCCTATAAAGTCCAAGTTTTAACCCAAATGCTCATTTTCATACCAGCCCACTCTCTCACCTCCCTCAAATTCTCTCTCGTTCTCTCTCTTACAAACACATAAACCCAGAAAATAAGCCCTAAAACGGATCAAAGCCTTGTGTTCATCACTTGTTCTTCCCAAATTCAAACAAAATCCCCTATTCGATCTTCTAAAAACACAAAACCCCACCTACTTCGTGTTTCCCAAAGATCAAACTTATTATTTTGCCAAGATTTATCATTTGTTCTTCGCAGATCCCCTATTTGATCCCTGGAAACACCAAAACATTCCCTCAACTCTGTTTCTTAAGATCAAAAACCCAAACTCTTGCATTTGTTCTTAACCGTTCTTCCAAAACCAAACAAATCCTTAGAACTCCGGCCAAGCTCCACCTTAGCCACCACCCGTAGATCTAGGTCAACCTTTATAACCCCTTACGGCCTGTTCGCCGGCCGCCAGAGGCGACGCCGACCACTTCCGGTCGTTGTCTCTAGTCATCTTTCCCGGCTGATCTTATACCTCTGACCACCATGACCCTAATTACGGCCGCCGTCCTCCACCATATGACAATTTCATGCCACCGTGCCGAAACCCTAAAATAACCCAGAAACCTATTTTTACTCTGTTTTGGCCTAGACTACTACCCGACTCATCTGAGTCACCCTTTTCCCCCTAAAACTACCCGAATCTCACATTTTCAACTTCATCGGCACTCACTAACCTCACTGACATTTGAGGATATACTTCAGCCACCTCAAAAAAATAAGTTTACGGCTATTTTACTTTCCTTACTATTTTTCTTCTTTTTTTTTACATGAAATCTAACTTTTTTTATTTTAATACAGGGAAAAGGTAAAGAGGAATTGCGATACCTTTCGGCAATTTCGGAAGTGGTGCGCTTCATCTTCCCCGGTGACCTCTGGATTTTCGGTGACGATTCGTTCAGTTTCCCCGATGACCTTTCAGCTTCAACAGGTAACTCTCTGGTTTTTTCTCTTTCCTCAATTATTAGCGTAATAATTAGGTTATTATTACCGTAATTATTGTTATCATTAATTCTAACACTTTCTCTTTCATGCTATTTATAGGGGAAATGGAGGATGACATCGGCAGTGAGTGGGAAAAGGGAACAGAATCTGTTTGCTTTAATTCGGGCCAATGAACGGATGCCACGTCGCTTTTACCCAGAATTTGTTGTAAATGGGTGGGAAAAATGGGTTTTGTGTTTGTTGGATATTGGAATGGGATATTGAACATAAATTGGGCCTTTAGATTTGTATTTCAGGCTTTTGGGTACTTTATATGTATTTGGACACTTAAACATAGACTTTTGGACTATTTATTTGGGATGTTTATTTATCTATTTATTATTTACTTATTATTAAGCCCGGTCAAAATTCAGGTATAACAAACAGAATAAAATAAAATAAAATGCATGATCATGTGAATGCAATGGAATGAAATGTAAAGGAGTTTAGGAAGAAGAGGACTCCCATTTGGAGACTATTTGTCGTGCGGCACGGGTTTTTCTTCTTACAAATGGCCCTCGATCAGGGGCTATGTGCTTCTTTCTTTTCAGGCTCGGTTTTAAAGCGGCAGTGGAGGCTCCAACTTCTTCCTTTTCCTTGGCAGGCTCCGATGCAGCATGTGCATCAGTGGCATCAGATGGAGTATGTATAACAGGTGTCACTGGCGACTTGGCTTTGGCTTTCTTTGATTCAGATGAAGAATCAGAACTGGCAGACACGACTTGAACTGGAGACAATGGGACTGTGGCATCGGACGGGGTATGAACTGGACTAGCTGGCATGGCATTGTTACTGGCAGAGGGCTCGGCAGGGATGTCTGGAAATACTGGCACAAAATCAGTTGATAATTTTGTAAGATCCTCCATGATTACAACATCCCTAGCCTGGATGTAGTGTCGCATCTTGGAATTAAGCTCCTCAGCTTTTTCCAACTTTTGGAGAATAATCTCCTGGCGTTGGTGAATTTGGGACAGCATTGCCATTGAACTGTCTGGCACAGTTTTTGGCATGGTTGCTGGCGCGGCCTTTGACTCCTTGGGCTTTGGAGTGGGTGCCCTTGCCTTTCCCTTCCCCTTGTCCTTGAGCTTGGCAGCAACAAGATTCCTCCATATAGCAGCAGTAATTGTTGTTCCTTTGATCGTTTGCCCTTTATCCGTAGCATTAGAGGTGAGCTTTGCTCTTCTCATCTAATGAATGGTTTTTTACTGAAATTCCCAAATTATTGATCCTTTATAAATGTTTTCTAATGAGTTTTAATGATTTAATTATAGAAAATTGGTTAAATCAAGGTTTAATTGATGAGATTGATTGATTTTTGTATTGGATTTGTTTTACTGTGTTCTTGATTAGATTAGAAAGTGATTTTGATGTTTTATAATGTTAATAAGTTTATTTTAATATTGGAATCCTGAAACTAAGTGAATCTCTAATTTTCTAGGTTGTTAGTTATGAGTTTTTGAGGAGATGTGAATGTTTAATGAATGCTGGAGGTATAAGGATGATATAAGTGTGTTTTTGGATGTTAATTGATGGTAATTGATGGATTAAACCATTAGGTTTTGGTTGGGTTAAGTTTGGAAGGTATTTGATGTTGTTTTCGGTTGTGGATGGAAATTGGTTAGGTTTTGATGATGATTTGTGTAAATTGATGTTGATGGGCTGTTGAATGCATTTTATGCATTAAATCCTCTATTTTTGTTTGGTTAAAGTAGGAGAGGTTGATCCTCAAGCTCAAAGTGAGGTTTCGAAAGCCTTGGAGGCTTTGATTCGCATCGTCAATCAAAGTTTTGCGTAGTCGGTGAGTGAGAACATGGTTTATAGCTTTTCAAAGGTTTGAAAGTTGTGTTTAGGAGTTTAGATTGAGCATGAAATGCCGATCTAAGCTCGGAAGTAAGTAAAGGATGATTTCTCCCTCGTTCTCGGTTTGGCAATTGGTTTTGATGCACATGTTTTGATTATTTGATTTCTCATTGTTATATGGATGATTTGAGCATGGTTTAATGCTGGAAAATGGTTATATATAATGAAGGTGATGCATTTGAAAGCAATGCATGTTTTGATAATGTTTTTGAACATTGGTTAATGCATTGGATAAATGGTTTTGATTGATGCATATGAAAATAGTGAGTTAAAGTTAATGAAATAAATTATATTGGCAAGTAATATAGTTTAAAATGTTATCGAATATAATTGGTCGGCCATAGGATTGATAGTGCACTATAAAAAGTCACCTTGGATGTTGAGGGGTTTATGTGTACCGAAAACTCCATCCAAGTACCCTAACAATTGAAGGGTTATATGGTACCGAAGACTTCCGTTAATGGATTATACATCTAGCCAATGAGTGGTGTTGAGGGGTTTATGTGTACCGAAAACTCCACCACGAGTACCACAACGGTGGAGGTGTTTATGTGTACCGAAAACTCCCATTTGTGGACTTCGGATGATTCTGGTTGAGATTGTATGAAGTATTGAGAGGACACTCGTTGAATCCGTGTATCTGATGTAATGTTTTGTAAATTGGAACTTGGTTGAGGATCACTTGTAAGCCAATATAATTGGTGATGTATCATGTGATGGATTATTTTGTATAATGTTGGTTTATAGGAAAGCTTAAATTGAGTGTAGCAAATGGGATTTTGCTGTTAATCCATGATACATGTTGCATGCGGTTTAATATGCATGTTTTGGAAATGTCAGGTACATGGTTTTTATAAGTCATGATGATGTTGATGATGTTTTGAAAGATGTTTTAAAAGTGGTTTTCAAAGTGGATTGTTAAATGGTTTTTAAATGCATTGATGGTGGTTTGTTTTAGAGCATTCCTCACTAAGCCTAGTGTGCTTACGCTCTCTTTTTCCATCAATGCAGAGAATTAAAGGTTTGGAGGCAGCAAGTAAGCAAAAAGGAATTCAAGGACTTGATCTTCGAAAGTATGGTTTCGACTTAGACTTGTAGTAATAAAGACAGTGTGGTTAATTGTCATTTGGGAGGGTTGTTATGTTAAAATCCCTATTTGTGCAAGTTTTAAATGTTTTTAGGTTTGGTTTAAGGCTTAAAATGCTTGAAGTATGCTTGGATTTATATTTTGGATGTTGAGTAGGAAGCATGCCTATAGATATTGTGGATTTTCGATCTGTGCTTGCTTGATCTGTTGTAAATGCTTGAATGATTGTGTAAAGTATGTTGTTGATGTTTAGGCAAGGTTTGGTCATGTTTAGAGTGAGCCAAAGTGTCATATGTTGGACCTAGAGGTCATACAGGCCTTCGCGTACCAGTACGGGTCTCCTAGTTTAAGTACGCGAGGTTTGGGAAGGCTCAGATCATCAAAAATTTACAAAGGGTATCAGTACGCCTAGCCACCATGTCGGTATGCCTAGAGGAAAATATACACTAGTTTTGGTACATGGGCTCATATACCAGTACGCTCTTTAGCTACTGAATCTGGTTTTCAAAAATAATCCTTAAGGGATCGGTACAGGGCGGAACTGTATCGGTACGGGCATGCTCGACACACCATATCGATACGGTGCTCTCAGTATTGGTACGCAGTGCCATTATGTTAGTTGAAACATATCGATACGCTTATGTCCATATCGATACGCAATGTATCTTTTTAGGTTTTTGTCTGCTAAAGTTTGAAAATGTTCAATTTGGTCCATGAATGTTATGTATGCAATTAAATGAGTTTGGTTGATTGTTTTGAGCTGGAATTTGACTATTGAGAATGAAATTAGATTAATGAATGATCGGTAACTTAAATTTTAATTAAGTCCTTTTAATTTGTAAAAAATATATTTTTGGTCCCTAAAGTGCATGTTTGAGCAATTAAACTCAGTTTTGCAATCTGATCGCAATGTAACGTATCTGTTGATGCATGTTCACCTTAAGATCTAAATTGATGTATTTAGATAAGATAGAAAAAAGACCAATTTTAGGTTATTAGTTTGAGTTTGCTTCGGCAAACCTAATGTGGCTCTTTTAGCTCAATTTCGGCTAGACCGGGTTAAGGGGATTACAATATTGGTCGAAGGAAAAAGCATATTTTGGCGAGATTGCATGGTATTGAGAGAGCTTTATTGGTACATCATTCTAATTCATTATACTCGCTAGTAGAAAGATTCGGTCTGAACTTGATGTTGTTCTTGAGCAGGAAAAGAGCCTTTAGAGATAAAAGGCTTGGTCAAAGTGGATTTTAAACGGTGATCGCAATACTAAATTCTTTCATGCTTCGGATATGGAAAGGCGCAGAACTAATACTATCTCGGCTTTAATTCTTGCGAATAGTTCCTGGTGTGATTCACAAGAGATGTTAGCACATGAGGCCTTTGTTTCTATCAGCATTTGTTCACTTCAAAAACTAGTGATGGGCGGCAATTTCCCATTAGGGGTTTGCTTCCTCCGTTTGCGCCTCAGGAGTGTAGTACTTTGGCTAGTCCAGTTACTCGAGATGAAATTCAAAAAGCTTTATTTGACATGGGACCTTGGAAGGCTTCGGGAGTTGATGGTTTACACGCTGGCTTTTATTAGAAGAATTGGGGAATAGTTGGCGAGTCTGATTACTCTTCCATTGAGGAAATTTTTGTGACGGGTGTTATTTCAAATTTTATTAATCGCACCCTTCTTGTTTTGCTCCCAAAGGTTCCTGTTCCTGAGCGTATGACTCAATTTTGGCCTATAAGTCTATGTACTGTGGTGTACAAGGCCGTGACAAAAAATTATTATTAATAGGCTGGAGCCTTTTCTACTGAATTGGGTGTCGAAAAACCAGACAAGTTTTGTCCCTGGTCGATCTATTACTGATAATATTATTGTTACCCAAGATGTTATCCATTTTATGAAACGGAAGTCAGGTAAGCAAGGGCGGATGGCGATTAAAATTGATCTTGAGAAAGCCTATGAGATACTGGAGTGGGACTTCATTGATGACACGCTCTTTGACATTGGTATTCCTAACTCTCTCAGTAAGCTTATTATGGACTGTGTATCTTCTGTGTCTATGCAGGTGTTATGGAATAGTTCTATGTCAGATTCATTCCGTCTGACAATGGGTATTCGACAAAGGGATTCTTTGTCTCCATATATTTTTATATTGTGTATGGAGCGTCTGGCTCAGTGCATTCAGTGTGCGAGTAATTGTGGAAGTTGGAAGGCTTTCTGCACCTCTAGGGAGAGACCTTCGATCTCGAACCTTTTCTTTGCTGATGATATGATTCTTTTTGCAGGCCACAGTTGATCAAATGAGATCTGTAAAAGATGTGCTGGATTTGTTTTGCAAGGTTTCTGGTCATAAAGTTAGTATTGAGAAAACCATGATGTTTTTCTCTAAGAATGTACCGGTTTCTGTGATTAGTGAGATCAGCTCATTTTTTGGCTTTAATGTGGTTAATGATCTTGGTAAGTACGTAGGTGTCCCGCTATTGCACCAAAGGGTAACTTCAGCCTCATATAGCTATCTGGTTCAGTTAGTTCAAAGGAAACTTAGTGGTTGGAAAGCTAAATCCTTGTCTTTAGTTGGTCATATTACGCTTGCTAAAGCTGTTTTGGCAGCGATACCTTCATACGCTATGCAATCTGCCCTTATTCCTAAGAAAACATGTGAGGCGTTGAAAGCTTTAATTCGACGATTTGTGTGGGCAATCACTTCTGAGCGTGGAGGTGTGCATCTTGTTAAATTGGATGATGTCTATCAGCCTGTTGAGCATGGTGGTCTTGGGTTTCGTAAGCTTTCAATACAGAATGAAGCTTTTCTGATGAAGTTAGCATTCTATTTGTTAACCCAGAAAGATGCACTGTAGGTTTGCTTCTTTAGAGCCAAGTATAAGTGAGCGGGGGATGTTCCGGAGACCCTTCAATCACGAAATTGCTCGCGTCTGTGGAATGGCCTTAGTGTTGTTTGGGATGACGTTCGGAGTAATATTAATTGGACAGTGGGTCATGGTCGTGACGTCGACTTTTGGCATAATTCTTAGGTAGGTGAACTGGGCCCTCTTATATCTCACGTCCCTGTGAATCTAGTCGGTCATTTACGTGCTGCCACTGTTGCCGACATGGTGCTTTCGAATGGTGAGTGGAAGTGGCAGAGTTTTCAATCATTCCTTCTGCTTGAGGTGTTATTGCGGATAGTTGCTATCAAAAGACCTTCGGTATCTCTACTAGATGCGAGTGTGGGCTAGAGAGGTAATTCAGACTTCTGTTTCTCGTTGAAATCCGCTTATATAATTCACCGAAGAGAGGATGGTAATGGGGCAAGTAGGATTTCAAAGGTAATTCAAAGTTATCGTGGGATTCAAAGATTAATTTTTTTTTTCTTTGGCTTGTTTGCAAACATAAGTTAATGACAAACAAGGAACGCACGCGTCGCCACTTCACTTCGGATAGTAGCTGCCCGATTTGCCATGGCTTGGTGGAGGATATTGATCACTTACTCAAATTTTGTCCCTCGACTTTTACGGTTTGGCAGAGTTTGGTTCGCCAGGATCGTTTACAAGTATTTCTTTCGATGGACCTCAATGACTGGATTCATACCAATCTAACGTGGCCCTTGTTTTTTGTCTGTAATGACAATAATTGGCACTTGTTGTTTGGGGAAATTTTATGGAATCTATGGTTGTTTAGAAACTCTGTCGCCTTCGACAGACCATTGGAGGATGATGGCTCGATTATTGACAAAAATTGACATTTGCGAGAGCTCTCTTATGGCACTAGACGTAAGGGTGGTTTGTGCAGGTCATGCAGGTTCGAATGGTTCTAATGAGAGCTTGTGGACAGTACCGGATCTGGACTGGATTAAATTGAATTCTAACGGTGCAAGGTACAGTGCGAATGGTTATGGCTCGTGTGGGGGTGTGTTACGTGATCACCAAGGAATTTGGAGATGAGGGTTTACAAAGTTTATTGGTATATGTTCTATCTTCGAAACTGAGTTGTGGGGAACATATATAGGCCTCCTAATTGCATGGGATCTCGGGTTCCGCCGTGTTTTACTAGAAGTGGATAGTTTGGATGTTTTTCGAGTGTTGCAAGAGAGCTCGTCTTGGCAGGGTAAATACCCACTACTGTTACATGTTGAGGAGTTACGCCGACAGGATTGGGTGGTGAAGTTGAACCATGTTCGCCAGGATGCTAATCAGGTAGCCGATGCGCTAGCAAAGTTGGCTTCTGCTGATGAATTTGGTATTATTCGTTTCACCTGCCCTCCCCAAGAGGTTAGCTTGCTGCTGTTGAAGGATTTGGCTAGGTGATGGTTTTGGTTTATTAGTTTTTCCTTTGTTGTTTCAATTCATGTTTCTAATTGTTAGTTGATTGAGTTTATTATGTATGTTGGATATTAATTACTATCATGTGTACTCTTTTCCTCCATTTAGGTTTAGAGAGGTTTTTAATAAGGCACATAGTAGTAATCCACTTTTTCATCCAAAAAAATATGAACGGCGTTATAAATATTTATCTATATAAATATCCATTATGATTTAAACTTTATCTATATCTATTAAATAAGATATTCATATAGATAAATATTCATAACAGGTGATTAACATTATGAATAATATTTTTGGGTTCTACTCGACTTGATATAAAAAATAAACGAGAATATCCATAATTCATAAAAATTATGATTAATATTTACAAAAACATAACTTTTTTTATTTCATGGAAAAGTAAAAGAAACAGACATTGTTATAATCATATACCTTTTATTTTACATTTATTTTATTGACTACATCAGTAAGAACTAACATTAAATAAATTAGAATATTAATCTTAGCAATCTCAAGTTATAATTTTTTATGGAAAATACATGTAAAACGAAAAGTCTAAGAACCTCATATAATTTTTAGGCCAATGCAGACGCAACTCATTAATTTATGTAGCCAATTGATTTTTTTTTCTTCAAGTCTTGCAAATTATATGCATATAATATGCAGTCAACCCTAAATTTGAATTCTCGACACACAAGCAATCGTTAATTAATAGCAAGGACTTTGACCAATATTCACTTCTACCAACCTATGCTGCGACTTGATCAATGATCGACAATTTTTAATTACAATAAATTTTTAATTAAAATAAAATCTATTTTTTAAGTTTTATATACTAAATCTGATAAAATTTAAAAATGTCAGGTGTTAATATATTTATTGGCTAATGTTGTTTAACGAGACTAACATGCTAACACTTATAAGTGTGTTCTAATAAAACTTTAGGTAACTTGACAAAAAAAATTATATACCTAAAAGAGAAAAGTTTGATATAATTTGAGTACATAAATGATAATATGAGACATACAATAAAAATGTATAAAATTAATAAAAAGGATGTAAATGGTTATTAAAAAACTTTTAAAATATGGTAATTATTCCATATACAAGCGGTGAAAACAAAAACTTTCCACAAGCGCTTTATTTTGAGGGTTTAATGTTAGAATTTAGTGTTTGAAGGTTAGGTGTTTAGAATTTAGGGATTATAGTTAGAATTTAGGGTTTATAGGTTAAAACCTAAATTCATATCATATTACCGTAAACTCTAAACCCTAAATTTTAGCATCAAACTCGAAATTCTAACAATAATCCCTAAATTCTAAACCCATTAACTTAAGCCTCTAACCTCTGATCCTTAAATTATAACCCTAAAACTAAAGCGTTTATAAAAAATTTTTGTTTACACTTTATATTATCAGTGTATTGAATATAAATCCTTTAAAAATAGATCTATAATAAATACAAAATTAAAATAAAATAAAATGATTTAAATATGGATTTAAAAATTTTTGAATTATAATTAATAAAACTTCTTTATTCAATTTAGAATATATTGCGGGTGTTAAAAACAATTATTATTCGTCGGTGCATGGAAATAAGAAAATAAAGTAAGAACTCGAAAAAGCAATTATTGTAGAGTTTTTTTTTTCTTTTGCTTACAAATAAATTATACTGCCACTAAGATCAAATATGTGGACAAATTATTCCATAGATTAAAATTAATATTGATTAAAAAGATTCTAAATCAAATTAGACATTTTAAAATAGGAATACATTTTAGGTCTAAAATTATATTGAGATAATTAAATTAAAAATTATTATTGATGGAGTGATAAATAATTCGTATGTAGAAGTTTTTAGTCAAGCTTTGAATTTCAAGTGATGATTTTTATTAATTTTATTTAAGGTATGAGAATACATAAATATCCCAACAATAACATGTATTTTTTTACCAAGTACAATAATATGTATTGCAGTTTAAAGTATGGCATGTTTATAATTTTCGATTGAGATGGTGTTAGAGTTGTCTTGTGATACCGAACCAGGGGCGGATGCATATGGCTCCCTTGAAAGTATATGCATCTCCATTTTTTTGGGAAATTAAAAAATATAGATTAATTTGCAAGGGATTTTTTTGCATATCTATTTATAAAAAAAATGTATTATAATTTTGGACCCTAGTTTTGAGTTTTTGGATTCGTCACTGCATTGAACATAATCAAATATGTTTAGTTGTTTTGATGTTTCAAAAAATTAGTAGGAGTACTTTTTGTAGAGGGACTAAATACCCCCAAAACACAGCATAGTGACCTTTTATACAATATAACTTTTTTAAGGAAAGGACAGTTTGTCAATGATATTAGGGGAAAAAGTTTGATTTGAAAAATGTACATTTAAAAAAAATAGGGTGAGAAGTCGATTAAGCTTGAATTGTATTAATAAGAGATATTCATTTGGTTACCAAACTATTTTTTTTAGTAAAATAGTCATGAGTCGATTAAGTCTTGGTTGATATTGAGTCATGAGTTTGACTCCGACAATCATTTCTTCCCTCATTTAAAAAAGGTAAATATCACTATTGGTTACTAAATTATTATCATTTTTCTATTTTGGTCACTAAACTATTATTTTTAGTAAAATAGACGTTAATGTTACGTTTCTTTCCTATTTTGGTCACATGTTAAAAAACTCACAAAAAAGGAAAGCGAGTATAATTTAGTGACCAAAATAGAAAAAAAAACGTAATGTTAATGACGATTTTGCACAAAATAATAGTTTGATAACCAAAACAAGAAAGCGTAAACAGTTTAGTGACCAATGGTGATGTTTACCCTTTAAAAAAATGGGGGAAAGCAATAAAACTAAGGAATTTTAAATCTTTTATATTTTCAAATTGCTTGATTGTGTTTTTTAACAATTCTAATATATAACATAAATCTTCTGCCTTTTAGGTGCCTCTTTTTATGTCTTCACCCCAAAAAAAATACGTTTAGTGTTTAAGGTTTTGGTTTAGGATTAGGGTGTAGGGTTTGGAATTTATGATATAAGATTTAGAAATTAGGGTTATGACTTAGTGTTTAGTTTTTTGTGTTGGGGCATGAATAAAGGCACCAAAAAGGGGCAGATGGTAAGGCACTTGATCTCTTAAGTAAGAATAGAGGTTCGAATCATGATATTCTAAATGGAGTAAATTGAGTTTGGAGCGTCGCCCCCAATACCTTATCCGGATTAGTCAACTAATAGGTTGAACATCGTTGGCTAAACAAAAAAAAAAAGACTAGGGATTTTTGTTCTCGCATATATAGTCCTATTTTCATTATTTAGTGGTTAGTTTTTTTTTGTTGATTTTAAGATAAATGATTGGTTTATATGATTAATCTACTCTAATTTTTATCTTGAGATAATAATTTTATTATATTTCCTCTTTAATTATTTAATAAAATCAATTTCTCCATTAATTTGAAAAAAATGGCGAAACATGTTTTCTAGAAAACTCGCAAGAACTTGCCTTGTTATTATAAAATGCAGTAAGAAACTGAAATGTAAAAACAATATAGATTGAAATTTCGTCGTAATTATAAATTGTATTCCTATAATTTAATCATAAATTTGATATTTATCCACTTTAAATAAGTTCAATCAGCTTGAAAACGATCGTTTGTCTAATTATTAACAAGTGATAAATATTTAACTTTGATTTGTGAAATTATCATATTGTTTTCTAGAATTTTATTGACAATTCAGGAAAAGGAAATGGCAACCACCAATCTCCGGATATAGTTTTATGTGAAAGAGGGAGTTAACATCCAGCACAAACTCTATATAAAGCCCTGCAGTGTACAACAAGAAAGCACAAAACCAAATATTATTGAGAAGAAAAATGGAGAAACAGGTCATATTTGTTGCATCGGCAGTGATGTTTTGCCTCGCCATGGCACCGGTTTACGGCCAATACTACTCCGAAACTGTTACGCCACCTCCCCGGCAGGAGAGGATGACCCGACTCCACTTCTTCCTCCACGACATCCTTAGCGGCCAAAACCCTAGTGCCGTCATAATAGCCCGTCCCAACATCACCGGGTCCGCAATTTCGTTCGGTAGCTTGTTTGCGATCGACGATGCCCTCACTATAGGGCCTGAACCGACATCGGAGGTAATCGGAAACGCTCAAGGGATGTATGTATCATCAAGTCGAGACCCTACCATGTTTACCGCTGTTATGTACGCCGATTTTGCGTTCACGAGCGGTGCGTTCAACGGCAGCTCCTTTAGTTTGTTCTCGAGAAATCCGTCTTCGCCGCCTATTCGTGAATTGGCTATTGTGGGAGGGAGAGGTGCGTTCAGGATGGCCAGCGGGTTTGCTCTAATTCGGAACAGCTTTTTGAATTTGACGACAGGCGATACCATTGTGGAGTTCAACGTTACTTTGTACCATTACTAAGCCAGATTTCTATATTGACAGAAATATAGAGATGATTAGGGGAATAAAGCTAGTGATTGCGATATCTGATTATACCATTTACCTGTTCAATAAAACTCGTTTGGCTTAGAAAAATAATATATTTATTCTGTTTTCCCAAATACTATATTTTCTTGGGATTTGTTATCGATACATATTGTATATCATTCCAGTTTATATATTATATATAATGTAAATATACTCTAGTTACATACATATAAATATATTTGTATGAATATATAAATATTAAAACAATCAATTAAGTTCAATAACTTAATTAAATTATTATATTTTTATTGAGAGAAATTCCTGAATTTGATTAAAATACCCAACAAATAGGGTATTGTGCTTCGAGATAGAGGTGAGCATAATTCGACACGACACGAAGCGAAAAAAATTTCAAATAAAGTTTAAGTTATAAAACGAAAAATTGAATAACTCAAAATTTTTAATAACTATTTGATCAATTTTCAAGTTCGAGTCGAGCCTCTCAATTCTGCCCGATATACTATGTATATCGCATGTGAAAATATGAAGAAATATATATATGTATATCGTATATGGATATAAAAAGTCGTTTAAATTAGAATCAACATGTATTATAACATTATAAATAATTACAATTAAATTTGTACATAAACTTGAAAACTCAACTCGATTCGAAAAAATTTCAAATAAAATTTAAATCGTAAAATAAGACTCGTAAACTCGACTAACTCGACATTTTTTTACTCAACTCGATCAAACACTAACACTACTTCAAGGTATATGTTCTAGTCCTAAAGTTTTGTCTCTCCACCCTTTAAAAAAGTGAGGAATACCTTAAAAATGATTCACATGGTTTATAAGACTAATATCTTATGGTTCGTGTTAAGTGTGAAAAAGTACTATATTTGATACATTTTTTACTCATATTATTGTTTAGACTTAGGCTCATTTAGTTGCATTTGTAGTATTTCATGCATAAATTCGTAGTTCTTCCGTTTAGTGGGCTTGGCCTTGCGTTTTTCTATTTTTGTGGATAAATCGTTGTTGTTTTGCTCTCTTTTGTGCATGGACGAATTGTCGAGCCATTGCCGAGCGTATCCAGGGCAAGTAGGGGATAAGATCAAACCCACTCAAGCTTTATCCTAAGCCATTCAAGTAGATCTAGATTCGAATTGAGGAGTTGTTGAAGATGAAGATGAGGGAATCTTTTGAATTAAATCTGAATTATCTCCTCTTAAAAGAGTGGTGCGCAAATAAGGATAGGAAATAAAGCTTGAATTATTTCCATATCTTTAGATAAGGAAATAAAGCTTGAATTATTTTCATATCTTTAGATAAGGAAATAATGCTTAAAGTATCTCCTAAAGAAAATGGAATAAATCACATCTCCTTAAAGACTCGTTGAGCTTTCCCCTCCTATAAAAAGTTAATCGCAGAAACAACGAGAAAAGGGAAAGAGATCGAAGCTAGAGGGAGATCGTGAAGAAGGAAGATTGGATCTTGGAGGAGCTCCTCTCCTCCAGATTTTATTTCTTTTCTTTTATATTTCAATTTACCCGATGTCTGGGTTTTATTCATTTTTGTTTCCTTCTTTCAACCCAGCCATGAACTAAATTAGATTGGCTTGGGTTATCGGTTTTGTGGTGTGTAAAGACGAATGATTTGTTTTGGTTCTTAATTCTATAGATTCATTGTTTATCCATTCTTGGTTCTTAAATTAGTTTCAAGAAAACTTGGGAAAGGAACTTGAATGCATTTATCTATCTAGACTCGGGAGAGTTAGATTCATGAAACAAATGGATATGGTTTCCATTTAAACAACCGTTGGTGGAAACTAATTCACCTTAGGAATAAGGAATGAATTTCAGCGGCTAAGAAGAGTGAAAATATCGATGTTGTCCACCCAAGGTTAACGCGGGGATGAATTACCGAGGCTTGCAAATTCATCATTTCTTCGGTTAGGGATAATTCAAAGGCTTTGAAGAACACTCTGCCTAACATTGAAGGGCAATTTACTTGCCACGGCAATTCATCCGGCAATTACACCATTACTCAATGACTCAGCCTATTCTCTCATCTCCTTCCATTTATTTAATTTCTTTTATTTAATTTATTTTACTTTTTATTATCACTCTATATCACCAACTTATTTCTTTTACAGTGCAATACCTTAAGCAAAATGGCCCAAATCAATCTCTGTGGAGATGATACTTGATACTTATCGCTTTATTACTTGCGACGTGTATACTTGCACCGTTTGCGTAGCACTTAAATCACGCAATAGTTCACATCAATAAAATATCTTTTTTAATTCTATATAGATAATGATAATTTATTAAAACATTTCAAATATAAATAATAACCTTGTTTTTTTATTAAAAAAAGTGGCATCATCTGATTGTGTAGAAGTTTATATTTATTGGTGTAATATAAATTTTTATTATATACCATCGTTAAAAAAAGTCTTAAGGAAAACAATTCATAAACAGAGAATTCAAAAATTCCCAAGAAAAACAATTCATAAGCGGAGAATTCCTTTATTTGGCAAAACAAAAGAAAGTTTTATTAATAGACTGAGTCAATTAAACCAAGTCATGTTTTTGTTTTCTTTTTAAAAAATGTGGATTATTCTTATCTATAGACTAAAAGTATGTTAGCAATAATTTTACCTTTAAGAAAAGCAATAATTTTGGGTGAGGTTAAGTAACTTGCCTGCAGGTGCAGTATGCACAAGGAGTGAACTTTGTACATTTGATGAAAATGTTATTTATTTATCGTCTAAAAAAGAGTTTATTTATTTATCATACGAGTTAACAATAAATTTACTTCACTTAATAATTTTTAGCCACTCATATAATTTAATTTAAACAGAGAATGAGTAAATATTGTTTATTTTGAATATGTATTGTATTTTAGTCGAGTTTTTTTTATCTATTTTCTAAATTTAAGTATAAATTTATCCTATTTTTTGATATTATAACAAACTATCTTAATAATTAATATCATGTAATAATTAAAATCTTTTTCTTATATTAATACTTATATAATCAAATGTATCATCAAAGTGCATTAATCAAATTAATATTTGATTACAACCAACATAAATTTATACCACAGAAAGTAGTGCAATAAATATTTCTAATTAAACTCTTTTATTAATTAATCTTTTCTGGGTCTGAATGGACTGCGAGTCTTCTATTCATTTATAATTTTTAGTCTATTGCTTCAAAGATTTTTTTATGCGATTTTCAAATACTTGAGACTTGATTTTAGTCCAGATTTGTGACCTCATCCGGTAAATTATCGAAGAGTAAACAACACAAAAGGTAACTTTTGTTTAGTTTTCTTTTGTTTTGATGCTTAACTTTTAAAAGTTACATTATAATTATTTACGTTTTAAATTTATTACAAAATAATCACCGAATGTTATCTCTCGTTATATTGATGGCGTGGTACTTTAAAAGGATATTGATGGATGGAACAACCATTGGCCTTATGCATTTGTGGAATAAAGAAAGGGATATATTACACCACATGTCACTCCTTTATTAGTAAAATTATAAATGAGTCACCTAATTTTAAAAGGTTACAAACGAGCCAATTAATCAATTGTCGTAAACAGGTCATTGGGCCGTTAAATTTCATATAATTTTTTTGACGTTGAATATTTTATTCATTAAAAATATTAGATTTTAGAGAGTTGCAATCAAATTACTTAAGTAATTGATTGTAATAGTCAAGTCATGTGTTATTGTACCGACCGTTGTAGATTGTAATACCCCTTTCCCGTATTCATAGCCGAATACGAGTCAGTCATATCACAAAACATTTGTAAAACCCTCTACATTTGTAACTCGGTAAAAAATTTGATTCTTCTAAAAATATTACAATATATTTAGTTTCTATTTACAAATGTAGTTAATCGCGTATATTTTAAATATAATATTTTAATCTTCAAATCGAGTTTAATTTCAGGCAGCAACTTATTAATTTAATTTAACTTTATATAATTAATAAAACTGCCTAAAAACTGTCTGATTTAAAATTCATCCAGATACCACATAAAATACAAATTCTATCAGAGCAGTCATATCATTTTAATATACATGCCAACTAGTAAATATCAAACAGTGTCAAAAGATATCTTACTGATACTGATGTACCTGTTATTGATTGATGATGTCCGTTTATGCTCCTTACTCCAACCATTTCTTCTTTCCTACGTGTAAAATAGTTACACGCTAAGCATTTACTCAGTAAGGCAATAATTCGAATTCAAGTGCAATTGTCATAATATCAATATTAATGATTAACAATGCATATGATCACCTTACCATTATATGCTCGTTAACATAAATAAATATGTATATCAAAGTAATAAGATTAGATCTTACCAATACCGTTGCCATTCCATCTGTAAGCTTTCAATGCTTACCAATACCTATTTCCCATTTCTATCTGCAAGCTTTCAAGCTTATCTTCCTCTTTCTTTTTGATTTTTTTTTCAATTTATTTAGCCCAAGGTATCGAATTAAGAGATTCTATGTACACGAGTCATCCTCTCATACCCAACCTTTCTTGAGTATGTATATTATTTGCACTCTACCGGGAGTGCTTAGCACCGAAGTGCTTCTGTATACTTACCAGAGTATACAATATATCCCTCATTGAGTTTTTATGAAATTACACCGAAGTGTTTAGCACCCGTAGTAAGTCCGTATACTCAAACCATGCATGAGTATACTCCTCAATGAGTATTTATAATATTTGCACTTTACCTGAAGTGCTTAGAATATTTATACAGCTGTTTATGACCCTATGGATATCCAACTATACCATCGAACCTCTATATCATACATTGGGCTCTATTTCATCATTTAAGTCATCAATGGCAACATATATCAATATATATCAACATTTAACAGTTCATAGCCGAAATAACATTCATATTATACCATCATCAATAACTAGTGATCAATGCATTTATTTTCAACCTTTGACATATTTAAAATATGTCAAATATATGATCAATGACATAAATATCATGACAATATATAAACCAGGTAGACTCATCGCAAGTCTTACCGGTGATGTATGAAACATCCATGTATAATGTTATGTATGCATTACACTCACTTAGGCCATGTATTAGTATGCCTCACTAAGTCCTCTTCGATCCTTTCCTTCATTGTACCTTTAACCTCCCTTGATTCCAACTTAACTTCAGAATTCAAATAAGTAAAATATTTGTTAGATCCCAATCTAACAATATGTTACATATTGTCCAATATAATCATTCGAATACAAAATCTCCAAACATTTTCTTTTTTTCCTTGTATTGTTCAAAAACTCATTATGGTCCTTAGTGACCAATTTGAACTTCCATTAACCCTTTTCAAGCTTACTAATCAACCTTAGATACAAAGTGTATCAATTCTCATTTTCTGGCAGTTTGCAGTTCCTCCAAAGAAATGTTTCTATAAAATAATCTACAACTCGAAATTCGATTCTGTTTGTTCTGAAAGAAACTAGATTCAATAAGCTTTTCAACCATATAAATTAATATCTCAAATTCAATTTGTACGATTTATGGCGAATTTTCAAAGTCAATTTCCAGTATTGAATTTCGAAACAGCCTGCTATACTATTTTCTGACCTTTCACCACTTAAAAATTCATATCTTATTACTCGGAACTCGAAATCAGTTTCCATTTGTTGGACACGAAACTAGACAAACAAATCTTTACATCGGTATAAAATTCACCTTCTAACCATTTTTGTAGAATTTATGGTGTATTTTCAAAGTTACTGCCAAAAACTAGTTTTTCTACACAACTTCCATAAACAACTTCAACTTTTATACTAACTTCTCCTTACTTCTCTACTTTTCAATTTAGTTCAATCACTAGCTTTAAACCACCAACTCATCACATTCTTAACCAAATAATTATTCACAATAATTCTTCCTAATTTTCCTTATTTACCGAAATAGGTACTAAAATGCAAATATATGGATTCATGCTTCTTAACTTTGCAATTTAGTCCTCAATTCAACATTACTACCTTAATTCCATCATTACAACTAAAAATCAGATTTAGCCCCCATACAAAACTTCCATTTCGACTTGGTCACTTAACTTTGACAAATTGTCAAAATGGTCACTAATTCAATTCAACATCAATTTGGCATTCTAACTTCATTTTCTTATCTCTAACATCATTAATAACATAAATACACTCCAAATTCTAAAAATTCAGATTTGGTCCTTCAAATTTTCAATTTGCCAAAATGGTCCCTACACAATTTAACTTAGGGTTTTGCTTCCAAACAACAATTCAAGCTTACTAGATCATTATTTCAACATCACAAACCCTAAATTAAACTTGAATCCATAAACCCTAATCATCTTCATGATAATCAAAACATGTAAAACTTAAATCTCAACTCAATATCATGATTTTAACATCATACTAGCTTGATTTCAACTTGAATTCAATCATGGAATCATAAAATCTCAAAAGCCCCATTTGATCCATAAACCCTAATTTATTTCTCATGTAAATTCTCATCAATCAAGCATGGATTCCATGAATTATTGATATCAAAAGATAGAGCTTGAAGAGTAGAACAACTTTGTAGTTGAAGAGATTACCTGAAAATTGAGTTTCGGGGTTTGAATCGAGCTTGGAAAATTTTTTCTCTTTCTTTCCCTAGCCCTAAAATTTTTGGCTGGAAAAGATGAACATTTGGTTCATCTTTTTACCATTGTTTTACACATATATCTATTAAATGAATATTAAATTCATTTAATAGTGAAATTACAATTTTGCCCTTTTATCCAATGGTTGAGATTGATTTTATTATCAATCAAGGGCCAAGATTTAATATTCCATTTTATCTTTCCAAAATTTCCCTTATAACTTTTAAATATTTCAAAATTGCCATTGGGGCCAAATGACCAATTTGCCCTCCAACTAGTTTTTATTTACTAGTTTGCCATTCTTGTAAAAATTCAACTAAATCTAGTTGGAATCCAACCAACTATAATAAAATATTCATAAAGTAATATTTTATGAATTTTTCCATATCTTTTGGATCAGTCTCCAAAATTTCCATTCGATCCAATATACTGATAAATAATCCTTTACTTAGAAATAAACTATAGGATTCATCTTGAATCGAACTAAAAATATTTCCAACACTTGGAAATGACTTTTATAACCTTTCTCTATCATATGGTAAAACTTCAAACTTTTTCAGTTCGATCTGGGTATCCGAATTCCACTTAAACTTTAACTACGATTTTCCCAATAATCGAAGTATCATATCGAACCAAAAATTCCGCATTCGAATCACACCCTTAGGTGATCTATTTATTTATGAAATAAAAACCCTTAACTTTTGGGAAATTACAACTTTAGTCCCCAAACTTTTCCAAAGTTTATATTTTAGCCATAAAATTTTTAAAATTTACATTTTGGTCACTAAACTTTTAAACTTCAATTTCCATTCCAATTTTCCTTGGTATTCAACCAAACTTTAAGAATACCTTATTCAATTCACTATCTATCACATGAGACCTTTAAACCTAGAAATTTCCTTTCCAAAACCCATAATTAAAGAAATCCCAACTTTCGCATTTTTGTCATTTTAGTCACTAAGTTAGCTTTTAAGTTATTATCTTAGTACTAAATGACCCTTAATCAGCTTAGTAAATTTTGGGGTATTACAATTCTATCCCCTTAAGAAAATTCGTCCTCGAATTTTCAACACGCACCTGATTCAAAAGGTGTGGAAACTATTTTCTTATATTTTCTTCTTATTTCTCTCAATTCATTTCTTTAACCTTGTGATTTTTGTCAAAGAACTTTTAAAAAAAGGGATTGTCTTGTTTTCTTAGTTCTTTGACTCCATGCGCTAGGATCTTTACCAATTCTTTTCCATAGCTTAAATCCGGTTGAATCTTTATTTTCTCCGGAGTAACAACATGTGAGGGGTCTAATCAATATTTCTAAAGCATCGATACATTATGAATCTTGTTCATTTCCAAAGATAAAGCTAACTATTAATCTTAACTCTCAGACTAACTCCTTTCACAATTTCTTATAGCCCAATAAATTTTGAACTTAACTTTCTTTTTGTGTAAACCATAACACCATCCAAGGTGAAATTTTTAAGGAATATTTTATCCTTAACTTCATATTAAATATCCTTTTCTTCTAGGTTCAACATATAGTTTCCATCATTGAGATAGAAATTCTTCCTTGATAATACAAATATCTATCAAACCTAACTTCCAAGTTTTCAGTTTCACTCTTTTCCACTTATTTGAACCTTGACAACATTTCTCATCCTTTCTTTAAAGATATCTTATTTAATCCAATATGGTAAATTTTATTCTTAACTTGACAATCAAAACACCATCTTCTTTTAATGCCAATCTTGCATTCATAGCTCTTAAGGCAACAATTGTCTTTCGACTGAGAGCGTCAGCTATCACATTAGCTTTTTTCTGGATGATAGTCAATGACCATATCATAATTCTTAAAAAGTTCAATCCAACTTCTTTATGTCAAGTTTAACTCTTCTTTAGAAAGCATATACTTTAAACTTTTATAACCTATATAAATATAGCATCGTTCACTGTATAAATAATGATGCTATATCCTTTAAAGCAAATACAACCATTGCTAGCTCCAAATTCTAAGTAAGATAATTCCTCTCATATATCTTAAGTTGTCTCAAGCATAGAGCATTAGTTTTCCTTCTTGTATAAGTATGCATCCCAAACTGTTATAAGAAGCATCGATATACACCACATAATCTTTACCTGATTATGGTTGTACTAGTACCGTGGATTCTATTAAGATCACCTTTAATGTCTCAAAGATTTCTTAGCATTGATCTGTTCAACTGAACGGCATTTCTTTCCTCAATAGCTTGGTCAATGAGGAGACAATCATCAAGAAATTCTGAACCTCTAAAACATTTTTTAGAGGTTTCCATTCAACTATAATTTGTACTTTCTTGAGGTCTATTCTTATTCCCATTGCCCAATCCACATAACTAATAAAACAGGTTTAGACAACCAATCTCATACTTTAACAATTTAGCATATAGCTTCTTTTCTCGAAAGGTCTGAAGAACAATGCAAAAATGAGCATCTCATTCTTCCTTTTTCCTTCGAATAGACCAAAATATACTCAATGAACTCTACCAAAAATTGGTCCAAGCAAAATTAGAATACTTGGTTCATTAGGCTTATAAATGTCGTAGGTATCATCACGAACTCATAGTATTAATACCGAGTCCGAAAAGCTGTCTTTAGAATTTCTTCTTCCTTGATATTTTTTAACTAATCAAAAGATCATCAGTCTTCGGAAGAATATATTTATTCTTTACTATTACCTTCTCGAGCTGATAGAAATCAGTCTTTCTCTTTCACAATTAACATTGGTGTTCCCTCAAGATGACACACTTGACTTTATAAAACATCGACCTAACATTCCTTGCAATTTGTACCTTTAAATCTCGAAGTTCGGTCGAAGCCATTTTATACAGGGCCATTAATTTAGGCGCAATGTCTGGTAACATCTTTATTTTGAATTTCACCTTTCAATCTAGAGGTAATTCCGAGTAATTCATCTGGGAATACATCTAGATATTTTTGGATAGTCAAGTTATTTTTCAATTTAACTTCAACAGCCCGAGTATCTACTAAATTTGCTAAGAAAACTTAGCAACCTTATAACAACAATTTCCTTAATAAAAAACTGAAATTACATTAGAAAAGGGGTTTACCCTTTTATCAACTACTACTATTTTTGTGCCTTCCATGCTTTTCAATATTAATCACGTTATACGACAATTCATCATGACCTGATAGGAAGGTAACCAATTCATGCCCACAATCATCTTAGACTCCTCAAAAGATAATTCCATTAAATTTATCGGGAACTCTATTTCTTATGTTTTTATCGAACAATTCCACATGTTCAGCTCGCCCTTACATTACAACCCAACAAACTCGTAACCGCTATATTACTTAAAATGGGTCCTAAAAGGATATCTCGTTCACCACTCAACTTCGTACTTATATACGAATGTGTAAAGCTAGGGCCCATCAACATCAGTACAGGTTTATCCAAAAAGATGAGATGTACCTTCTATGATTTTTGAATCCTCCTAATCTTTATCAGTCCTGATGTTATAAACTCGAACTGATATGTGCAATCCTGGCTATGAAGCAAATTCAGATGGTTTTCTAATCTAGCTTAAATCTCGAAGCAACAAAATAGCTTCATCCAATTTCTCGGTATCTGTCTAGTGTAATCCTTAGATTATTCAGTTATAAATCAACAATCACTGGACCTTAATCTGATTTTCCTTTCAATTCAGGTGTTTCTAAACTTTTCAGTTCCTTAATCCTGCACAGGCACTTCTTGTTGTACCAGTGCCCCTTTCTTGTTCAGATTTATCCAAAGGGTTATTATTAACCTTATTGTTACTACTCTTGATTCCTTCCAAAGCTTCCAATTTACCAGTTCATCACGCTTTCTTGACTCAAATATTTCTTATAATTTGTCCCAATTTACATTAGTAAGGAGCGACATCAATCGGATCATAAAAACATCATATCAGTAATATTGATATCCTAGTGGCATGTATACTCTTTTTAACATAAAATCATTTCCATTTAGGCCGAGAATTGGCTAAACCTGTAGCATTGATATCAATAAATGTAATACTACTTTCCCGTATTCATAGCTGAATACGAGTCAGAGATATCACAAAACATTTGTAAAACTCTCTACATTTGTAACTCGATAAAAATTTTGATTCTTCTAAAAATATTACAATATATTTAGTTTCTATTTACAAATGTAGTTAATCGCGTATAGTTTAAATAAAATATTTTAATCTTTAAATCTAGTTTACTTTCAGGGAGAAACTTATTAATTTAATTTAACTTTATATAATTAATAAAACTGCCTAAAAACTGCCTGATTTAAATTTCATCCAGATACCACAAAAAATACAAATTCTATCAGAGCAGTCATATCATTTTAATATACATGCCAACTAGTAAATATCAAACAGTGTCAAAAGATATCTTACTAATACTAATGTACCTGTTATTGATTGATGATGTCCGTTTATGCTCCTTACTCCAACCATTTCTTCTTTCCTACGTATAAAATAGTTACACGCTAAGTATTTACTTAGTGAGGCAATAATTTGAATTCAAGTGCAATTGTCATAATATCAATATTAATGATTAACAATGCATATGATCACCTTACCATTATATGCTCGCTAACATAAATAAATATGTATATCAAAGTGATAAGATTAGATCTTACCAATACCGTTGCCATTCCATCCGTAAGCTTTCAATGCTTACCAATACCTTTTTCCCATTTCTATCTGCAAGCTTTCAAGCTTATCTTCTTGTTTCTTTTTTATTTCTTTCAATTTATTTAGCCCAAGGTATCGAATTAAAAGATTCTATGTACACGAGTCATCCCCCCATACCTAACCTTTCATGAGTATGTATATTATTTGCACTCTACCGGGAGTGCTTAGCACCGAAGTGCTTCTGTATACTTACCAGAGTATACAATATATCCTTCATTGAGTTTTTATGAAATTACACCGGAGTGTTTAGCACCCGTAGTAAGTCCGTATACTAAAACCATGCATGGGTATACTCCTCAATGAGTATTTATAATATTTGCACTTTACCTGAAGTGCTTAGAATATTTATACAGCTGTTTATGACCCTATGGATATCCAACTATACCATCGAACCTCTATATCATACATTGGGCTTTATTTCATCATTTAAGTCAATGGCAACATATATCAATATATATCAACATTTAACAGTTCATAGCCGAAATAACACTCATATTATATCATCATCAATAACTAGTGATCAATGCATTTATTTTCAACCTTTGACATATTTAAAATATGTCAAATATATGATCAATGACATAAATATCATGACAATATATAAACCAGGTAGACTCATCGCAAGTCCTATCGGTGATGTATGAAACATCCATGTATAATGTTATGTATGCATTGCACTCACCTGGGCCATGTATTAGTATGTCTCACTAAGTCCTCTTCGGTCCTTTCCTTCATTGTACCTTGAACCTCCCTTGATTCGAACTTAACTTCATAATTCAAATAAGTACAATATTTGTTAGATCTCAATCTAACAATATGTTACATATTGTCCAATATAATCATTCAAATACAAAATCTCCAAACATTTTCTTTTCTTCCTTGTATTGTTCAAAAACTCATTATGATCCTTAGTGACCAATTTGAACTTCCATTAACCCTTTTCAAGCTTACTAATCAACCTTAGATACAAAGTGTATCAATTCTCATTTTCTGGCAGTTTGCAGTACCTCCAAAGAAATATTTCTATAAAATAATCTACAACTTGGAATTTGATTCTGTTTGTTCTGAAAGAAAATAGATTCAATAAGCTTTACAACCATATAAATTAATATCCCAAATTCAACTTGTACGATTTATGGCGAATTTTCAAAGTCAATTTCCAATATTGAATTTCGGAACAGTCTGCTATACTATTTTCTGACCTTTCACCACTTAAAAAATCATATCTTTTTACTCAGAACTCGAAATCAGTTTCCGTTTGTTGGACACGAAACTAGACAAACAAATATTTACATCGATATAAAATTCACCTTCTAACCATTTTTGTAGAATTTATGGTGAATTTTCAAAGTTACTGCCATAAACCAGTTTTTCTACACAACTTCCATAAACAACTTCAACTTTTATACTAACTTCTCCATACTTCTCTACTTTTCAATTTAGTCCAATCAGTAGCTTTAAACCACCAACTCATCACATTCTTCACCAAATAATTATTCACAATAATTCTTCCTAATTTTCCTTATTTACCGAAATAGGTACTAAAATGCAAAGATAAGGATTCATGCTTCTTAACTTTGCAATTTAGTCCTCAATTCAAAATTACTACCTTAATTCCATTATTACAACTAAAAATATGATTTAGCCCCCATAAAAAACTTCCATTTCGATTTGGTCACTTAACTTTTACAAATTGTCAAAATGGTCACTAATTCAATTCAACATCAATTTGGCATTCTAACTTCATTTTCTTATCTCTAACATCATTAATAACATAAATAAACTCCAAATTCTAAAAATTTAGATTTGGTCCTTCAAATTTTCAATTTTGCCAAAATGGTCCCTACGCAATTTAACTTAGGGTTTTGCTTCCAAACAACAATTCAAGCTTACTAGATCATTATTTCAACATCACAAACCCTAAATTAAACTTGAATCCATAAACCTTAATCATCTTCATAATAATTAAACCATGTAAAACTTAAATCACAACTCAATATCATGATTTTAACATCATACTAGCTTGATTTCAAATTGAATTCAATCATGGAATCATAAAATCTCAAAAGCCCCAATTTGATCCATAAACCCTAATTTCTTTCTCATGTAAATTATCATCAATCAAGCATGGATTCCATGAATTATTGATATCAAAAGATAGAGCTTGAAGAGTATAACAACTTTGTAGTTGAAGAGATTACCTAAAAATGGAATTTCGGGGCTTGAATCAAGCTTGAAAAAAAAATTCTCTTTCTTTCCCTAGCCCTCACGTTTTTGGCTGGAAAAGATGAACATTTGGTTCATCTTTTTACCACTATTTTACACATATATCTATTAAATGAATATTAAATTTATTTAATAATGAAATTACAATTTTGCCCTTTTTATCCAATGGTTGAGATTGATTTTATCGTCAATCAAGGGACAAGATTTAATATTCCATTTTATCTTTCTAAAATTGCCCATATAACTTTTAAATATTTCAAATTGCCATTTGGGCCAAATGACCAATTTGCCCTCCAACTAGTTTTTATTTACTAGTTTATCATTCTTGTAAAAATTCAACTAAATCTAGTTGGAATCCAACCAACTATAATAAAATATTCATAAAGTAATATTTTATGAATTTTTCCATATCTTTTGGATCAGTCTACGAAATTTTCATTCGATCCAATATACTGATAAATAATCCTTTACTCAGAAATAAACTGTAGGATTCATCTTGAATAGAACTAAAAATATTTCCAACACTTGGAAATGACTTTTATAACCTTTCTCTATCATATGGTAAAACTTCAAAATTTTTCAGTTCGATCCGGATATCCGAATTCCACTTAAATTTTAACTACGATTTTCCCAATAACCGAAGTATCAGATCGAACCAAAAAATCTGCATTCGATTCACACCCTTAGGTGATCTATTTATTTATGAAATAAAAACCCTTAACTTTTGGAAAATTACAACTTTAGTCCCCAAACGTTTCCAAAGTTTATACTTTAGCCATAAAATTTTCAAAATTTACATTTTGGTCACTAAACTTTTAAACTTCAGTTTCCATTCCAATTTTCCTTGGTATTCAACCAAACTTTAAGAATACCTTATTCAATTCATTATCTATCACATGAGACCTTTAAACCTAGAAATTTTCTTTCTAAAACCCATAATTAAAGAAATTCCAACTTTCGCTTGTTTGTCATTTTAGTCACTAAGTTAGCTTTTAAGCTATTATCTTAGTACTAAATGACCCTTAATCAACTTAGTAAATTTTGGGGTATTACAATGAAAACCAAAGTTTATCATAAAACTCACCTTGATCTTCCCGTTCAATTAATCATATTAGGTCTCTCAAAAGTCATGAAGTCCCCCACAACTTTCGAACTATTTAAATCCAACCTACATCATCCACCATTTTATGGCCTTTGTCTCATTATATGTTCTTCCTCTCAGCAACAACAACATATCCACTGTTTTAGATCGTTGGACAAAGCCCCTGATCTTCAAGAAGCCTAAAACCTCAATTTTTCTTTTTCTATTAATTTAGTTACTCATTTGTGACTTTTTGAAAGTGGGCAACCCATTCATAAATTTTCATTTTTAAGGTTAACTAATATGTTTATGACAATCGATTAACTGGGTGACGCGTTTACAAGTGACATGTTCAATGGCAGCTCCTTTAGTTTGTTCTCAAGGAATCAGTCTTCACCACCGGTATTACAAAATAAAAAATATGTTTGTTTCTATTGTGATTAGATCTTTAGTCATCTAAAATTTGAGCATGAATTCGAATAATAATATTATGGGTAAAGTATCCAAATGGTTACTAAACTATCACTGAAAAAAACAAAATGGTAACCAAACTTTCAAAACTTACAAAATGACAATTAAACTTTATGTTTTGTTACAAAATGGTAACTGTATCGTTAACCTCTATTAAAGAGGTGGCACGGCTGTTAATTTTTTGTATAATAACATATTTAGTCCTCCACACATTCAATCAATTTAGTTATAATTCGAAGAAATTCAATAAATTCAACACTCAATTATTACACATTGTTATAATTTTGTCCTAATTCTAAAAAAAATAACCCTTGATATTTTAAAATTACTTCAATTTAGTCCTTCCTCATCCCTTCATCTTTTCATTATCTCTTACTTTTTCATCTTTTTTTTCCATTTATTTTTTTGATAAATCGACATGAAAAATCACTGATATAGTAAATCAACCATAGAAATTTCGTATTTGGTTTAGGTAAATACCGGGAAAGTTTTTTTTGGGTACCCTATATTAAAATATACAAGCAATTGCTAAACTAAGGGATCGAGCTTGGACAACAAAAAATACGATGGATTTCTCGCGACGGTAACTCTTCTGCAGCAGATAGCATGTCCAAACTATCTCGGCCACAAAACCTTCCCCCGACATTCTTTGCAACCCCCGACATCACTAGAGGATGTGCTCAATCGTGATATGTATTTTAGTCTGCAACAGTCTAGTGACTGTTATGATTAAAAAAAAAACAAGCACTTTAATAATAATTTTTTAATTTTAATTGTAGAGTAAAATCAATTTTTAAAAAATTCAAAACGATAATTATGGATAATTTTTTCTATAATTTTTTCTAATACAATGACTATATACCTAAAACAAATATATGAAATTTAAAATTATTTAAATCTACAAAATTTGTATACATATCATAAATCATAAATATTAAGGATTAATTTTTAGAATTTGTCTAAACCAAATACGAATTTTCTATGGTTGTTTTACTATATCAGTTATTTTTCTTGTCAATTTACCAGAAAAATAAATGGAGAAAAAGATGAAAAGGGAAGAGAAATAATAGAAAGATAAAGAGGGACTAAATTGAAGTAATTTTGAAATATCAAGGGTTAAATTTTTTAGAATTAGGACTAAATTATAACAATGTGTAAAATTGAGGGTTAAATTTATTCAATTTCTTCAAATTCTGACTAAATTGATTGAATGTGTAACTATAGAGTACTAAATATGCTATTATACAAAAAATTTAACAGCCGCATCACCTCTTTAACGTAAGTTAACGGCACAGTTACCATTTTGTAACAAAACATAAAGTTTAATTGTCATTCTGTAACTTTTGAAAGTTTGGTTACCATTTTATTTTTTTTTTCAATAATAGTTTAGTTACCATTTGCATACTTTACCCTAATATTAATATAATCTACAAATAAAATACGTCCGATTTTTTAACAATTATACAGTATACAGATTCAAAAAATTTAAATAATACAAATATCCAATTTGCTGTCATTTAACAGCCAACCTGTGATACTTAATTGAACCGGGAGGTGAGTCAGTCCTAGTATGGTCAACACGGTTTCTGAGTATTGATTTTTGCTCATTGTTTTTTCCAATTCCATTAATCAATATGAGATGAATTTCTCAAGAAGCATCTGTATGTTTTTATATGGTACAGATTTTGTTATTTGTTTCCCATTATTAAAATATATATAAATCAATATTGACTGGGGAAAATATATATTTAAATAGTAGGGTTTCTAATTTCTCAAGTTTTCAAAGTTTCATCTGGTCATTCAGTAAAAGCTTCGCTAGCATTTTATCAAGTGGGGTTGATATTGATATATTTATTAATTCATAAAATCAACTCTATTATTTATGTTAACATAATTCTTTATTACTATTTTAACCTAACAAACAATTTAAATATTTAAATTATTTCATTTTTTCCTTTTAAGTGTCTACTTTTTTACCCCTTTTAAGTGCTTAAAATATCAATTTTTGATAAAAATAGATATTTCAGCTGACCTTAAAATGGGCAAAAAATAATAGTTTCAGCCTCTAAAAAATTTTAAAAACATAAAATAAAAAAGTAGAATAGTTTAGGCACTTATTTTGATATTAAGTCTTTAATTTATTAAATAAAAATAATAACCTTGTACCATCGTTCAAAGACTTGTTGGAAAAAACAATCCATAAATACAGAATTTCAAAAGTGCAACCGGGTCAATTAAATCAAGTCAATTATGTATGTCTTATCTAAGGACTATACTTATTTATTTGGTATTTTAAAAGTTTATAATTGTATTATTTATTTTACTTGCCATTTATTCTTTATAAGTAATATTTTATTTCTTAGAATATTATAATGGACTATACTTTATTACTTGCGGGTTGTTTTTTTGTTGATTATATTGTTTTGTTGACAAAAAAAGATAGATTTGAACAAGCTCATATAATCCTGTATTGAATTTGAAATTTTTTTAGTTTAGATTATATTTGAATTTAGGTTTTTTCATATTCAAACTATTTTGAACTCATATCAATTTGGTCCAAACGGTTTTATGCAAATTTAAATGACTGATGTTTTATAGGTATACGACGCGGGTCGGTCTTGATTAGTCATGACAAAATCTTAGAAAACTGAGAGGGTAACAAAAAACGTAATTAAATGATTCATTTTTCGTCAATTTAGTGATGCTTGTGGAAAAAAAATTAATGTCCATGCATCTTATAGTAATTTTTATTATATTGCTACTTAGATTATTTTTTATTTAATTTTAAAATTAAAGTAACATTTTATTACATTTATAAACCCAGTCAGATTCTAAAATTAACTCAAACTCACATTCTAAAATATTTATTCTCAAATTCAAACCAAAATACATCATCTCAAGCCCAAGCCCAAATAACACATCCAATATTACTTAAACCCAAAATAAACTTAAAAACAATACCAAATAAAATTTGTAAAAATAAAAAACGCAACCCAAAATTTAATTTAAGGAAAACAAAATAATGAAAAATTAAATATTAATTTTAAAAATTATTTATGTATCCCTAGCCCTAGGTATATACAGTAATATAATAAATTACTATAAGTCAACCACATTTACACTGTGAGTCAAAAATTAATATGTCAAAAATTAATAATATTTGTTAAAAATGCACATTTATTAAAAATAATAATATTTTAATTAAAATTTAATATAAATTTTATAAATATGTACTTTTTATTTTATACGTTGTTTTTTATACTTTTCTAGCTAAGTTTGTGTAATAATGGGTATATTAATTGGGTTTGGGCTAAAGTATAAAAAGGTTGTATACAAAAGCTCTTGGGTTCGATGCTTAAATATGTTTTTTAATTGTTTTATTTATGCTCCATTACAGAACTTGGATTTAATAATTTGGATTTAGATTTTATTTGTTGTGTAAATTAATAAGAATGAAATGCAGATATAGTTGAGAGTCAATACAATATATAGTTAAAAAAATATCAAGACATTAATATATTTGGTACCTGAACTAAAAATATCAAGACATCAATACAGTATATAGTTAAAAAATATCAAGTCAATTCCTAACCTTTATTCAAAAGGCTTAAATATATATTTGGCACCTGAACTAAATATTTTCTCGCAAGTTGGTACTTTAAAGTTGGTACATAAAAATATTTTGCTCCCAAGTTGGTACATGAATTAGACATTTTGCTGGGCTCGAACTTTTTTAAGTTGGTACTTAAAAAAATTTTGCTCTCAAGTTGGTACCCGAACTTTAATTTCATTAGTTGTTTTTGGAATTTTATTAACAGTTTTAGTCCTCAAAACTTTACATTTTATCAATTTGATACCGGAACTATGCATCTTCTCCAAAGTTGGCACCTAAAGAATTTTTGCTCCCAAGTTGGTACATGAACTAGACGCATTCTCTCAAATTGATACCAAAACTTATACATTCTATCAATTTAATCCTTTATATTTAAAAATTCTATTAAATTATTTTTTTGTTATTTTCCTAAATTGTTTGTTCTTCTCCTATGAACGTTATATTACTTTCCTAAATTAAAGTGTCTAGTTAAAGTTTGGGTACCAACTTGAGAGCAAAAAATCAAAACCAAGATAAATTAAAGTGTCTAATTAAAATTCAGGTACCAACATTATATTACTTTCCTAAATTAGTTGTTCTTCTCCTAAATTATTTATTCTTCTCCTAAAATATTTCATTGTTCTTCTCCTAAATTTTTTGCTCTCAATTATAAACGGTGTTGATATCATACAAAACACGGGCTAACTCCAACCCAAGCTGGCCATCGACAACCCTACTATGTATAATATGTATTTTTTGGTTTAATATACAAATACGTGTTCAAACTATAGTTTTTTTAAATTTATGTGTTTATATTTTTTTTGCATAATGTTTTATTTCGTTAATTTTAGGTATTTGACCGTTAACTGTCGTTAAAAAAAATTCTTTAACTAATCAAAACATGACACAATACATGCTTTATTTTTTAAAAACATATTTTTTTAAAAATCCTAAAATTTTCAAAAAAAATTCTCAAAATAGTCCTCAAATCCCTAAATTTCAAAGCCATAAGTTTCAAATTCCGATTTCAGCCATTGTCGCCGCCAATCACTGACAACATGTCCACTACTTCCATCGCCAGACCCCCACTATCATTCACCCCATCATATCGTTGCCAGAAGTCGATAGGAAGCGTGCCTAACATCGAAGGAATGTTGTTCGCGAAAGGAACAATGAGCAGCAAACGACGGTCGACCGAAAGACGAATGACGTACGAGTCTTGTGGCAAGAGGATGAGGCTTCATTCCGTCGTCGGTAATGTGATGAAGGCGACGATAATTGTTGGATTATGGGATTTGAGGGTTACTTTGAGAATTTCGGGAAATTCAAGGTTTTTTCAAATTAAGTTAAAAAGAAATAAAAAAAATAGGCTTAAGGGTGCTTGAAGCCCTTGAACTTTTGAAGAAAAAAAATCAATTAAGCCCCTGAACGTTTTTTTTTGGCACCCAATTAAGCTTCCAACCAATAAATTAAATCAATTAAGCCATTTGACCAATTTCGACCATCAATTTTTGGCGATTTTTTTCTTGAGATATTACTGCCACGTGACACACTACAGCTCTGTCACATGTGACATTTACAGATGTTTTTAGAAAACTGTTTTTTATAATTTTGTAAGTTTTTTGGAATTTTTAGAACTTTTTAAAATAAAATTAAAAGATTCTGGAAATGTCAAGTGACAACACTGTAACAGGACACGTTGCATCAATTGATCTAGAAAAAAATTGTTAAATTTAACCGCTAACGTTGGTCAAAGGAATTGATAAAGCTTTGGAGTATAATTGCTTAATTAGGAGAAAAAAAGTTTAGGAGCTTAATTGATTTTTTTAAAAGTTTAAATGCTTATGACACCGTTAAGCCAAAAATTAAAAAAGAAATTAAAATCAAGTCACGTGTCATGTTTTGATTGGATAAGAGAATTTTTTTAAAAACAACCATTAATGGTCAGACGCCTAAATTTAACGAAATAAAACGTTAGACACTTATTTTTACCAAAAAAATTAAACACTAAAAATTAAAAAGAAGTATAATTTTAGCACTTATTTATATATTAAGCTCTTTTTAATATTGTATAATATGTATTTTGAATATGACCAATACAATCTGAAAATATATTCAAAAATATTTCTTAGCTATATAAATGATGTTAATTTATCAAAAATATTAAAAACTAAGGGTATATTTTTACTTGATGATTAAGTAACTATATCCTAATTCTAATTGATCTTCTTATTTATATATATATATATATATATATATTGCATTGTATTTGAAATAAATTTTATGTATTGTTATTTAAAGAAAGGGTTTAAATTTGATACACAAGGTGTGTAAAATAAATTTTACACAAGCCTGTCTATTTTTACTATAAATCAAAATTAAACATAAACCCTAAAAAACTAAACCCCAAACCCTAAATTCAAAACACTAACCTTAAATTCTAAACCCTACAACCCAAACTCCTAAACTCTAAACCCTAAACTAAACCCTAACCCCTAAAACTAAAAGGTATGTGTAAACTTTAGTTTACACAGACTGTGTATTGAAGTTTTTATCTTAAAGAAATATATTAAAACATAATCCACGTCTTCATTTTTACCTGATGAGCAAGTAACGATATCCTAATAGAGGGAATTACGAAACCGACCTAACACTAATCTATCTTCTTATATATATATATATACAAAGAACTCTTAATACTCTATCGTTACTTGTTGAGAAAAAACCAATCTGAAAGGATGGATGTTAAAGTAGTGAAGATCAAGGTTCTTGGAAAGGGTTGTCATGGCGTTGTGCATTTGGTGAAGACGATTGCTCCTGTTTATAACAAGGTTTATGCCATGAAATCTGCTGATGAGGATCACTATTCTTCTCTACGTAAGGAAGAAGAGATCCTTCAACACTTTGCCGATTCTCCGAATATTGTTCGGTGCCACGGTGGGTTCACTAGCGTCGAGCGAGAACGAGGAGTGGTTTACAATATGTTTCTTGAGTATGCTTCGGGAGGTAGCCTGCTAAACTTGATGAAGAAGAATGGCGGCAAAATACCTGAAAGAGATGTCAAGTGCTATACGCGGATGATACTCCAAGGGCTTTTGGACATTCACCTGAAAGGGTTCGTTCATTGTGATTTAAAACCGGGTAATATCCTGGTTTTCCCTCCTCGAGACGGTACCGATTTAGCTAGTCTAAAGATTGCGAATTTTGGGTTAGCTAAACAAGTTGGGGTAAACAACATAGAGTACGGATTTCAAGGTTCATGGCCTTACATGTCTCCTGAATCACTTCTTGGTCACGTTACCGGTGTGTATTGGACGTATGGTCTCTGGGTTGTGCGGTGGTTGAAATGATAACGGGCGGATTGCCATGGGACACTTGTGATGCATACGATCTAATGATGAAGCTTTTCATGGGAGAATCGCAAAACATCCCCGAGGACATGTCGATTTTAGGCAAGGATTTCTTAAACAAGTGCTTTGTTACCGATCCAAACCAAAGGTGGAGTGCAATTATGCTACTAAGACACCCGTATATTCTCCCAGAGCATGAGCTTCCAAGAGGCCTTCAACAATCTTACAACTCATCTCGTTTTTCAACATATTTTCAAGAAGAAAAAGTATTCTAGTCTGCACTTCCACAAGGTTTCATCATATCCGACAGAGTTTGACTCGAAACGAGGACATATTTAGTGGAATTACAGTTGATCGGTTCCGTCAGCCGGAAGTGCAAAGAAAAGCAACGGAGGACTTGGGCATCTGCTGCAAAGGATTTCAGAGTATCCAGTAAAAGCCTTACATTGAAAAGATTACATGCCAGTTTTTTTTTTTTTTGAATGATTATATGCATCTTGCAATGTTTATATTGATGTACTGATTGGAAGAAAAAGATAGAAAATTTTAAATTTTTTTATATAAAAAAATATCATAATCTTTTATCAACTTTGATGCAAGTAGACATGCAACTGTACATAGATATATTAACGTAAAATATCATTTATAAATTGACATATTGGTACAACTCATGTTCTTTTACTATATAGCCAAGAACTAAAAGTCACAGAAGCAAAAAAAAAATGGTGAGAAATTGACATAAGTAAATATTTTCACTCTTTTGAACTCTGTTAGAGAGAGGGGGTCATTCTAAAAGCATGTCCTATAACAGCATATAGCTGATAGAGCACTTGGAACCTGGATTTCATCATTGTCCATACTGCAACTGCTAGGAAAATCCGAGTAGCTTTTTCAGTAGTGGAAGGAGAGGAATCAAAGCGAGCTGAAGCTGTTCCGAGCTATTTATTCGTATGCTCACTTGTCCTGCACCTTTGTTATTCAAATTGGCTAGATTTTTTATGTTCGTAGACCGTCCAACAGGAACCCAAGTCTATATATTGCATCCAATGGCAAGATCTCCGTGCCAATCCATGACAGAAAGCCCGAGTGTAGACGAGGAGCGACCCAGAGCGTAATCTTTGTCCCTCAACTGTGCTTCCAAACTAAAAACGCTTATTGACAATCATTTTGTCTTCAACTTTCACTCCAGCTGACAGTGTATCATCTGATAGTGTAAATAAGATACCAGCATTTTCCTTGTTCTTCCTGAAATTACTAATTCTTGTCTCTCCGCTCACACCTCACAGTGTAGGCCAAGTCATTTCCAACAGTCTGCATATCAAAACCAAATGAAATAGCTTTACTTTCCCCTGTCCTTTAAACAACTGGCTAGTTCCATTTGGACATTGGACATTTTTGCCCTGTTCTTCCTTAATTAATACCTTCATAATCCCAACCAGTTGCATACATCCAGAACGATTCAATGAATTAAAAGGTTTTGTGCAATTTATTAAAACAGGCCTTTATATTTTTTTGGACCATGTGCAGTCACTCTTATTATGCCCGTCTAGAACTACCACAGCATACATCTAGATGCATCAAAATTTTCAGACCGAAAGTGGTGGATTTTGGTTAACCTCCCAACAAAGGTCTGGAACATGGTTTTGTCTTTGCTCCTTTGGAATCTTCATTGCAATTTCCACGCATGGGAAACAAAAGATGTACCCGAAATGGCTAATTACAACTTTTAAATATTTATCCTACAACCGCCACCCGCGACTTATTAAGGGACAAAAATCCTCTGCCCAAAATACTTTAAAATCTAAGCAATTACAGGATCAACCGTTCATGTTATCATTAATATAGAATCAGAACGATAAAGACAGAAGAACACTGATCTTTTTCTGTTGTGCCCCCCAGCCCCAAACCTTAGCTTTAAAAGGTTCATATGCATGCTTTTTATACATCTTTATCTGGCTTGTAGTACAAAAAAAAACAGAGCTTAAAACAAACACTTCCTTCTTTTGCCTGCAAAACTCATAAGACAAGAAACCTAGCCATCGAAACAGTATTGCAGAAGACAAAAAACAGCAAATTTGAACATTATCCTCTTCATAGAGTCTAGTTGGTAAAATATTTTCAGTCTTGTGATTCATATTCCATTTTACTTTATGTAACATTCCTTCTCTTACTACTATTTACTAATGATTCTATGGATCACTGTTGCATTTATATTTCAGAAGAATCCCCTCACTTTCATATACTTAGGCCATGGCCGACATTGTGAAACAGATACTGGCAAAGCCGATACAACTGGCGGATCAGGTAACCAAGGCGGGCGTTGAAGCTCAATATTTCAAGCAAGATTGCCGAGAGCTTAAAGCGAAGACCGAGAGTAAATTGAATAAGTTGTTAAAAGCTACATTTGAAAATTATAAAAAAAATTAAATTATAAATTACTAGGACATAATAACGAGGACAAATAAATTTAATTATTGAAAAATAAATAAAAAAGGAAATTAAAATAAATAAATAAATAATAAAATAACAATAATAAAAATAATATATAGTAATGAAAATGATGAAAGTGATAATACTAAAAATAATCATAATAAATAAAATAAAATAGAGGAAAGTAAATATAATCAAGCTCGTCCCTAAGTCAGAGGGCGCCTACTCAAAGCCCACCACCCATAATTAGAAATAAATAAAGAACCATTTAAAATTTGATTATGCATTAGTGAGGCCCACCGCCCCTAATTAAATATAAAGAACCGTTGAAACTTATTTAAGTGGTCTCGTGAGTCCTAGGGTTATAATTTAGATTTTAATGATAGTTTATTCGTTCCAATATTTTTTTAGGATCCAATTTTTTCAACACTTATTAGTAGAGGTTATTCTTAAAATTCAATTTGTTTTCAATACTTGTTACTAGGAACTACTCTTAAGATTCAATTTGTTTACAATACTTGTTATCAGAGATCTAATTTCTCTCAATACTTGTTAATAGGGACCTGATTTTTTTCCAATACTTGTTATTAGGTACATACTTTTAAAATTTAATAATTTTTTCAATACTTGTTATTAGAAGCCCATTTTTTCTAATACTTGTTATTAGAGGCATACCCTTCAAATTCAATTTTTACAATACTTATTATTAGATGCCTAATTTTTAAATTCGACCTTAAGCTACCAAAATTTCAGAAACCATACCCTTCCAAAACTACACCAGATATAATAAGAATTTTTTTCATTTTTAATGGTGGGTCACAGGCAGTGAACTACACTCGCGCATGCAGTGTCGACCCTCCTCCGTCAAGCTGCACATTCTAGTAATGACCGACGCGCAGAATCGTCGATGACACCGAGCAGGTCCTCCACAAGGCCCTAGCTCTTGTCAACAAGTGCCGTGCAAGTGGTCTCGTGAGGCGTGTTTTCACCATTATCCCCGTGGAAGCTTTTAGGAAACTATCGTTGCGACTGGAGAACTCTATAGGAGATGTGTTGTGGCTCTTACGGGTGCCCACCTCGAATGGTGATCGTGACAATGAACATTTCGGTCTTCCTCCCATTTCAACAAACGACCCGATGTTGTGCCTTATATGGGAACAGATTTTTATTCTCCGTGCAGGTTCATTCATGGTCTCATCCAATGAGATTCATTCATTTAATGACATGTAAGAAAGAGATGAAGATTCACCTTGAAAAAAATGAGATGAAAAATTATTATTGGATGAGACCATAGATAACGTGGTGAGCTAGGCTCATCTAATAATTTCTCGTAAAAAAAATATTACACAACTCTTCTTTAAAAACTAAAATTCTAAATTACTAAACCTAAAACCTTAAAACTTTAACCATAAACCCTGAATTCTAAAGCATACAACCTAAACCCATAAACTCTAAACCATAAACCTAAAATCTGAACCATAAATCTAACAAACTTGTGTAAATTAAATTTTACTCAACTTGTATATCAATATTTTTTTCCTTCAAACAATAGTATGATTTATTTTTTATTCATGTCCATATATGGGCGGTTCAAAAATTTAGAAAATGAAGAACTTTTATGTTCTTCCTATTCTTCTGTTCTATTTTTAATTTTCAAGTATTTGCTTACACAGTTATATAAAATAAAAATAATGTTACCTTTGTTATGAAATACACTTCAAGCAGAAGTTTCTAATTTGCCAAAAAAAAGTTGAAGGCAGCTAAAGCAAAAAGGAAAAAAGTAATGACTAAATTAAATTGACAAAAAATTATAAAGATTAAGAGTTGAATGTGTAGTATGCCTAGTTTTTAAATGAAGTTAGCAAGAAAGTTACTCAAATTGAAATTACTGAACATGAGTTATCCAAAAGGAACAATTTCACCGATAATAAGTAGGTTTAACATGATGAAATATTCGATCTTTTAAACAAGATTTAAAATTCAAAATTTGATATTGTAAATAGAGTAACTGAATTGAAAGGGTTATCTCAATAGCGAGCATCTGTAGTATCGGATTCGTATTAGTTATTCAACAGATTAGATGCTAGTCGTTATACCAAAAAGACCAAATTTGGGTAAATAAATGTCGAAAAACTAAATCCATACAAAATTGATACATAGGAGAAATTATATCACATACCCTCTTCACCACGTCGTATATGATCTAAACCAATATAAATCATCCATCTCATTAATTTTTTTCCATGTATCAAGTATCAACTCACTCAAATAGTAACTTCCAAAAAATTTATTTTTAAATTTAATGTACAATAAATATGAGTGAAGATTCACTTGATAAAATGATGACATAAAAAAAATTTAATTATATGAGTGATTTTTATTGATTGAGACGATGGATGACGTGATTAGGAGGACTCGTGAAATAATTTCTTGATAAATAGGGGTTGTCCTTAGAAATTAACCATATTATTTCACATTGTGTTTCTTTTTCTAAATTTCAATGTAGGGCTTAGAAATTAGAGGTATAGTTTATAGATTAGATTTTAGAGTTTTGAATTTATAAATGAAGGTTAGAACATAGAGATAATAGTTTAAGAGTTAGAGTTTAGAATTTTGAATTTAAGATTAGAATTTAGAGATTATAGTTTAGGGTTTTAATTTTGTTTTTTATTTTATACCCAAAAAATTATAACCAGTCTTTTTTTAACAGTTTTTTTTAAATGAATCACTAGAAATTTGTTGGCGTGATTTTACCATGATACTCTATTTCTATTTTTACCATCACTTCAAATGTTTAAGCATTTTCTTAAAGAAGTCACTAGAAATTTGTGATAGAATTGTTTTATAGTAGTAATTAAAATTTGGTTCCACTAATTTATTTTTGATTTTATCATATATTATCTCGATTAATTCTAACTTATCACATAGATATTTATTTTAGGGTAAACTACACAGGAGACCACTGATATTTGGGGTTGGTGTCGAAATGACTACCGATCTTTTAATTTTGTCAAAATGACCACTCAACTATTGATATGGTTCCAATATAGCTGTCAGCCGTTAAAATCTAACGAAGAGGCTGACGTGGCAGTTAACAGAAACTTGTATAACTACACATTTAGTCCCCGCAATTTTTACATTTAATCAATTTAGTCCTAGTTTCAATTTAATTAAACATTTAGTCCCCGCAATTTTTCACGTGTCACCACCTTATTGGAGAGAAAAATCAAAGCATTGCACAAATGCAGTTGGGAGGAATTGAACTCACAATCCCTTGGGTGTAGGGGAAAGCCTCTGCCACTAAGCTAGACACATATTTATGACATGAAACACAAAATTTAATATATGAGTTATATGATTGTTAATGCCATGAAAAAAGAATTAAATGTGATTTTAGGGGATTCCAACATGACACACTTATGATGCATAAAAACATCAAACCCAAAATTTTATAAACCCAAAATTTTATAAACCTTAAAACCTAGAAAATTTATGAACCCTAAACCCTAAAAGTTTTTATAAACCCTAAAAACTATAGTTGGTGCATGATTTAAAAAATCTCTAAACCCTAAAAATATAGTTAGTTCATGATTTTAAAAAAATTATAAACCCTAAAAATTTTATAAACCATAAACCCTACAAATTATTAATTAAGTTAAAAAGCATAAACCGTGCACTAACTATGATCTTTAGGGTTTATAAAATTTTTAGGGTTTAGGGTTTATAATTTTTTAAATCATGCACTAGCTATAATTTTTAGGGTTTAAGATTTAGGGTTTAGAGATTTTTTAAATCATGCACTAACTATAATTTTTAGGGTATATGGTTTAGGTCTATAAAAAAGTTAAATCATGCGCTAACTATAATTTTTAAGGTTTAGAGTTTACATATTTTTTAGGGTTTATAAATTTTTTAGGTTTTAGGGTTTATGGTTTATAAATTTTTTAAATCGTGTACTAACTATAATTTTTAGGGTTTAGAGTTTAGAGATATTTTAAATCATGTATTAACTATAATTTTTAGGGTTTAGAGTTTACATATTTTTAGGGTTTAGGGTTTATAAAATGTTTATGCTCTAGAGTGTATAATTTTTAGGGTTTATGGTTTTAGATTTTAAGGGTTTATGGTTTACAAATTTTTTAGGGTTTGTGGTTTATAATTTTTTAGGGTTTATGGTTTATAATTTTTATAGGGTTTAGGGCTTATAATTTTTTAAATTATGCACTAACTATAGTTTTCAGGGTTTAAGGTTTATAAAATTTTTAGGGTTTAGGGTACATAATTTTTTTAGGTTCTAGGGTCTATAAAATTTTTAGGTTTTAAGGTTTATAAAATTTTGGGTTAGATGTTTTTATGCATCATAAGTGTGTCATGTTCGAATCTCCTAAAATCACATTTAATTCTTTTTTCATGGCATTAACAATCATATAACTCATATATTAAATTTTGTGTTTCATATCATAAATATGTGCTTAGCCCAGTGGCAGAGGCTTTCCCCCTACACCTAAGGGAATGTGAGTTTGATTCCCCAACTACATTTGTGCAATGCCTTTATTTTTAATTAAATAAAATAGATAAAGTCATCCAATAAGGTGGCGACTAATTGAATAATTAATTTATTTTATTAAATTGAAACTATGACTAAATTGATTAAATGTGAAAATTGCGGGACTAAATGTGTAATTATACAAGTTTATGTTAACTGCCACGTCAGCCTCTCCGTTAGGTTTTAACGGCTGGTGGCTATATTAGAACCATATCAATAGTTGAGTGGTCATTTTGACAAAATTGAAAGATCGGTGGTCATTTTGACACCAACTAACCCCAAAGATAGTAGTCTCCCATGTAGTTTACCCTTTATTTTATGAGTTAAAAATTTAATTATACAATGTAGAATTATTTAATTCTATATTGATTTAAGATCAAAGTGAGTTTAATAATTAAAATTTTAAATAAAAATAATATATTTTTCATGAAAATCTCATAATTTTTTATTATTAGTCCCATTAAGCCAATAATTCTAAAATTGTACTATATAATTAAATAGTTTCACATAAGAAGAAAAAAATATTAATATATATTTGCTTTGTAAAGTTTTTGTTCATAGAGAAGTCCCATCCCAATTCAGTCCAGTCTCAGTGTTACTTATTTTATTTCCGTTTTTACCCTTTGACCAGTCTTTTTTACTTCCCAAAATAAATTATTAATTAATTACTATTATTAATCATCACAATTTACTAGCTCCCTGCACTCTGCAAATAGATAGGATAAAATCGTCCTTTGCTTTTAAAAAATGCTTTTTACCAAGGGTCCCACCAAATAATTTTTTTCCGTCAGATCCCTTCCTCTGAAACCCCGCCATCGTTTCATTCATCCCTTCTAATTAAGAAAAGATTATTGATATAATAATAATAAGACTTAAATAAAAAATAACTGTATAAACTATGTTTTTTTAAATTTTTAGGTATTTAAAGTATTTAAAATTTTAAAAATTATAGTTTTAAGTGTCCGACTGTTAACTACTGTTAAAAAATGTTAATTAATAAAAAATTAACACGTGCCATTTTTTATTTTTTAAAATTATTTTTTTAATAATTTAAAATTTTATAAAAAAATCTTAAAATTCTAAAATTTTCTAAAATAGTCCTCAAATCCCTAAATTCCAAACTCCTCACCGTTGCCGCTGTCGGCCGCTGTCACAGACCATACTCATTCGGTTTCCAGACTCAGCCGACCATTTTTCCTAATTCGCCGTCGCCGAAAATCGGCGAACGGTTTGTCAACCGAACATTAAACGTTGAACGTGAAATATTCGTTCGATTGGCGCATCGTCCTCCAATTTCTAGCGTCGGCTAGTTAGGGAAAATGGCTGGCCGGTCTGACGACCGAACGAGTATAGTCAGAAACAACAGTAGGCGACGAAAGCTGTGAAGATTTGGGGATTTAGGATTTTAGAACATGTTTATAAATTCTGGGATTTTTTTAAAAAAATTAAATTTTAAAGTTTTTTTAAAAAAATTAAAAAATTAATATTCATTTATGTGTCAAATTTTAAATGGATAACATTTTTTTAACTGCTTGTCACCTAAAATTATAATTTTTAAAATTTTACACACTTATTTTTACAAAAAAAATACTTTAAACGCCTAAAGTTCAAACATATTATACAAGCATTTATTTTTCATTTAAGCCTAATAATAATTAATATTATACTATATTTTCCCTAATCTGACGTGGCACTCACACCTTTTGCACTGCTCTGCTCTGCTCGGCAATATAAAGTCCCCCCCGTACTTGGGTTCGGCTTCATATTTGCAGCCTCTCTTTTTGTTTCTGGAGATTTTGCTTTGAAGAAGATGGGTGAGAGCAGGCTGACTGGGAAGGTCAAGTGGTTCGATGACCAGAAGGGGTACGGCTTCATCACCCCCGACAACGGTGGCGAAGATTTGTTCGTTCATCAGTCCTCCATCCGCTCCGAGGGTTTCCGCAGCCTCGCCGACGGCGAAGAGGTCGAGTTCGTTATCGGAACTTCTGATGGTCGCACCAAGGCCGTTGAAGTTACTGGCCCCAACGGCAACCCGGTCAAAGGCACCACTAGATCTGGACGCGGCGGCGGTGGCTATGGTGGTGGTGGTTATGGTGGAGGAGGTGGATCTGGTGACTATGGTGGTGGAGGAAGGAGAGGTGGATATGGCGGTGGCTGTTATAAGTGCGGCGAGATCGGTCATATGGCACGTGATTGTGGACAAGGCGGTGGCGGCAGATATGGTGGTGGCGGTGGTGGCAATGGCGGCGGTGGCGGTGCATGTTACAACTGTGGAGGATCTGGTCATTTCGCAAGGGAGTGTCCCAACAGCGGCCGCTAGCTTGGAATCCGGTTAAAAGTTTCTCCATTTGAACCGTGTTTTGTCTCTCGTTTTGGTTATTACTACCCTATGGTTTGGTTTTGTCTGGGTTTATGAAGAACGATTGCTCCTAGTCCTAGTCAGTTTACTTGTTTTTGTTTCTGGTTTTTTGATGTAATGGCACTTTCCCTACAGTGGGTTGGAATTTAGTATTGGTTTGAACAATGATGAAAAGGAAATGGTTTTAGAAACTTTCACTCTCTTATATTATATGTTTATGCATTTGCCAGTATTATCTGTTTAGGATCTCATCTCTCAAGTGCTTGGCATCTCTGATAGAATATTATATTTCCTTTTGGAAGCAGGTGTTTGATTTCATTTGAAATTGTGTTGTATGATTGAACCAAAGGATTTGAAACTTTTGACATTTGCAGAAAGGTGCCCTTTTCCTTGGGTTTCTTTTGTTAGATGTGTAGGGACTGTGTTCCTTTTTTGCTTCTCTATACTGTATTATGAAAATGATTGGCGAGTGAAGTTTTTGAATAATGCAATGCTTTTGTATTTTAAGCCCTTTACCCTGTTTATGAGGCTCGAGTCCTGCCTACTACTCTGAATTCTAGTGGTTTTTAATACAACAGTCTCGTTGGGGGATGGTGGTGGTTTAATGTGTACTTCAACTGGAGGAATTATTGTTTTCTTCTTTGTTACATTTAGGTTAAGGCCAAGAATGATTGGACATTGTAGACAAGAAAGGGTTTTTCTAGTCTTAGGGTCTTGGCCATGCTGGATGACTTGACGGGTAATACATAAATGGGTAAATTTGCCCTAATGGTTGGGTTTAGGGTTTTGCCCTACAAAGCTCCAACTTTTAAGTAATGAAGATTTTCCTATAATAGACAACTTCGTATGGACTTGCGCTATGTATGATTTTGCTACCTAACACTACATTAATTATATATGTTTTCACTCTTTAACAAAGTTTTCGAATGTACCTAAAGGCCAAGCTCCGAGTTCCAAAGTTTTGAATATTTTGAGGAATTTTCGGTCGAACCCAAGGGTTGGTTGGTTAACCCGTTGGTTCAGGGCAATCATTCCAAAAAATGATTCCGGTTTGAAGGTGTGGTTCAAAACTATTAAAGAATATTTTCATGTACAAGTGATGGGAAATTTGTTTTCCCCAAAAGGGTTTAATTCAGGATTTAGAGGTTTGGTTTAAGGCTTTAAGGTTTATGGACTTAGAATTTAGGATTTTGAATATTTAGTTTAAGGGTAAGACTTAAGATTTTGGGGTTTGAAATTTATATTGTATTAAAATAGATTTACTTGTGTTATTTTGATACACAAAATTTTATACAACATATTTACACTATAAAACTCAAAACCTAAATTTCAATCCTTAAACCTTATAAACTTTAAATTCTAAACTCTAGAACTTAAATCCCTAAATTATAAACCAAACTTTAGTTTTCACAGCAGTCTGTATCAGAGTTTTTTCCTAAAACAATGGTCTCCCATATCATTTGTGTTCTTTACTGAATAAGGAGGAAAAAAGCTTTGAAACCCTTTGTTTCCCATAGTTAGCATGTTCTTGCATAGGAATCTTTTTTTCCCTCTAAAAGAAAGTTTTGACCACATTTTGTGACCACTGCAACATATTAGCTTTTTCATGGCTGTAAGATCATTAAGATTTCCACTCTTAGTGCTATTGATGTATAGTCTAGCTAGCAGCTTTTACTTCACAACATTCAAGTAACATCTCCACCCTTAAAAGATGACATTAAGTAATTCGAGATTTTAAACTTCTTTAATGTCGTTTTTACCATCTTCTTTAATCAGTTGGGTATGTCTTCATGAATAACCTGGGGAAAAGGAAGCAAGATGCTTTCCAGTTTCAACTCTTCTTCTCCCTATGCTCTGCCTCAATGCGTCCTTTATTTGCAGCATTTGGATGTTTCATTCTGTCATGTTATATGGTTAAAGTAGATTCCAATTTTATTTTTATAGCTTTGGATTTAACAAGTGTTTGTTGCTCTGGAATGATTCCCACTCCTGCCATTGATGTATATATGTCCATACAACTCTTTTTTAGGAAATGCATTACAAACAATCTAAAGTAACAAGATGAATGGATGGCCAGTGTGTGCAAATGACACGATGACAACATATATTCAAGGCCTATGAGTGTGGTTGAAAGGGTGGTGTAGAGGAGCGGCTGCAGTGGCATTAAGGCCGTGGTGGGGTGGCAGTGGTGAGGCTGCCAATGCCGGTGGTCGACATTGGTAACACTTTGTGAACAGCCCAAATGTGTCAATCTGGCGTATGAAATTCGTCATGCTCGCCCATCCACCGAATCCAAACCCGACGATTAAAACCCACACCACAACGATCACGTTTATTGTGTATGTCCCTACCCATCTTCCGAAGTACTTGGGTGGTTGCTCCACTGCATTCTGCATCACAACCGTTCATCAAACATCACATGTCAATGACCATACATGAATATTTTTTCTCAGAGTTCCTTTACTTGGAAAAAGACAAGTTTTATGTAGCAACCCCAGGGGAATCGGGTACGAATATGAACATATTCTGTTCAACAGTTGCAGCACGAATCTCGTGCCTTGCAAAAACTATTGCATGTTGTCCGAAAATTTCCAGTGTTCAAAATCTAAAAAACATTATCTGATTAGGAGAAAGACACGGGACTGGTCTGCTAGACTGTGACCACACGCTACCACACTGTGTTTTCTTATTCTTTACACACTGGATTTATTTAATGCTAAACCAAATCAAAACAGCTAATAACATAATTTTCAATTCTCTCAGCCAAATGTTTGTCTCTGACATAAGAGTAAAAAACATCCTATACCTCACATTTGCCTCTTCTAACTCCGATTAGTTATGGTTTAGGGTATAGAGTTTAAGGTTTAATACCTCTCGGGCAGTGGCTGATCGGAAGGTGAAAATGTGAGCCAGTGCCGGAATTATGTAGACAGTGAAGCTAACGAGGAGGGATCCGACGGTGGAGTTTATAGGTCCAAAGAAAGGGAAGATAATAGCCAAGAACCAGATGGGGACAACCACTGGCAATCTTGCTGCAGCTCTCTTGCACAGGCTCTTGCACTCATGCATCCCTATTGCTTTCTCCCATACAAAATACAGCGGTGTGCATGCAAATCCAAACGTAATGAACTGCACAACGGCCACCAAAACAATGAACATTACTTGTTAATGCAGTATGATGATGATGTATCAGTGATATGGATGTATGAAAGAATGAACATTGCTATATGTACTATTTTGTTGAACATGCATGGAGGGATCTGATTAATGGAATTTCATAGTCATAGGCATGCCTGGTGGATGAGCATTAAAATGACAGCCATGTCTCTCAAGGGAGTTCTCGGGAGAAGAGAAAAGGCATTTGAGTGATTGAGAAGCATGTCTCCAAATGCCCAATAAACAGCTGCAGCTGAGGGAAGTGTCAGTGTTAGCACATACAGAGTTGCTATCAGGTATATAGCCTTGAACTTTTGAGGTTTCCACATTGCATGCATGATCTCCCTGCATATTAATTAGCAAACTAATTCATGTTACCATGTTACTGCTATAGGCCTGCTCCAGGCTGATTAATTTTGGGTTTATGGCCTTAAAAAGTTCAGCCCCATGAACTTTAAGGGCTTTCTTTTTCAGCCTGTGGGGTGCCTTCGATTCACTGAACAAAGCTGGATCCCCCCCCCCCCTTCTCTTGGCATCTTCTCAATGATAAAAGTGAAAGTTAAAAGAAAAAAGAACATTGGCTTTCTACATTCAAAAGGAATACTAGGGTTCCCAAGAACAAAACAACTTTTTGCCTGCCACGCAATTTAGGAAATGAAAACTTTAATAATAATACTAATAAGGATTGGTCAATACTCATTAGTTCTCCAATGGTCAGATCATGTCTAAACAAGTGAAGCCAGGTTTAGTTCTCCATTGGTCACAACTGTTTTTACATGCATTTATAATTCTCAAACAGGTTTAATAACACTGTTTATTGAGTTGATAAACATGGGGAGATTTGTACATAACGTAAGAGACACGAATTGTAAACATATTTTTTTCTTACACAGTGACAGCCTGTCCCCCGAACGTATAGAGAATGTTGGTGGCACCAGTGAAATACAGCACCAGCTTGGTAGGACCAGAATGTTGAACTCCCTCAACCTACATTTTATAATCAAATAAAGTTTCATATAAATAATGACAACAATTATAATAATATGCTTAGTTTAAATAACTTGTCAATTTGCAGTTTTCATTCTTTTCAAGCAATGGGCAGGACAACCAGGATTCCTTTTTTGACTGAACATTTGAACCCAACATGTTCAACAAGTTGAGTAAAAAAAATAATGACAAGTGTGTTTTGTGTTTTTACCTGGCCATGGAGGAGGGAGGCAATGGTGAGATACCAAGCGGTGTAGGTGGTCATTATATGGCCCAGAAAGGACCAGATTCTGTAATTGTGAAATGAAGGGATAAAGACTGTGGTGGCACAACAGGCACCAAAGATGTAAGTCCAAGTCCTTTTGTCCAGATTGTCATTTATGTAATATATGTTGCTGCAATAACAAAACAAAAGATACCCAACATCAGGGAATTCATTGTCAGGGTGCAAGCATGATGATTCCTATCTATCTATCTATATATATATATATATATATAAAAATTAATATGGAACTAAGAATTTTATATTTGTATAGAGATAAAAGCAAAAGAATTATAAATGAGTAGCCAAGTAGGTACCTTGCACAAGCTATGAGTTGAATGACAGATCCAAACAGAAGAAAAGTGCAGTTAAATGCCAAACCCACGTTCCTCCAGTGTTTCCCAAGGAGTCCATCAAGAACCTCAAACCACTGCACAATTAAAAAAAAAAAACTACTACTGATTCTCAGTGTCATTTCATCATATACCTGAAGGTGTAATCTTTGTAAAGAAGTTAAAAACAAACCTGAATGACATGGTTCCTGAAATCAACTTTCTCTCTTTCTTTTCTGGTTCTGTATTCTACATAGAGTATGCTAATGAGATAAGCTGTCCAGCTCCCCATCAATCCATAGAAGAGCTGAAAAAGAATCCCAGAAAGCATCCCCAGTTGAGAAAATGAGTATGGCAATGTAAGCAACACTTGAGCTACCTGAAAGCAAAAAAAAAAAAAAAAAAAAACTATCAGTGTCATAAATCACAACAGAAGTGGCACAGGCACTGTTTTATATCTATGGGGGAATACAGGCAAAGATATTGCAGCAAAACCTGATTAGAAGCACAGCTAAACCAAGCATCATAAACAGAACCGCCATGCCAGAAGAGATTAGAAACCTTGGTTTTGATGCCCTTAGGCTCCCCTTCAGTTTCCATCTCCACATAATTCCCAACAATCACAGTCTCCACCACCTTATCACTGCCACTTGCCATCCCTTGTTCACACTCTTAAGTCTTAAGTTGTGTTTTTATTTCCCCTAAAGTTTTTATCCTCTAATGACAAACCGGATAGTGTTGTTTCAATGTAGGAAAAGGATGAAGTGAAGATGATGAAGAAATAGTAGAGATACAGAGGGTATATATATATAGATATAGATGTAGTTCAAGCCTAGTGGGGAGGGCTTCTCGAAGGATGAAAAAAGAAAAGAAAAGAAAAGCTGTGTTTGAAAGGTATTTTAGAGAGTGAGGTTTGCACTTTTTAGAGCTTATAAACAAGCTTTGTTTATTAAATATTAATAAAGTTATTTTTATATAACATTAATAATAATAATAATAATAATAATAATAATAATAATAATATCAACTACTTGGTCGGGTGATTAAGGATGCTCATGTAGTCATGTTATGTATGAATTTAAATATCAACATTTACTTTGAAAATGCAATTATGTCTCTATTTAATTAATAATAATAGGACTAACAACCAATTGGTCTAGCAGGATGAGGCCCTAGATCCTTTAATTAAGGTTAGGAGATAGTCCTCCCATAATAAGTCTTCACAAAATCTAATTCAGATTAGTCATCAACGAGTCAAATACGAGTGATTAAACAAAAATAATAATAATTATGCAATAATTTCCATATTTCATGGAATACGAGAAATTATATCATAGGCCCGGCTCGCCACGTCATCCATGGTCCCAACCAATAAAAAGCATCAATTTCATTAAATTTTTCCATGTCATCTTTTTACCAAGTGAATCTACAATTGGTAAAAAGTAATTTTTAATTTAATTTACAGTAAATCTAAGTGAAGATTTACTTGGTAAAAAGATGACACGAAAAAATTTAATAAAATAGATACTTTTTATTGGTTGGGACTATGAATGACGTGGCGAGCCGGATCTATGATATAATTTCTCCATAGAACAGTACATTATTGTGTATAATATAAAATATTTACATTTAAAACGTTAAAAATCAATTATTAAATTTAATATAAAATGAATATTATAAATAAATATTATCATCTGATACAGAATGGAAATTTTTAATACAAACTCTACTAATGACATCTATACACTCCCCAATGATAAAAACATTTTGAATATCAAATGAAGCATTTTGTGGAGGGCTAATGATAGAAAACCAAGGCACGTAGGGGTACAAAATTATTAACATAAGAAAAGAGGATGATAAATTAATTACAGTTTTAGGTGAGATAGTAAAATTTTTTTATTTTAATAAGTGGTCGAAAACTCGATTTTTATCTTAAATATAGAAGAATTTTAAAATTTATTATCAACGTCTTTTTTATATAAAATAATATAACATGAATGATCGGTCATTAAACTCGTTTCAGGTCGAGAATAGAAAGAGAGAAAATATAACAAAGTAGAGGGGGATGATTGCACCCAAACGGGCGTGGTCGCTTTACATGGAGATGAAAGTTGCTTTTATCACATGGCCATTCTCCCCCTTTCCAGTTTCCTCTCCCCCCGTTCACATGTATGTACTTCGATTACTGCTTTCTATTATTATTCTGCTTAATTTCTTGGGATATTAATACGTAAGGTGTATGCGTTGTTAAATGGTTAAAAAAGTACGAATATATATTACCATGTAATCACACTAGTATATTAAAAAAATAGTTAACATTTCTTAAAAGAATGACATAGATCTAGATCTTTCTTAAAACCATACATTTGAATATTATATATATAGGTAAAATGTCTTTTAGGTCCTTGTCAATTTTAAAATTGAGTAAGTTAGTCCCTTTCAAAAAATAGGAGGATTTGTACTTGACAATTTTGAAAGTGAGCAATTGAGGACAATTAATCATGATGTTAATGTACTCCATCAATTTTATAGAATTTTGACTGATATGGTTTAGCATTCAATGTCTATACATTATGTAAATATGGCCCTAATTCTATAAAAATCTATCAAATTCACCCCAACATTTGCATAATAGGTAAGTTTTGGGTTAATTTTTTGAGAAAAAGTTTGATACACAGTCTGTGTAAATTAAAGTTTACACGTGCTTTTTAAATTTAGGGGTTAGGGGTTTAGTTTAGGGTTTAAAGTTTAGGGGTTTATGTTGTAAGGTTTAGAATTTAGGGTGTTAGGATTAGAGTTTTAGATTTTAGATTTAATAGAAGGGTTGTGTAAAAATATTTTACGCGGGTTGTTTATCAAAATAAAACCCTAATTTTTTTAGAAACATGATCATATTAACATAATGTGTAACATCATAGAGTAAATTTGTTATCATGTCAATCAAAATTATGTAAAATTAGCAGAAAACATTAAATTTACATTTTCTGAAATTGATAAAGGACTAAATTGCTTCTTTTTAGAGGATAAATTTGTCCAATTTTAAAAATCAGAGGGAGTTAAGTGGTCTTTTCACCCATTTATATGTCAACATGATGAGTCTGAGGGAGTTTTTTTTTTTTTTTTGTTCATACAGAAGCATGATTACGAGTTAATCTAAAGATCTTTCTGAAGCAGCTCTTTCACATTGCTCGGGGAAGAGTTCTAAATTGTTTCACCAATCAGCCCACCTCGACTCAAATTCGCCATGACATCTGCTACCTTGTGCTGATCTCGCCCCACTTTTATGATTCTTACCTCTCAATCTTGCCCGAACATTCCTCAAACAGAATCAACAATAACATTTCCTTGAAGTTCCATAGATTAAGGAATGTTTTTATGGAACCAAAATAGTTAACATCGTAAACTAATGACATTACAAAAGTCATGGAATGAATCCCAAATGTAAAATATAGCAAAGGCACCAAAGTCACAATTTAACTGCATCAGCTGCAATTTGCACCAAGGACATATAAATGGTCTGTAGCAGAAAAATCCGTTGGGATACTTGTTAGATCACGTTTCATGTGCTCTTGGAAATGGGGGACTTATTTTATTTAATTAATTGCATTTGTATTTTTTTAATTAGAATTTGTAGTAGTCTGCAACATTTTTATATTTTTTATTCATCTTGCCAAGTGTGGTTATAAACATACAAACATTCTCTCTTTTGGTTAGACTAGACATTTTGGATGTATACTTTTATCATTTTCACATATTAAGTTTTTTAATATGATATTAATTAAAGATAAATGGAAATTCTTTAATATTATTTTTATAAATCCATACGAAAAATGGTTTATTTGAATCATAAAATCAAATTCATATATCAATTGAAATAAAAAAATTAAATTTAAATACTTAATTGAAAAAATAAATATCAAGTTAAACCTTAAGATTAAATTCAGATACCTAATTTAAAAAACACTTCAATATCAAATTAAATATAAATACTAAAATATATTTATTTATTTGTACTTGCCGATAAAACCATGTATGTCAAATTAATGTCATTAACCCTATAAAAAATACTATCAAACTTCAAGGAGTCAGAAAAATTGACCCAACGTGGTTCAAGTGGTAAGTAGCTTGATATTGCTTAAGCATGTCTCGAGTTTAAGGCCTTGTATATGCAGAAAAGCTCCGTTGGAAAACTCATCCACCGAAACTAGATGTACAATACAGGTCGGTCCTAATGATCGGGAAGACAACAATAAAAATAACACTATTTTTTTCTCTTCTTTCTAAGTAGATTTGAAAAAACAAAAACCACAATGTTGATATATATAATTAGATAAAAGCATGACTTTGCAGGGACAAAAAAATGAAAAGAAAACATTTTGTTTCGAAGCAGTGCAACATATTCATGGGGTCTGTTTTCGCAGCTAAGCCATTCCCTGGTGAATCATACATATGCTTTTTTTACAGCCACTGGGACCTCACAACATTCTCTCAGCAACCCTGTCTCTTTTGACCATCTGCTTACCACCCTATTGCTTCCAACATGATCTAGACATGTAATAATCCAAATGTTTTCTCCATTTGATCTCTCAGTTTGATTTCAGTGTGAAGTGAGTAAACTAGTCGTTTGAATACGGTATCACTGTGTTTGCTTCCAGTATAATCTCAAAGCAAATCATCACTCGATAGCATGACAGTCACATACCCCGCTTCAATCGAGTAAGTTTGAGATTCGAATTTCAACGTAACCGATTCTGATAAATTCGAGACTCGACAATGCATGCCATTTGTGATGAATTTTGTGATAATTCTGGTTAACAAAAGGTGGAAACAGTGTTGATTTCGTGTCATCCTAATAATGAACACAAATACAAACAAACCCCATTGATGATGCAGCATGAAGTTTAACTCCAGCACGCCGGCCAAAGTAAACACACATCAAAGGATATTGAAATTGAATGGGAACACATTATTAATATAAGATCATAAGTCAAACCTACAATGATCAATCATCTTTCCCTCAAAACTATGATTAGAAGAACACTTTGTTTTCTCTTTACACCACCGGAATAAAATTATACACGATTGCTGTGCTCCTCCAACCACATTTATCACTAACATGTGTTGGGAAACGCCGTTACACCCCATGGCGCAGCGAAAAAATTATCCGAAGTATTCTGTCAGTGATCATATATGGGAACTAATTTAGGGTGAAAAGGATGAAACATTACCTTAAATAAATCTGAAAAATCGTAGAGAGGTAGGAGAATCCAATTCTTCTAGCATGATATCGAATCCAAGTCGTCACAACAGCGTTCCAACCTCTACGCAGTCCACCCGAATAAAATGAACAATATTTTACTTCTCTAACTGTTAGAGAGGTTTCTCGCAAAAGGCTTATTTCGGCTGCTAGACCTTATGCCTTTATATAGCATTCAAAAACCTAATTCTAATTAAATTCGGATTCATTAAATATACAATATATTTAACCGAATATAATTAAATATGCAGAATCTGATTCTACTTTAATTAGGTTTCTTTAGAGATATATATATTTTAATAGTATTTAATAATTACATCCTTTTGTCCTCATATCTAGATCAGACACAAGTCATGGAATAGTCACACTTGTATAGTCCATCTAATATTTCTTGATATCTTGAGTTGACTATTATAAACGAATAACTATGATATTTCATATCAATTTATTCGAGCATGACCATGCATTTTCTAGTCTCACTCAGTCAAGTGGCCTATGATATTACTCATATTATGTAGGAGGGGCAAATCCTATCTTGATCAACCATATTCCGCTACATAGATTGCGACATATCCAATATTAGTCTTTATAATGTAGTCAGTTACGCCACACGTTTGACCACATCAAAATATGTCACTCACGATGTTGAAATAATGATGATTTCAAGTCTGAGGATCATACATGTAGTTATCACTATGAGCAATGTTGTGACTGTCACATAATAATCCAAGAAACATGCTCATAGCGGGTCAGTCCAATATGTCGTTCTTTAACACATACTTATGTATTGATTTTGACATCTTCATGACAATGACAATACTTTGTCATCAATCAACTACATATTAGTCTTAATATATTATTGTTGTCCATGCCCACAATAATACTCGACTAAGGACATTCAAGAATAACTATAGTATTCTAAGGACTTTATTATAATTTAGTTTATTTACAAATGCATAAAATAAGATTGAAAAATAATAATGGCTTTATATTAATAAACATGATAAAATAAGTATGTCTTTTACAACCATCTCATGATTGGTCTTTGGGCATACTCCAACAATCTCTCACTAGCACTAAGACCAATCGCTCATGTATCTAATACCAAGAGACTTAGTGTGACGATCATGCTTCTGCTGTGTCAGAGGGTTTGTCAGTGGATTGGCGATATTGTCATCTGTCGGTACTCTACATATTTCTACATCCCCTCGATCAATGATTTCTCGAATGAGATGGTAACGCCTAAGTATGTGTTTGGATCGCTGGTGAGATCTGGGTTCTTTTGCTTATGTGATGGCTCTGTTGTTGTCACAAAGTAGGTCTATAGCATTTGATATGCTAGGCACAACCCTTAGTTCAGATATGAACTTTTTGGTCCAAACAGCCTCTTTTGCAGCATCGCTTGTTGCAATATACTCGGCTTCTGTTGTAGAATTTGCTACTAAATCTTGCTTTGAACTTTTCCAGCTTACAACACCTTCATTAAGACAAAACAAAAAACCCGATTGCGATCGAGAATCATCATTATCAGTTTGGAAGCTTGCGTCAATATAACCTTTTATACTTAGCTCTTCCTCACCTCCATACATAAGGAATGTATCATTAGTTCTTCTTAAGTACTTAAGAATATTTTTAACTGCAACTTAATGACCTTCACCGGGATCCACTTGGTATCGAATTGTCAAAATTAATGCATATGATACATCTGAACGTGTGCATAGCATGGCATACATGATAGATCTAATAGCTGAAGCATATGGAACCTTACTCATGCATTCTCTTTCTTGAGGCGTTGAAGGACACATTTCCTTTGAGAGTGAAATATCATGTCTCATAGGTAATAATCCTCTTTTATATTCTTCCATACTGAATCTTTTCATTACTTTATCTATGTATGTATTTTGACTTAGTCCTAGGAGTCGTCTTGATCATCTCTATAGATCTTGACTCCTAATATGTAGGTTGCTTCACCCAGGTCTTTCGTAGAAAAACATTTTCCTAACCAAGTCTTTACAGATTGTAAGGTAGGTATGTCATTTCATATTATTAGTATGTCATCCACATACAATACCAAGAATGTGACAGTGCTCCCACTAGTTTTCTTGAAAACACATGGTTCATCTTCATTTTTAATAAAACCAAATTCTTTGATTGCATCATTAAAATGAAGATTTCAACTTCGAGAAGCTTGCTTTAACCCAAAATGGATCTTTGTAGCTTGCATACTTTTTGGGCATATTTTGGATCGACAAAACCCTCAGGTTTTGTCATGTACACATCCTCATCTAATTTTCCATTAAGGAAAGCGGTTTTGACATCCATTTTCCAGATTTCATAATCATGAAATGTAGCTATTGCAAGCAATATCCGAATGGATTTAAACATAGCAACAGGAGAAAAAGTTTCATCATAGTCTATACCATGAATCTGACGAAATCCTTTAGCGACCAATCACCCTTTGTATGTTTGTACATTGCCATCCATGTCGGTTTTCCTTTTAAAAACCCATTTACACCCTATGGGTTTTATCCCTCCAGGTGGGTTAACCAAAGTCCATACTTGGTTTCTGACTTGGAATCCATCTCGGATTTTATGGCTTCTAGCTATTTCTCAGAGTCTGGGCTCGCCACTGCTTCCTGATAAGTCATAGGCTCATCTTGGTCCACGAGGAGAACATCACCATGCAATGTGATGAGAAATTCATATCTCTCAGGTGCATTGCATTCTCTTATAGATCTTCGCAGTGGTTGTGTTTCAAGAATGATTGGATGTTCTTCAACTATTTGTGGAACTTGTTGTTGTTCAATCTCTGGTTCAGTGATATGTGCTTGATTTTGAATTTCCTTAAGTTCAATATTTCTCTCACTTATTTTTCTGAAAATAAATTCTCTTTCTAGGAAGACTCATGTTCGAGCAACAAACACTTTGTTCTCAAATGGATTGAAGAAATAATATCCTTTAGTTTCTTTAGAATACCCCACAAAATTACACTTACGAGATTTGGGTTCGAGTTTTGTCGACATCTGATGTTTAACATAAACTTCGCATCCCCAAATTTTCATAAAAGACGTACTAGGACGCTTCCCAGTCCATATCTCATACAATGTCTTTTGAACCGATTTAGATGGAACACGATTTAGTGTGAAAGCAACAGTTTCTAGCACATGCCCCCAAAAAGTTGGAAGATCAGCATGACTCATCATTTATCGAACCATGTCTAACAATGTTTGATTTCTCCTTTCAGGGACTCCATTATGTTGTGGAGTACCAGGAGGTGTAAGTTGTGAGACAATCCCACATTCTTGAAGAAGTTCATCAAACTCTAAGCTTAAGTATTCTCCTCCTCGATCTGATCGAAGAGCTTTGACACTCTTTCCTAGTTGGTTTTGTACTTCATTCTTAAATTCCTTAAACTTTTCAAGGGCTTTAGATTTATGATGCATTAGGTAAATGTACCCATATATACTGAAGTTGTCAGTGAAAGTAATGAAGTATTGAAACCCTCCTCTGGCTTGTGTATTCATTGGTCCACATTCATCACTATGTATTAGACCTAATAAATCACTTGCTCGGTCGTTTTTACCATCAAACGGTGATTTGGTCATTTTTCCCATTAAGCAAGGTTCACATATATTAAATTGTTTAAAAACAAAAGAATCCAAAAATCCATTTTTATGAAGTTTTGATATGCGTTTCTCACTTATATGACCCAAGGGACAATGCCAAAGATAAGTTTGATTAGAGTCTTTTGTTTTTTATCTTTTCGTATTTATGTTATACAAAAAATTGTCTTAATCTAAGATATAGAGATTATTTATTAAATGTGACGCACCGTAAAAAACATTATTGAGATAAAAGGAACAACTATTATTCTTAATAATAATCTCAAAACCAATCTTGTCCAAACAAGAAATTGAAATAATGTTCTTAGTCAAACTAAGTACGAAATAACAATCCTCTAAATCTAAAACAAGTCAACTAGGTAATGACAAAGTATATGTTCCTATAGCTAATGCAGCAACTCTTGCTCCATTTCCCACCCGCAGATCCACATCTCTTTTTGCCAATTTTCTACTTCTTTTTAGTCAATGTACAGAAGTACAAATGTGAGAACCACAACTGGTATCTAATACCCAAGAAGTAGACGTTGATATATTTATATCAATAACATAAATACCTAATTTGGACTGTCCATTTTCTCTTGCCTTCTTGATGTCTTCAAGATAGACATGGCAATTTCACTTCCAATGTCCAGCATTGTTGCAATGGAAACACTTTCCTTCTTTTGCAACTCTTCCTTTGGGTTTCAATGCATTCTTTCCTTTGTTGGGCTTTGGTTTTGCCTTGGTGTTGGGCTTTCTTTTTCTGTTATCCTTTCGGACCATCAGAATGGGCTTGTAGCCAACCTTTTCATGTTGTTTTCTGGTATTCTTAATAGACCAAGCAACTGGGGCAACGGTTTGCTAATTTCATTCATATTGAAATTAAGAACAAACTGATTAAAACTATCCGACAATGATTGCAGGATAACATCAGTAGCCAATTCAACACTTAGAGGGAAACCCAATTTTTTCAGGGTCTGAATATACCCTATCATTTTGAGAACATGAGTTCCTACCGGAGTTCCCTCCATCATCTTGCATCGAAACAAAGCCTTAGAGGTCTCATACCTCTCTTGACGAGCTTGCTCCTTATATAATTCCTTGAGATTTTTAACCATCTCAGAGGGAACCATGTCCTCATGTTGCTTCTGAAGCTCAGGAGTCATGGTCGCAAGCATCAAACACCCGACATCTACCATGTCACTTGAGTATTTTTTTAAAGGCTTCCAATTCATCTTTGGAGGCATCAACTGCTGGCTTTTTAGGGACATGTTCTTCGATGACTTGTAATTTCCGTTCTTGCTTGAGGACAATCTTCAAGTTACGAAACCAGTCAAGGAAGTTCAAGCCATTCAATTTGTCCTTCTCAAGGACGGATCACAATGATAATGAGTTTGAGTTTGTCATAACAAATCTACAACAATAAAATATGATTTATAAGTACCTTTTATCAAGTTTATAAGGTAATAACATTCCCACTATTAAAAACCCTCAAAATTGAAAAACTTACTAAAAAGTATTTCTAGTGGGTAAGGATCCATATTTCATTTCATCCTAAGTCAGCTTTGGCTTTACTCCTAGAATTTAATTATTTAGGAAAGCAACACTTGCTAATTACATCTCATGTAATTCCTATATTTGGTGAACAACTATTGTTCCTAATCATCTCATGATTATCCAAATCATTAGCCTTTAGGTTTCTAATCTCATTAGGACAACCTAGTTTAACCAATATTACAACCAGTGAATATCACTTGCTTATTCTTCGCATTTAACCAAGATATATATAAGTACTTCACTTTGGCAAAACCTACATAGTACCGATCGAGGTTTTAACGATGGTAAATATTGGATGGCTATTTTGATTAAATATGGAGGTTTTTTTTTGTTATATTAATCTCACCACTCAAGTATGATCTAATCAATTACCACCATGCTAAAACATACATTGTAACACATATATGTAAAACAGTAAATATAAATGCAATGGTTATAGCCCGTAAAACTAAGGTGGCCCATCCCAAGCCAATGGGAGAACCAAAATAAACTAAAGATAGAACTTGCTTCTCAAGCATCTAATCCACCTTTGATCGGCCCATCATTCTGCTCCTGTGATCCACGTTTTTTCCGCAAATATTATAATTTTCAGAAACTCGTTTTACATACGAGGGAGTAAGATGAGAAGAGAATTACAATAGATGAAAGAAAGACACAACACGCATACCGTATTTATAAATATAAAACCAAAGTAAATGAGCTATTTAGCTATAACCATGCATTTCAAACATCGTGCATATTATCCAAAACATAAACATGTTTTATCTTGTTAATTATAATTACCAAAGTAGTTTCTACGACCTTTGTTGCCTACGCGGTCTGGCAGGTCCGGTGTTGCCGGGTCTGCCCGTAGAGTGCGAGTCGGCGACCCCAGTCTGCTAGGAAAATTTTTAACTTTAGCACTTTGATTACTATAGAAAAACCTCACGATTTAATAACTTTTATCAACATATTCGTATTTTTGGGATTTTCAATCCCTAAGGTTTTTTGCACTTGAAAAACCATTGTTCCTCTGCCGAAAATGATCTGCTATCATAACCTCATGTTCATCATGTTAACAATTAACATACGAACATTAAAACCTTACAGCAACAAACATGTGATTAACGTTTAACCATCGATTCTAAAAATTTATTTAAAACAGATTAACATATTATCCGTGACTAAATTCAATTTCCTTGTTTCGCACAAATATAGTATACTCGTCCAAATAGAAAAACAAATCATGCATCTCATATAAAAGCATCATCCAAGTATTTAAATCCAAATTCGTATCGTACAAGTGGCTCTGATACCACTGTTGGGAAACGCCGGTACACCTCATGGCGCAGCGGAAAAATTATCCGACGTATTCTTCTAGTGATCTATGCACGAGGAATGAATCCGGGGTAAAAAGAGATGAAACGTTACCTTAAATAAATTTAAAAAATCACAGGGAGTTAGGAAAATCTAATTCTTCTAGCACGATATCGAATCCAAGTCATCACAACATCGTTTCGACCTCTACGCAGTCTACCCGAATAAAATGAACAATATTTTACTTCTCTAACTATTAGAGAGGTTTTTCTCAAAAGACATATTTCGGCTCTAGACCTTATGCCTTTATATAGCATTCAAAAACCTAATTCTAATTAAATTCAGATTCATTAAATATACAATATATTTAACCAAATATAATTAAATATGTAGAATCTGATTCTACTTTAATTAGGTTTCTTTAGAGATATATATATTAATAGTATTTAATAATTATAATAATTATCTAGTATTAAAATGTATAAACAATATTATCTATAATTATAATAATCTTAGTTTTTTTTTACTTATTATGTGTACAACAAGTTTGTACGTATGCTATCAAGTCGATATTTGTTCGTTTCAATTATAAGGTGTGACCCTTGTAGGTTCATGTAACATTAGTAGTAATATCTAGAACAATTCTAATATTACAAGCAATGAGTGGCATCTAGCAATGCATCATTGCTACCTAAGTTACAGGAAGTCGTGGTTTGACATAACCTTCGTGATTAACTATTTTCATGTATTACATCATTTTGTCCTCATATCTAGATCGGACACAAGTCATAGAATAGTCATACTTGTATAGTCCATCTAATATTTCTTGATATCTTGAGTAGACTATTATAAACGAATAACTATGATATCTCATATCAATTTATTCGAGCATGGCCATGCATTTTCTAGTCCCACTCAATCAAGTGGCTTATGATATACTCCTATTATGTAAGAAGGACAAATCCTATCTTGATCAACCATATTCCGCTACATAGATTGTGACATATCCAATATTAGTCTTTATAGTGTAGTCAGTTACGACACACGTTTGACCACATCAAAATATGTCACTCACGATGTTGAAATAATGATGATCTCAAGTCTGAGAATCATACATGTAGTTTTCACTATGAGCAATATTGTGACTATCACATAATAATCCAAGAAACATGCTCATAGCGGGTCAGTCCAATATGTCGTTCTCTAACACATACTTATGTATTGATTTTGACATCTTCATGTCAATGACAACACTTTGTCATCAATCAACTACATATTAGTCTTAATATATTATTGTTGTCCATGCCCACAATAATACTCGACTAAGGACATTCAAGAATAACTATATTATTCTAAGGACTTTATTATAATTCAGTTTATTTATAAATGCACAGAATAAGACTGAAAAAATAATAATGGCTTTATATTAATAAACATGATAAAATAAGTATGTCTTTTACAACCATCTCATGATTGGTCTTTGGGCATACTCCAACAACATGAACCCATGTCCTGTGACACTGGTTAATATGATATTAGAGTTGTTATACCTACTATGTCTTCAGTCATAGTTATCTTTGTCAGGTCTTATTTTCACCTTTGAATCCTCCATAAACGTTCTTTTCGCACGACATTTCTTAGCTCGCACTCGACTAGGCATGAGATCATAGAAACCTCTGAAATCTTCATGTCACATCCAGAGACAGACCTACATTGGTCCTGGGAGTGATTCTTGCCCCACGCATAAGATTTTTTTTTAAAAAAAAAATAGAATAATTATGAATTTGTCTCAACTCTCAATCTTAATTCCGTCCATGATCCCATCCTTATTGTAGAACCATTGTTCCCCAAATAAGATAGCTATTAAATTTGTCTATCCCACCAACCAAACCTATTAACTGCAGTCACAGCTAGTCTGCCGCACTCATCGCGTCCTATAAAACATAGACTTGACACCCATTAGAAGCTCCACTAATATAATCAATTGAGGAGATCACCAGCCCTCCCAAGTAATATTTGACTAAGTAAAAATAGAATATTGCATCTTTTTCTCTAACATTTTCAACTATCATCATTCACTACGACTCTTCATCCACGTCAGAAGAGGTGAATCGTCTAAAACATCGACGGTATCCACCATCCCACTTTTACCATCAACAAGAGCTTGTAAATATTGATTAACCAAACCGTTACATTAAACACCAGAACCAGACTTTGACCCTTTTCTAAACTTTTAATTCCGTTTTTTTCTGCAATGATGCTGAAGGCTCACAAGTGAGTGAAGCACTAGTTTCCTTTGGTGTTGAAGTAGTAGTATTTCTTTAGGGTACATAATCATAAAGGGATTGGAAACCTGCATTGACTAGGTGACATTGCAAAGCATAACAGATTGAATTAGTGGTCAACTCCATTTATGCTTGACTCAGACACCCTGTATTTGTTTTGGTTTGCAGAAATAATTGGTTTTGGGAGGCCACTTTTATGAACAAACAGTATGATGGGTGGCTTTTACTTTATTGGCTTCCATTTTGGAAGCAAATTGTGGGACTGAAAGAATCTTATACTGAGAGAATATTTTTCATTTTATTTTACTTTTTTCTGTTCTTTGTTAATGTACTTTCAATACGAATTAAAGCTGGATTTCAAAGCACAAGAAAAGTATTTCAATAGGTTCTATTTTGTGTTTATTGGCATTTGAATTGACCCTGTGTCTTGCTGCTTTGCAAGAGGGTCTCACTGATTTTATTGAAACTCCAAAACCCAACAGGTGAAAACTACTTTAAAAAATATTTCACCTAAACTCTATAACTTATTGTGCAATGTGATTAGGGCTCACAATTTGTTTCACTCATATATTACAAGGGTTAAAAATTAATATAATTTTTTAAGTTAAGAGTGGTAAAGTATTTAATTAAGGATTTGATGTTTATTGTCATTTGATAATAATACAAACTTGTCGGTTTTAATTCAATTGATATCTTTTGGAAGTCATAAGTTCAAGTATACTTGAGTACGGTTGTTTCTCTGATTTAAGGATTCATGGATTATATATAATTTATGTATTAGGTAAAAATAATAATAACACATCTTATCAACGAGGTCATGACAGAGACAAATGCTAAGGTCTTGGATAATTGAAGAATTAATTTCATTAGTTTCAAAACTATTAAGGTTTAAAATACAATTAAACTATAAAAGTCGCGATCCCATCTAAATTTTAAATCTCTAACTTCGAAATGCTAAACTTGAAGCTCTTAATCTTAAATTTTAAATCATACCACCTAAATTTTAAAATTTAAAATTAACAAGCTTGTGTAAACTTTTACTTTAACATATGAGTTATATTTTAATACATAAACTGTGTAAAAATAATTTACACATCCCTCCCTATTTAAACTATAAAATTTAAAGTCTAAGCTCTTTAACCCTAAAATTCTAAGTCCTAAATTTGAAACCCCATGCCATTATATTTTATTGTGAGCCATAAAGTCGAAAACACGAGTCAAACATTTTAACGGCTAAGACCAGCTGGTTAGCACAACTAAATAAACCGCAATGTCTGACGTGCTGACAGGTGATTGAATGAGTAAGCTAGATTACCATTTATAAGTATAGTCCACCGTCTTACACTTAGGCCTTGTTTTTTGTTGCGTTTAAGTGGAAAAGTTAGTTTGAGAAGCCAGAAGCAACAAAAAACACTCAGCTTTTGAGTGTCAAAACCTTAGTTTGCCTCCTAAACTAGCTTCTCAAACTTTAGTTTGTCAAAAATTAATTTTTCTAACTTTTACCAGACTTTAGTTTACCTCAAACCTTGATTTTGCTACCGCAACCAAAACAAAGCCTTAGTTACAACTCGTTTGTTCTTTTCTGTGTTCCACTTTCCATTTCAGCGGTTCTGTCTTAAAAGTTGTTTTAACTTCCCTACTTCCCTATCATGCGAACCCCGAGTTCTTGTCGCTGACCAGTTTTAAAAAGGTACTGTCAAAAGATACCAACCATTATTCTCTGCTTGTTTCCTTAGAAAATGTGCCAAGAAAATATCCTGCTTTTTTCTTTTCTTTTATGCATGTTAACATTTCTGAATTCCTGTTTCTGGGTTGTCATGTCAACCTTCTGATATCCGACTGATTATAAAGCTTTATGCATATTTGGATTCCATCGTTTCTGTTATCTTGGTCTGGTTAGATACAATTGGATGGGCTTGATGTTGGAAGAACGTTGTTTTCAATTTTGTTACTATCTTTGCCTGCACTAACTTTTGCATTTGAGATATACACATAGGACATATTGTAATGTGAAGTGGTTCTTGGTGTGTATGATTCCCTCCAAAAATATGTTCAATTTCTACATTTAGCTTTTATATTTTGGGGTTGGAATTCTTCTCAACACTCCGTCAAATAAACAATAGTTATGATTTAGATCGATGACATATATAGGATAAGTTCTGATCGGTGATTACGTCGAACCAGACCACATCGTTTCATTCTCGACTTGTATGTTCATGTTGTGTTTGGATAAAGAACTAGCTCGATTGATTTAAATCATACTTCAGTATAACAGCTTACTTCTGTAAGTCTATTGATTATGTTATTCTTCATACATTCTTTCTGCAAACCTCGGCGTAAGAAATCTTCATTATCTCGACTGTTAGCTAGCAAACACGGTCCAGATGTCTGCAATGCAGGAAGGAGTGCTATGTAGAGCCAAAGCGGAATGGACGCCGTCACGGGACGCGTTTCTGGTCGATCTTTTCATTGAACAGCACAATTGTGGGCGAACGGCCTATAATGAATTTAAGAATGAAGTTATTCGGTCTGTTACGCGTGATTTCAACAAGAAGTTTGGCATGAATCTAGAAGAAAACCAAATAAAAAACCGTTACAATGTGATGAACAAAGATTACGGTGTTGTTAAAACCCTACTCGGACATAATGGATTCGGTTGGGATGAAACTCGACAAATGGTTGTAGCTGATGATAAAGTGTGGGACAACAATATTGCAGTACGAAGTGAAGCAAGACCCTTCCGACGCAAGAGCTTTCCTCTATATAAACAAATGTCGATCATATTTGAAGGTAAAATAACTTTGAGACATGACTATTTGGCCACATGTTGCTTTCTAAATCAATAGAGATTGTGTGTTTTGGTTAAAAGCATGAAACTTGTTTACACTTTTGCTGTATATTCTTTTACATGTGGTGCAGTTGAAAGAACTACGGGCAAATGTGTTCCGGATGCAGTTCAAATTATAACTGAAGAGGGAAATAGCAACACCGAGACGGTTCGATCTTCAGAGCCAACAAATGTACCTGCACAAGTAGTTGAGGGTACCCTTGATTCTGATTCGATAATTCGAATAAGTGACAAACAACCGAAGAAACGAAAGCTTGTTACTCCAAGAGCTTCATCTCATAAGAAAAGGGTATGCTATGATGCCAGTGAGACGATAGAGAATGCCATATACGAGATATTTTCAGCTGTCAAGTTGAGAGCTTTACAAATAGATGCATCAAATGAGAGAACATTGTATCAGAAGTGCCTGGAGGAGTTGCAGCATTTAGAAGAACTGGATGATGCTGAGTTTACAAAGTCTGTCAACATTCTCAAAGTTGATAAAAACGCAATTGCATTCACGACGATCAAAGGGCCTCGGCGTTTGATTTGGTTGAGGTCTCTATGGCAAGCATCGTGACCTGAAAAATCGAAATACATTAGAAACAATCAGCTCACTTCCCATTCGTGGGTGTTATGGTTCTTTTACTGCAGATGCACTTTTATTTGTGAGTACATCAATTCATTAAGAAAGTCGTTTGCCTTTTCTATTTGGTATCTTTTTCGACACATAAATATCATTACTTCCAGTTGAAGAATTGAAACAACATTGCACTCTTGTAATCTCATTTGAGGTTGCAAATTTCATTAATAAAACTTGAACTGCTTAGCAAAAAAAACTTTCACCTTATAATTTTCCATTTGAGCTTTCACTTTAGCGATCTCCAAGTTTATATGTATGCTTAAGTTTTGAGTTATTAAAACTTTTGTGCCTTTACATGCAACTTCAGGTGGCATATGCGGATCTCTAGACATATCTATATGCACCATATGTATAATCATGAGACAAATAGATGGTCAAAAACGTAGTTTTTTTGCTGATAATCAGCCATACCTTGAAGCATTCTTTGGCAAAACAGGGCACTGAAATTTTACCACCACCAAAAATGAACATTCCAGTCAAGAACAGGGTTTGCTTGCTAGTTTATTTGAACAAAGGCAGGCATTCAAGTTTTAAGTTTAACCAATCACAAACCAGATTAGATCAAAGCTTTCAATATAAAAATTACTAGCAGAAACTTGAAGAGTAAGGAACTTGAAAATGCCCAAAACCAAGACAAAACTTTGAGATTTGATGAGTGTTTAACAAAATAACCCAAAACCAACCAACAAGTGTTGGATGTAACGACCCGAATTTCTGAGTCGACGGTTGGGCGTTGACCCGGGTCATGGACCTTCGTGTTGGTTTGAGTAATTGGATCTTTTGGGCCAAATTTGGGCCTTATTGGATGAATTTTGAGTCATTTGGGCTTGATAGGTGGTCATTTTATAAAAAGTGAACTTGAGGATTTTATGTGGTGATTTTACCCTCAATAAAAATAAAAGTTAATCTTCCTTTATTCTTCCTTGTCTTCACATACAAAAATAAAAGACATTATATCACCCTTTTTCTCTATCTTTTTTCTTTTTTTCTTATCTTTTTCTTCATGAAAACCATGACCACTAAGATTTAAAAATTATATCTTTATGTTCTAAAGTTTCTTTTTGAGATTCGTGATAGAAGAAGAAATTAACCATCGTTTTAAAAGTTTCATGAAAAGTGCAATATTGCGAAAATAGGTAAATTTTCTATTAATGAGTTTTTGAGATTCAAAGTTTGTATGAAGTTTTTCCTTGATTTTAAAGGTTGTAAATTCATAGTAAGTTCTTCCTAAATCCTTGGTTCAAGTGTTGATTTATTTTTTATGTTTATTTGACAAGAGGAAGTGATTTGGGGTTTTTCCTTCAAGCTTGGGTTAAGAGAGAAAATTGAGGGGTTTTGGTTGGAAGCTTAAATTCGAGAATTTTTGCTAAAGGTCAATACATCTCTAACTCTTTTAGTTCTTGAAGATCATAAATTAATTGCTTTGCTTGATTGTATGGTGTTTTAGGTATTGTATGGGTGGAGCTCGTTTTAAAGATTAAAGTGATGATTTTGATGTTAAATATGTTGTTAGGAGACCCTAAAATACCCATAAATAACTTGATAAATTTTAAAAACTTTTGGAGTAGTTTTGGAATGGTTAGAGACAAGTTGGGGTGATTTTTTAGCTCTAAAATTTGAATTCTGGGCTCGAGTACTGATAAGAGATGAACCCGTATCAGTACCTTGTATTATGAATAACGAACTCAAGCAGGTGTTGAAGGGCGTATCAGTACGAGCTCAAGCTGTATCGGTACCCCATATTTTGTTAGAATTCTAGTAGCAAAGTTTTGCACTGGTACGCTTGGGGTGTATCGGTATTGAAGGGTATCGATATGCATAGGTCGTGTACCGGTACAGGGTTATCGGTTAACCCCTCCCTATGAAGCCTGCGCATCGGTACACAATGGGCAGACATCGGTACCAGTTGTACCATATCGGTATGCGAGGTTGGGTATCGGTATCTACTAGGCAATATGTCCGAAAATATTGATTTTGATACGAGTGGCTGGAAAATTGTTGGAAAGGGTTCGATAGACCCCTAATGATATGAAATAACCTATAAAGCTGAGAAAAATTCTACTCCTAAATAAGAGCATAACGTGTAATAACTCTGCAATTGTAAAAGAGATAATTATTGTAATAATTTTCCTAGAGGATTCTTGGTTGTGGCGGATGCAAGGCTATAACCTTTTAAACTTCATACATTTGGCTTCAAATTTCTTAATTTTTATGAATTAGTCCTTTATTTTTTTTAATCTTAATGTGTTGTGCCCCCTAAAATTTTAAGATATTACGTGTGCCCACCCTCAAAAATATTTCTGGATCCGCCATTGATTCTTGGCGTCATGTTGCCTTTATGTGTCAAGTGGGCACATTAGTTGTTGATAATTATAAATCTAAAGATGAGAACAACTAAATACCCTCCCTCATAATGTGTAACAACTTGGTAATGCAATGTGATGGTATATGATGTCTAGCAACAATAGACATACATGGGATCGTATTTGCTTGCATGTCGAGTAAACATTTGACTTGTCCAGTCACTTTGATTGATGGAATACGAAATACCCAAAGGCAAGTACTGCAGTACTTATGTCCTTCTTCTGCGCACTTGATGATGCTAGGTGACCCCGAGTGGCACTTGCGACCCGATGCTAGGTGATCTCGGATATGTGATAAGCACCGCCTAATGCTAGGTGATCTCGGGTGGGTGGCACAATACAACACTCGATGTTAGGTGATCTCGAGTGGCCTTTACAACCCGATGCTAGGTGACTCCAAGTACATGTGTGATTAGCCTGATGCTAGGTGATCCCGGGCTAAACAGGTTTGACTATCGTTGTGTGGAATAAATCATGTATGTTGTTATGGATGCTATAGATGATAGCTTATGGTTATATTAATCTTGGTAAGCTAGATGATCACTCATAGATAGTGAAGCCTTATCTATGTTTTCTAGATTATATATATCTCTCATGCTTATTTTATGATAATCACAAATTGTGGTAGAGTAGAAATGTACCACTGAGCTTTGTAAGCTCAGCATTCGAAAACAACGATTCCGTTCGCATGTTAGTAAGTTGATTGTGATCGAGGATCACATTGAGAAGGGATTTCCCCGCCCCGCATCGTTTCATAGTACAATACTTGATATTTAGTTTTGGGCTATTGTATTCATAGGCCTTTACAGTGGTTGAGTCTGTAAACTCTATTTGAAATATTATTTTGATATACGGTAATTTAAACTTTGAGCTCATATTTTGTAAGCTTATTTATAACTATTGTTTATTTACATGGATTTATAGATGATTTGATGTTTTGTTAATGGCTAAATCGAAGGTTTTAAAATAGAAATTTTGTTGGGTCGAATTTGGGTCACCCGAATGTAATTCTTCAGATCTGAATCCTGATCGGGTGTTACATTGGATGTATTGGTAAGGCACATTGCACTCCCAAGAACAGTACGGGACTTCAAACCTTAGAGACGATATTGTTGATATTGTTGGGAGGGCTGGAGACTCAGCCTTACACCTCAAATATGGACCATAAGACGAACATGTATATTACAAAAAATATATATATATAGAGTATTGGAGTGTTCTGGTCGACTCTGGGGTCAAACCCTTAGCGGCCTCGACTCCACCCATAAATAGTCGAGTTTAAGCCGAATGGCGGGTGCTTTGGTAGTTTGGTTGAACCTTTGAACTTTACTCTAATGATTCTTTCGATTGTTCTGAAGTTTTTAGTTAAAAATTTATAATTACAAACTGTATGATTCATGTGCCATAACTGTAAGTTGCCATTCACCATAGATTTGCTTCAGATCGGCAGCATTAGAGGTGTAATAATTCATCCAAAACCAGAAAATCCCAACTTCGAAGAACTGAGATTAGGCTTATTAGAAATTTAGCTTGTTGTAATTCATGTGCAATTTCTTCAGGAGCATATGTGAAAGTATGATGGATGTAGCTGTCGTATATGAAGCTAAACCGTTCTCATTTCGAACTCTACACTATTCTTTTAGTAGAAATGTCTGCTGGCCTGAAAAGATTGTGTATTCATTTGTGTATGATGGATAATCTGCAGCCAGAAATTGTTTGGTGAACGGAAAGACGGAGCTTGTGATTAAGAGTATGATATACATATGAAGCGTATATGCAAATGGAGCTTCATTAGCAGGTCTGCTCCGAGTGCAATTTACTGTCTCTGCAGCCTCTTTTGCTATGGCCCTTTCCCTCTTTTGGCAACATATATTACCTTTGTGACTAACATTGGCCTGGACACTTCGAGGCAAGGAGTAGGTGAACCGAATGGAGTAATTCTCTGCTCGCCCAGTGTTATGTTGCTGGATTAAAATGACCGGCAACTAAAATTGTCGATAAGTGCCTAGAGATACAGGCTGAGTTCATATAGTAAATAGAAAGAGGGCTTTATAAACAAAATGAGACCTCTCTATCACAAGTATCCACTATGCAGGGGGAAATCAGGCCTGACCTCACTTGGAGTTGGCTCCCTCATGAGATGTAAACCAGGCATGACAATTGACAATACTGGAGTGGACCAGTCCTTTGTTGGAGTTTTGCAACTCTTGTCTTGGACACCACCACATACACATGTAGTCCAATGCTTCATCTAACACCAGAGACTAGAGGGATGTTATTTTCAACCACAACATTTGTAACCTGATTCTGATCAACTATTCCTCCTCTTTCTCCGTTACCATGCGTCAGTAAAAGCTCCTTCAAAAAAAAAAACTTTGGTAAAGAAAAATGTTTATGATAAAACACCCCGAAGACAAACTTCCCTGTTTCCATGCAACTACTTTTACTGACAATAACTTTACATAAAAAAGAAGTTTCTTCAAAGTGGAGGGACTTATGTTCAAGTTCCGATTGTACGGAGAAGGGTTTGTTTAAAACATAATACTCCTGTACTCAAATAACATAAGTGAAAGTTGATACGCAAACTTGCCATCTGCATCGCTTCATGTGTATATAGAGTATTATAGACTGTCCAAAAGCAAAAATACGGTAAGAGAGCGTGACAGCTTGTACAAATTTCCCAAATCATGGGCAACTAAATGGTTTTGTCGGCTTTTCTTTTACCAGTTTTGTCCATTCTTTACTACAGTATGCGATTATCGTGAATATTGATAAACCAAATAATTGAGTTTTGTCCCCAAAACCCATCCATGCTGAGAACAAAGAATCCAACGCGTTTTCTACACCGTGCCACATGATTTCAACGGTCAACCCAAGGTGACGTGGAATCAAACAAGCAAACAAAGAGATGATACGTCACACATGAGTCCATCTCAGTCTTCAACCCAGCTTAAAAGTAAAAAAACAAAAGAAACCCCATTTTACAGTAGACACGTCGGATGATCACAAAGATGACAAAATCACATCAAAGAAGAAAAAAAAAGTAAACTACACAATATACCACTAAACTTTAATCTTTGTATCGAACATATACTAAACTAAAAATTGATATTATTATATCACTAAATTTTGTTTTTTTGCTGCTATTATACCACTGAACTATCGTAAACTACACGAAATGTCACTCGACCGTTAAAATTGTAACGGACCCGTTAAATGCAAAACGACATCATTTGGTATAACTGCTTTGATGCCTAAGATATGCCAAAACGACGTCGTTTTGTTAGAAAAAAAATTAAGTAAACAATGCATTTGGGAAAACTCTAACCAAAAACCTCTAGAATGAAAGGTTTTCCCCAAACTATCAGGCTAACTTTAAAACTTTATATAATCCTAACAAAAATAGTATATAAATAATATTACAGTTGAACTTAATTTTATTTATCTCATGATATAATTCTATAATATTTATAATATAATTTTATAAATATATTAACTTTATAAATAAATATTATTTATAATTTATATTACAAAACTAAAATATTATTTATAATATATACAACTAAACCTTAAACCCTAAACCCTAAACCATACATGTAACTAACTAAGTTACAAACCCTAAATATATACAATTAAATTTAAAACCCCAAAACCTAAATATATAATTAAACCCTAAATCCCAAAACCCCAAATATTTATTTATAATTTATACTATAAATAGTATTTTAATTTTAGGGTTTGGGTTTGGGATTTAGTTATATATTTTGGGTTTGGGGTTTAGGATCTCAAATTTAATTATATATATTTAGGGTTTGTAGTTTAGTCGGTTATATGTATGGTTTAGGGTTTTGAGATTTAGGATTTAGTTATATATATTTAGGGTTTAGGGTTTGTAGTTTAGTTAGTTATATGTATGGTTTAGGGTTTGGGGTTTAAGGTTTAGTTGTATATATTATAAATAATATTTTAGTTTTGTAATATAAATTATAAAAAATATTTATTTATAAAATTAATATATTTATAAAATTATATTATAAATATTATAAAATTATATCATGAGATAAATGAAATTAAGTTCAACTATAGTATTATTTATATACTATTTTCGTTAGAATTATATTAAGTTTTTAAGCTGGCCTGGTAGTTTAGTGTAAACCTTCCATCTTTGAGGTCTTGGTTTGAGCCTCCCCAAATGCAGTGTTTTCTTATTTTTTTTTCAAACAAAACGACTTCGTTTTGGCCTATCTTAGGCATCAAAGCAACAATACCAAAACGACGCCATTTTACATTTAACGGTCCGTTATAATTTAACGGTCGAGTGACATTTTGTGTAGTTTACGATAGTTCAATGGTATAATAGTATCAATTTTTAGTTCAGTGATATATTCGATATAAAGATTAAAATTTAATGGCATTTTATGTAGTTTACCCAAGAAAAAAAGGGTATTCTCCTATTTGGCAGCCCCAAAGTTTAATCTCTTTCTTTGACTTCGTTATACAGGCTTTAAAAACTTTTAGTTTCTACAAGCGCTTTAGTTTTAGGGTTTAGGGACTTAATTTAGAGTGTAGGATTTAAGGGTTTAGGTGTAATGGTTAGAATTTAGGGGCAATGGTTAGAATTTAGGGTTATGATTTAGGGTTTAGAGGTTAAGGTTTAAATTTTAGTGTAATATGTTGAATATTAAGGTTTTAACCTATAAACCCTAAATTCTAACTCTAAACCCTAAATTCTAACTCTAAACTCTAAATTCTATTCACAACCCCTAAATTCTAAACTACTAAACTTAAATCCCTAAACCATACACCCTAAATTAAGTTCTTAAACCCTATAAACTGCTAAAATTAAATCCCTAAACCATACACCCTAAATTAAGTTCTTAAACCCTAAAATTAAGGCATTTGTTTTTAGTTTACACCGCTAATGTATCAAATAATTACCCTTATAATATAGATTAAATAACTTAAGTGTGACTTGGTATTTCAAAAAAAAGTGTGACTTGGTTAATTATAGGTAAATTACACCACTAAATTATATGTGTTGTATCGTTTATATCATTGCGTCAATATTACACTAAACTATTGTTTTATGTTCAATATTATTGACAGGGTTGTCGAAGTCTTGCAAAATAAAATTGATTTAGCTATAATAATTTGTAGTAATAGAGAGATCAGGTCGAATCCCAAGAGAGCTGAAATTAAAATCTCAATGTTAAAACAATAAAACTAAAATTGAGAGTGTTTGGATCGTTGAATTAAAGACGAATGAGAAAATAACTAAAAGCTGAATATTAAAATTAACAAAAATCAATCATACCGAACTTCCAATTCAAATGTGTGATTTTCATCCAACTGTAACTTTGATCATAGGCTTAAAGATGAATTTCTCGTATCCAAGAAATTAGTCTACTTGAGGAACACCATAACAAGTAATTATTATTCTCCTTTTGTAATCGATTAGTCTACTTGGGGAACACCACAACAAGCAGTCAAACTGAAACTTACCATTAAATAAAATCAATGATATCATTAAGATTAATGAGAATGACTAAAACAAAATCAATCAAATTAATTTTGTACATTTATTTCCCTGGGGACTATCATGCGTGATGTGTAATCTAACGAACACAAAACACGAGCCTTATTCTTTGCTACTTGTGTCATGGATAGCGATAGAACATTCAATATCGAATTAAGACGCAAATTTAATCAATATCAAACATTCATAAAAATAAGAACAAAAAATAAAGGAGAAATACTAGTTTAGTACAAACCTCACAAAATTATGGAAGAATCACTTCACCCTTGAATCGGAAATAAAAGCCTTAGTCACACAGGGTGGAAGAAAACAACAACAGATGATAAAGAAGAAGTGTCGTAAAAGATGAGATAATTTTTAAAGGGTCTAATGAGCTCCTTATATAGCGAGCAAAACCCTAACCCTAAAAGATGTTCTCTTTTAATTGAGTTTTAATACAATAAGAAAAGATAATATAAAAGAAATTTTAAATAAATAAAATTATAATTAATAAAAAAAGATTGATTCTTGGTCCAATACTTTTAAAATAATGGAAATAATCATAAAAATAGGCTTCATCACAGATTTGTTTATAAAATTTCGGATTTCTCATGTCAGACATCATCCTCGCATCAGTCACAAGGCGTGGTCACGCCTTATCAAAAATAACCTTCTGCTCGTTTGTATTGTCTTCCAAAAGACTTTGTTTTCACATGGGAAGCTAAGAAATACTTTTGAGCTGATTTTCACCATTACATCCATGTTTCACCTTCTAAATCAAAATAAACATAATTTTCATAATTAAGCTCAAAATATAATTAAAAAATAAAGAAATTAATCACAACAAAAATATATAATTATAACCTATCAATTATACACAAACCCTAATCTATATAACAAGATGTGCTGGTTGAAGACCAGATTCCAAGAGTCTGTCTATAATTTCTTAATAATGGAGAGCCTAATCTAATCATACAGATTTTGTTTCAGGGGAATCTTGGGACATTGAAGCTGTAAACAATTAACACGTTTAAATAAACTGAGAAAGCTTTCAAATGGATTATAATTATGGATTTCAGATTTCGAGTCTGAGTAACATAGTTCAATCCCAGATTTTATTGTAAACCATATGAGGTGAAAATGGAGTGGTTTTGAAGAGTAAGCACGAAGCAATGTGTGATTGAAGTTTTCATTAATCCTAGCCGTTTAATAAACTATACCACCATACAGATAAATTGTTTGAACTCGGGTAGTCTAAAACAATAATCGTAGCGTTACAAATGAATGCTAAAGTGTTTAGTTTCATCACTACGGCTGAGTGAGAAAGTAGATTCTACTGTCCTGTTTCCATATCCAACATTTACCTTATATTCACCGAAGAATCCATAAAAGCTATATGAACCATACTCATCTGTCACCCCTTTAATCTCCCCAGTTTCCCATTCTTTCAATAGATTATCGACCACATCACCCGCCGGTAAGTTCTTAAAATTTTCATCGGTTAAACACATTTCATAACACCCTTTAGGATGAAGAGCTGTCCACAGCATTATCCCATTCACCGAAGGATGCGAAAACCCTTCTCTCAATACCTGTTCTAGGTAAACAGCCTGCAACTCTTTACCAACTTTACTGCTGATATCTACCTCTGTTAGCCATATGGGGAGTCTTAGTGTGGCCAACTTGTCAAGCACAGCTCGCATTAGAGGAAGGTTTGGTACCGTAAAATGACTCTCCAAGCCAATTCCATCCATGTACATGCCACCACGTTCGAGATCTCTGATCCTTTCGATGAAAGTGTCAACCGTCGATTTAACATCGCTGCAGGTTTCCACTACATTGAATTCATTCATGAATAGGGTTGCTAAAGGGTCTGCTTGATGTGCAATCTCGTAGAAATGAAGGGTTGCATCAGGTCCGAGTCGTTGCTCATAAAAATCCCAGTGAAGCATCTCGTTGCTGACATCCCAGTGTATGAATTCCTCCTTGTATTTGCTCATTAAGCTTTGTATCCTGGAGTTAACAGCTGCTTGTAGCTCAGGGCCCGTAAGGTTCCGAACCCATTCCGGCGTGTATTTGGGGTCTTCCCAGAATATGTTGTGGCCTCTTGTTATTATTTGGTGAGCTCTAACAAACTCCAACATATGGTCGGCTGTGATGTAGTTGGTCTTTCCTTGATCTGGTTCTGTTGCATACCATTTCAGTTCATTTTCGAACACTGCTGCATTGAATCGTTCAACAAACCATTTCTGCATCATCGAAGAAGAGCATTAATTATCAATGTTATCTTAACAAGCATCATTGTCCGACATATATGAAGACATGAATATGAACACATATCGGAAGCCGTCGACTGTGCATACCTGATAGGGCAAATTTCCAAGAATGGTGTGTGCAATTGCAGAACCAAATGGAAAATCCTTTGAGACTTGGTCTATAGTTATTGCTGCTCCTTGCAACCTATTTCCTTGTAGGTCCGAGACATGTATCATTACAGCACGCTTTCTTTGCTGGAAAACTCCATTGGAAAGAGGAACATAAGGTAGCTAGAATCGAAAATGAAGTACGAGAAAAGTGTCTGAAACAGTAATTACAGTGTTAATTATGTATTGCTGGTTGATCCTCCATTCCTCATCAGTAAATGGCTGCAACGAGGAGCTAGCAATCGTTATATCAATGTCTTTACCATCTGAATTCTGCATATCCAAGACATAAGAAGAAAAAAATGGGGTCTTAGAAGCAAAATCAATGAAAGCATTCATGAGCTGATGCTCAACTTTTGAAAGCCTATACATATATTGTTTTGAGTACAGGTTCACCTGGAATAGTAGTAAAGACAAATTTGAAGGCGAATCAAGAACGAATCCGCCTTTGAGAAACGACCAACATCCATCCCTGGCTAAAACAGTCCCTATGCAATCGTATGTTCTGTTTTCTGTCTTCAAGCTTGCCCTGATCAGAGCTGAATTTGAACCTTGTATTTTGATCCAAGCTGTTGTGCACCAAAACATAGTAAGCTGGGGGTTCACAATCACAGTATATGCACCAAAACATGTCGGCTGGCACGTATATGTTCCAAAAATCCAAACCTTAAACATTGCCACCTATTGGGGCACGGGTATTACAGTGTGACATGCCTGTTCACCTAAGTTGTCGGTTATTATTTTCAAGTATTCGTGTTTAATATTTGCATTCGATACATATTCGTAACCAATATTCAACTGATAACATACATTGACACCATGGTGTACCGAAAGGGAAAGAAGAAACAGACTCGAAATCGATGCGGAGAACTTAACTGGAGAAGCAGTAAACGTTGCCCATCGTGAGATTCTGCAAGACAAAAGCTGGAGTGTAAAAACCGGTTGCAGTTTCTCCGATAATGCTCGGTCGCAAAATCGGAGACTCATCTTTGAGAATCCCTCCTTGGTATAGTGGCCCCTCTGGCTGTGCTTTACACTGAAAACCAACAATAAAATCAAAAGATAATGGTCTCATTGAACAAACGATTTCAGCATACCCACAGTTTACCTCAGTGTAAGCAGTGAAATCATATAAAGGTCCATCTGCAACAACAAAAAGAAAAAGAACCCACTTTAGTAAATCCCATTAGAATGTTTTGGACAGCAAAACCAATCGTAGAAAGTGAGAGATAACCAACCATATGAAGCAGCCAAGGAACAGAAACTAAGAAGAAAGAAGAAAACCCATAAGCCACCAAAAACAGGAGAATCTTCCATGTGTCTTATATTATACTGGAAAAGCATTGTCGTTGAACAGATGCCGAAGCTTACATTATATAGCAAAGTTGTTCACTTAAATGCAAACCTAAAGAATAATGAAGATTTCAAAGAGGTAAAGAAAGAAGGGGGGAGTGCAGTTAATTAAAAGCTTGTGTGGTGAGGATCACAAGGGAACAGTGACAGACCTTTGAACACACCCGTGCCTTGCTCACATGTTTTTACTCAACAACAAAAATAGGTTTCATATGATGTGAACTTATATAAATAGACAAAAAAACTAATCTTTTGGGATTGCTTTAACTTGTCTTCGCTGCTAAATCACCATTTGTGGTTATACAGGCTTGGACTCAAAAGTAATATAAATGTTAGAAAGTGGTCGGCCCTTGCTTAATCTTTAGTCTCCTTTGCATTAATGAAGATTTGGATTGTTGTTAAGAAGTAAAATGGTGAGACAAAGTTAAGTGTTTTTTATCTGAGATTTGGTTGGGTGCAAATGCAAATTGCAAATTGCAAATTGCAAAGTGCATACTCTGGTTTTTGTCTGGAAACTGGAACTCTGTGGACGGTTGCTTTGAGATTCCAAATTTAGTGTTTTGTCTGTATGGATGTTTTCCTGTAAGATTTGGAGATGGGTTGGTTTTTGTTTGATAATGAAGATTGGGAGAGAAGAAGGTAAAATTAATGGAAAGTGACTTGGAAATAGGTGTGGACAGTGATGCCTGCCTTTGGATTGAAGACTAGTCCTCCATTGTCAGAGCAGTGTGATTTTGGGGCTGGGCTAGGACTTTGCACGCGTAATTGACATAGGGACCATGCGTTTTCACATGCTTCAAGTCAATGGAATTGAATGCTTCTCCCTCGGTTCCTCCATGGAAATGGAGAACCCTGAAATCTGTTGGTTGTTGTTGCAGACGTTTTCATTTATGTTTAAATTTCACTGCAATTGTTGGATCATTGTTGAATGTCCTTAAAGCTACAGCTTGTTTGAAACCAGTGGCTGGAAGAACGAGGGCCTGTAGTATATTCAACTTACAGGCTTACAGCTACAGGTTTACCACATTAAGACCATTTTTGTAGCCCACTAGGCCTGATGAACCATTTTGATCATGGGAATAGTTTATAGAAGAAAAAAAAACTTTGATGCACAAGAGCCCTTCGATTTTAAGGATTATAATTTTAGTTTAAGGTTTTTAGTTTAAAATTTATGATTTAGTTTTTTTAAATTTAGGGTTAAGAATTTAATATTTAAATTTTATAATATAAATATGTATATTTATGTAAATTTATTTTACACATCTTGTGTATAAAAAAATTACCCATAATTTATTGCTCTAAAGGTGAAATCAGTAGCTGCAAGCTTGTAGGATACATAGTTCCTCAAAAACTTATATAAGTATCTAAAGTATTTCATTTTTTCATCTCAATATCTAAAGAATTTTTTAATCAAAATAGGTATCTAAAGTATACTTTTGATCTGAATATGTACTTAAAATATATTTTGATCAAAATAGATACCTAAAGTACATTTTTTTCATCTAGGTTCCTAAAAGTGACAAGTGCTATTGATTAAAAAATATTTTAAGTATATATTTTAATCAAAAATATGCTTTAGGTACCTAAATAAAAAATGTATTATACTTTAAGTACCTACTTTAACAAAAAAAAATACTTTAAATATAAATACTTATTTGTGATATAAAACTTCTTTTAACCCTGAACACTAATGTGTAGCCTGATCATCATTGTACATGCATTTATTACGATAGATTACTAAAAAAAATTTGCATTAACAACTTAATGGACTCAGCCTAACAGAAATGAAATGTCTTCCAATACATCAATGAAAGGCATATGTTTGTATCTAGACTAAGGAAGAATTTGAACAGCTCATCGTGACTCTGTTTTCTTTCCAGAGAAAGAAAAATCATCGAATCAGACTATTAATACATATAAGAAAATTATATCAGATCACATACTGTTCTTGAATCACTGAATGAAGATGAACCAGCTACTGGGGTGCCTAGGATATCACTGAGCAAAAATGTCATCAATCCTACCATCCCAGCCTTACATTCGCTGCAGAATTGTCCATCATTTACCTGCCATCAAGGACTTCTTCGATTTTCGACTGTTGAATATCTTGGTATAAATGTTCTTGGTTCTCATTGCCAGCAAAACATCCAAGCCAAATCCGACAACGGAGGCAATAGCCATAACGATGAACACAAGACCATAACAATGGGCTCCCACACAGGTATTCCCACCCCCTGGTGTCGGCGTAGCCTGTGAGTCGTATAGGTACCCTGCAAGCAGGCCAGAGAAGAGGAAAGAACCTATGGGAAGGTTGAGGATCAGAATGTTGTAGAGCAGACCATAGTACTTGAGGCCAAACAGTTCCGAGGCAACAGGGACGGTCACCGCAAGACGAACTCCGTAACAGAGGCCGACAACGATCGAACCAATGTAGAGGCAACCAGGCACCGCCAATGCCATGAGAAGGAACCCAACCGCCATCAGGATCTGAGATGCTGCATTCCAAAGTGGCCTAGGTGTTCCAGCTTTCCTGCAGGTAGTTCAAAGTCCAAAGTGAAAACAAAAACCACATATACATACCCATTGACCAGGTAAATTTTTAAAACGACAGCATCAAGGAACTAATATGGTGCGTGAATCTCGCCACCATCCATAAATAAAAAAAATTTGAACGCTTAAACACGTTCAATCTCACATACTCTTGTATACTAATACCAACAATAATGTCAATCGAAATATAAAAATATACTTGATCGGTAAACTAACCCTATTTATTAAAAGAAACTATATAATAAAACACATAACACTACATCAAACAAAGAATTTAAATTTGAATACGGAAGATGACGTGATCAAGAGATGGCACTAAAGATATATTTTTTTAGACAAAATATCTAAGAGGAAAAGGTTGGCCTAACTTTAACTACAAAGTTCGGTGTTTCCCATGTCATGAACGAATCAAGCAAATGAAAGAATTAGAAAAAGGCTTAAACCAAAAAATAGCCCTCAAACTATGTTTTTTTCTGCTTTTAGCACTTAAACTATGATTTGGACAAAATAAGCCATTAAACTATCATTTTTGATCACTTTAAGTCCTTAAATTATTTTTTGGTCAAAATAAGTACCCAAAACTATCAATTGGTCAAAAAATCTTTGTGATGTGTCAACATCTTATTAGTTGAAATAATTTTCTTTCGACTTAAATAACTATGAAACTTAAAATGACCAGAAATGATAGTTTAGTGGCTTATTTTGATATATAATGTTTTAAAATTTAAAAAGAACATAAATATTTATGACTTAAGGGTTCACTATGTCCTTAAATTATTTTTTGGTCAAAATAAGTTTGAACCTAATTAAGCCCTCAAACTCATGAAAAATATCAATTTGACCCTTTGACCAACGTTGACCGTTAATTTTAACGATTTTTTCTTAATCTTTTTACCGCATGTCGTAATGGGATAATGCCACTTATCATTTTTAGGAATTTTAAATTTTATTTTTTAACGAAAATATATAAAATCAAAAAAAATCTAAAAAAAACTTTAAAATATGGAAAATTCTAAAAATTATTTTAAAAATATATAAAAATATTTTTAATTTTAAAATATATTAAAAGTGATAAATAATAATTTTTCAAATGATTAAAATATTTTAAAAAATAAAATATTAAATATTATTATAAAATTATAAAATTAAATTGAAAAAATATAAAACAATAAAATTTATTTTGATTTTTCAAATATAAAACAATAAATTTATTTTAAAAAATATAAAAAATAAAAGTTATTTTAAAATCCAAAATAAATTTTATTGTTTTATATTTTTTTCAATTTATTTTTTATAATTGTATAATAATATTTAATATTTTTAATTTTTAAATTTTTTAATCTTTTGAAAAAAATATTTATTATTTTTAAAAAATAGAAATATTTTTTATATGTTAAAATGATTTTTAGAATTTTTCAAATTTTTAATTTTTTCTAATTTTTATATATGTTTTAAAAATTAAAAGTTAAAATTTTGTAAAAATGACAAGTGACATTAATCTGTTGCAACACGTGTCAAATTATTTTAAAAAAACCGTTAAAGTTAACGGTCAACGTTGGTCAAAGAGCCAAATTAATTTTTTTTTAGTTTGAGGGTTTAATTGAGTACAAAAAAAATTTTATGGGCTTAATTGATTTTTTTATAAAAGTTTAGAGGCTTATTAAACCCTTATATATGTTAGAAAAGCCTATAAGATGATATTTTTGTAATTATGAATTAAAAGTGACAAAAAATATATTTTAAGGCTTATTTTTGCCTGAATTATAATTTAAGTGACTAAAAATAATAATTTAAAGAACTATTTTGCTCAAATTTATTTAAGCCTAGAAAAATAATAAAGTGTATCAAGTTGAATATTACTAAAAATAAACAGGGTATCGACCTAATAAATATGAAGGCGACGAAAAGCATACCAAAGCAGAGAAAATGTCAAGATCAAGGGGAATCGAGGAAAGAGACTTACTTGAGAAAGTACTCGGAAACCGAGCCTGAAATGATCCGCCCAAAAAAACCCCAAATACTGGTCAAGGAAATGAACATTGTAACGTCGGCGTGGCCGAGGGACAAACCGATCTGGGCCATGTTGTTCATCACCGCCATTCCTGTTCCCACCCCACAAAGGAACGATACGAACAGAACCCAAAAGTCCAATGTCTGCATCGCCTCCATTATCGTGTGCTCCTCTCCTATCACCGGCCTAGTCTTTTCCACCACCTCCGTCTCTTCCTCCGCCGTAACAGCAGCAGCTGCCACTTCAGCTTGTTTGCTGCCGACCTCCGCCGTCGACGCTGCTTCCTCTTTCAGCAACGGTTCCTGTCGCTCCGTGTCAGCTTCGAACCCGACCAAGCGCCAACTCTTTATAAACGAATAGACGGGAACCGCCAGCGGGCTAGCTAATAAGATTAAAAGTATAACCGCGAAAACGAGCCGAATTACTTGATTGGATGAAGCGATTAGATCGTAAGCTAAAAGATAAACAGCGACGACGACGGCAACCGAGTTGAATATTGCGAAATAGCGGGTTTCTTCCTTCTCAGCCGCCACGGAGGTCGTTTGCGGGATCTCACGGAGGAAGAAGATCGCGCTAAGGCAAACGGCGAAAGGAATGACGGCAAGCATGATGAGGAATTTGGCCGGGTCATCGGAGAAGAGGGCGGCACAGAGGTCAGTGAAGATGGCGGTGCTGAGACCAACATACCCTTTCAAGATTCCAGAGACCGGACCACGGTTTCGCCGGAAGTTGCGGATGCAAGTCACTAACACGGCTGTGTTCATCCATGTCGAGCTATTGCCTCCCATGCACATGAATATACACATCTGTAAACAGTAAATTGAAAATTTTATTGCAAATCGTTGAGATTTAGAACAGTGTTAAGTTAATTACTTAGCTCTAACCTGCCAGTAAGAAAGGGGTTGAATTCTCTGACTAACGACGAGCCATTGAGCACCATAGCCTATCAAACCTTCAATGGCACCAATAAGGAGAATAACCGGAGTGGGCAAGCGATCAGAGGCAAGGCCGGCAAGCAGACCAAAAGCCTTACCCACATCTTTAGCCACAGACAGATTGTTAAGCTGAAGCTGGGTAAGATTCATAAGTGTCTTGATAGCATCCGAGTAGTTGGAAAAGGTATAGTTATTGCCGGAAATAGTTTGAACCCACACTGCAGAAACGAAGCCTAGCCATTTCCAGGCACTGAAGGTATAAGTTTCTCGAATCCCCATGAAACCTCGAAGCAACGGAAGGAGATGAGAAGAGAGTTTGAATGGTTGGTGCGGGAAGGAGTTTTAGTTTAGAGCGGTTTGTATGTTGGGAATTGGGATGCCCTGCCTGGTTGGTTATTTAAAGTGCCAAGATTTTTTACTTTAGGCTTTTTGGAGCGAGCGGTGTAGGCTCCACATCATGGACGCGTACGGTTCGCAATTTGGATCTACTTGCAGCTAAAATGGACGGCCTGTAGAGCTGTCCTTGATATTTTACTGTTACTTTTGGTTGATATTACAGGTTGCTCTTCTTTCATTCACTGTATTGGATTGGACCACTGAATTTGTACTGGCTGGGTACAGCTTCTTGCCGTGGCCTGGGTCCTTAAAACTCGATTACAATCGATCAACGCGGTGAAGTTGCTTTTGGATTAAGTAAATTTTAATTTTTTCGTCAGTTTTAACTTGAATGAGTTAAGGTTTAATTCGATTTAGAATCAAGTCGTTTTAGGTATGTTGGTTGAGTTTTTAAAGTCAAAATCGAGATTAATCTAATCGAATTTTTATGTTCGAATCAAAATTAAGAAATCTAAACTTGTTGATGCCAAAAATCCACTTACTCTAAATAAAATTAAATGAAGTTGTTGTGGTTGTTTGGGACGGTTCACCCTTCCTGATTTGGATGAGAAAAATCGAAGACAATGACTAAAATGAACATAGGAAAGATGGAAGAGGAAGGCTGAAGGGCTTCGGCCTTTCAATAGAGAAGTATGCAGTAGAAATATTGAAGGTGTTTTCACTAGTCTTTTGTTAGTTCCGAAGCAGGGTATTTAAGGTGGAGATATGATACTTCTGACTAGTAAGTGTTGAGTCTAGGCTTGGCTGATTGACGTCTAGTGACCTACTAGCTTGACAGGTAGAGCTGAAAGTCAGGAAGTAGACTTGACGGGTGAGATAGATAGACCTGACTTTGATCTTATTTGGATACTAAAGGACCGGATAAGATAATTAACTGGTCTTCAAATGATACTTCATGGACACCTAAAAGGAATTCCAAAGTTTTGAAGGATGCGGAGTATACTCTTCTAACACTAAAAGTTTTGGTATTAGAAGAAAAAAATACTTTAATACATAATACTTTTAATTTTAAAGTTTAGAAATTTAGGTTGTAGCTTAGGGTTTATGGGTTTAGGTGTAGTGTTTAGAATTTAGAATTTAGGGTTAGAATTTAAAGTGTAGAGTTTAGGGTTTATAGTTTAGAATGTGGGGTGTTAGGGTTAGAGATTTAAGTTTTAGATTTTATAATTTAAATGTGAAGGGTTGTGTATTTTTTTTACTCAACTTGTATATCAAAATATAACCATTTGAGGTAACATGTTGGCTCTGGAAAATCAAGAGAATCAAGAATTTAACCTAAACAACCCTAATGGTCATCCTTCTAAAAATTTGGCGCCGCCGGGTGATCTCTATTTGCATCCGCCGGATGATCCTCTCAGAGATGGGTTCGATGAGAACATGATGGACTATGAGAGGAGGAAGTTCCCTCCATCACTAGAGAACATGGGTCCCTACTGGCCTTGGAGGATCATCAGTCAGCTAAGAAGTACAAGGGATAATGTGAGGAACAGGTGGCGGAGAGTAAGGGCATGGAGATCAATGGTCGTCTGATTGTGGTCAGTAGTGACAATGAGGATACTAGGAAAAAGGCTCATACCAGAATTAGAGTATGGGAGTCTGACGGGACTAAGTTATATGCATGAGCGATTCGTGGTTCATTAGAGTAGGTGCAGGAGGGCCTCCTACCAAGTCTGAATAATGTGTTAGTGGAGGACGAGGATGTTGTTGATTGACCAGAGTGGTCCGTTTCTATTTGTGGCATTTTTTGAACAAGGTGCAGGAGAGGATTGATCATAGTATGCGATGAACCCTAATTGTTCGAATAGTGGGTCATTATATTGGGTATAAAACCTTGATTACTAGAGTGCGTATGATGTGGCAGTTGCAAGGTAATTTTTAGGTGGTTGATCTGGACAATAAATATTACCTGGTGCTATTTGAGAAGGAGGATGATTACATTCATGTCCTTATTGACAGACCGTGAACAGTGTTTGGTTGTTATTTGAAGGTACAACCATAGAGCATGGAGTTTTTGACTACTGAATGATATCTTTCGAAGGTGATAGTCTAGGTCCGTTTACCAAGCTTGTCTTATCAATATTACTCTAAGGCTTTATTTCGTTATATTACAGTAATTATTGGGAAAGTATTTAAGTTGATTATGGTACTATGGTTGAGGATAGAGGACGTTTCGCGTGGTTGGCGATCTTGGTAGACATGTGTAAGCCGTTGGTACTGCGTGTTCGGATAAATGGTAGAATTTAGAAACTAAAATACGAGGGTCTCTAGCATGTTTGTTTCTCGTACAGGAAGTATGGTTATGTTAAGGAATTGTGCGGGGTGGATGTGGATACCAGTCAGAAGTAAATGGTTGATAGTGATGCCAAGAGTATTCGGGTTGAGGAGAAGAAAGTTATGGTAGAGTTTGTATATGATCCCTAGATGATTACAGACAACAAAATATGCAGACCACAAAAATATACCCGTAGTCGTAGAACTAATGACGGTGCGACTGGAACTAAGAGTGGTTCTCAGTTTGATGTTCCAAATGTCGAGCGGGTTACTGCATAGGACTTTTCAGATAAGAAAATTTTAGGAAAGGCTACTGGTTCAGTTAGTAAAAGCGTAGGGAATAGAGAGGCTAAGAAGCCTCGTGATCGGCCAGTTTCAACAAGTAAAAGTGTTTGGGATGGGTAGCAGTATTAGTTCGAAAAGTGGGGTTCGTAAAGGAGAGGAGTGGTTCTGAGGGAAAAGGATGGTATTGGGCATGTAGGGCCAACTGTGGGTTCTGTGGAGGTTGTAGCTTAGGGAGAAGGGGCGTTACTGCAAGTGGCATCCCATCATGTGAACAACATTGCTGGTAATTATTTTGTGATTACTATTCTAGAGGCGACTAATGAGAAGCAGCTGCTGAAGTTAGCTAATAGTAGCTCTAAACAGGATAGTATGAAGAAATTTGGTGGTGATGAGGGCAAATTAGGATTGAAAGTTCGTAGGGGCAAGGAGAACCGACATTTTCCATAGCCTGTCTTTATAGATTGGTTATCGTAAAATTTTTAGGACCCGATCATACATGGTAAAGAAAGCAAGTCAAGTAGAGTTTTTTTGTATCCTCCTAGTCCTTCGGGATAAGATGGGGTTGTGTCTTAGCCTCGGTTGTTACATGTGCTACGCCGACTGAGATGGTGGAAGAGAAAGTGCAGGACCCACACCAATGAATCAGTAAGTTTTGTTGGTTCTTTTCATTTTTTTCATTTATAATGATTAAGTTTTTCTTTTAAAATTATCAAGGGGTCACGAGTCTCGTTTTTAATATGAATTTTAAGAATTTTTGTAGAAGTAATCATTCTAGTGTGGTTGCTCTATTCGAATCTCGAATTAGTAGAGTTACGACTGATAGGGTGTTCGCTCGATTGGGGTTTCCTAATTTATTCTGGGTAGAGATGACAGGTTTGAGCGGTGGCACTTGGGTGTTGTGGAATGATTTAGTGCAAGTAGAGATTTTGCGGGTTTTGAATCAGTTTGTTCATGGTTGTATGTGTGAAGTAGGTATAGTTCGTTGGGTTTCCTTCACTGCGGTTTATGCTAGTCCTAATGCTTTGGTGCGCAAGCATGTGTGGAAAAGGTTATTTGAGCTTAATCCTAGTAGAGAGTCTGCTTGGTTATTGGGTGGGGACTAACACAATTTTGCGACCTGAGGAAAAAGATGGTGGTTTCGTTCGTGGTAACGGGGTTAGCTCTTTGTTCCATTATTTTTTATTTACTATCGGGCTTTTGGAAGCAGATTATCAAGGATATAATTTTACTTGAAAGAGATGGATACTTCGGAAATGTTTGGATCGATGTTTGGTGATTGAAGGACGGGTTGATATGTTTTTTATGGTTATGGTTTCCCACTTGGATCGAGTGGACTTAGACCATTGTCCTCTTCTTTTTTACTTATCGCAGCAAGGAGGTCACTGTAACCCCCTTGACCCGGCCTAGACGTCCAACCGAATCAAGAATGCTACATTAGGTTTACCGTAGCAAACCGAAGAGATTCAACAAAACCCGGTCCAGTTTTTCCTTTTTATCTTATCTAAATGCCAATTAAAAACCCTACATGTTCATGCAGACATCAGGTGTAACCCCAACTCAATCGGGCATCAATTTGACATCCAATTGATCATATTTAATATTTAAGGACCAAAACGTAAATACAAAAAATTCCAGGATTACGGCTCACTTTTAAGTTACCAGCCTTTAATTAGTCGAGTTCCAATCTTTCATTTCAAATTTCAGCTCAATCCGATCATTCTATCACACACAATTGCATTGGCAAGATTTAGGGACTAAATTGTAAAGAAAACAAAATTGCCTAAAGTGACATTAACAGATTTAATGGTCATCCGTACCGATACAGGTAAGCCCGTATCGATACAGTTTGAAACACCTCGTTTTGATACACCACCAAGCCGTATCGACACGCCTAACTAAAATACCGAACTTTTGAAATGTTACAGACCATACCGATACGGCACTTCAGATGTTTCGATACACGTGTTCGAGTTGAAAAAGTGAATTCCAGAGACTAAAACTCGTACCGAAACACCTATACCCGTATCGGTACACCTGGCCAAATTTGCCTAGACGTATCGAAACGCACAAGACCCGTACCGATCCCATAAGCCTGAAATTTCCTAGCTGTACCGATACGGTCCCCTGCGTATAGATACGCCTGGGCCTGTAATGTCACATTTGGCTGATTTTTCATTCCAAAAGCACACTCAAATCACTCTAACATACTTAAAACACAATACCAACACACCAAACATATCTCATGCCAACTAACCTTACAATTCTAACAACACAATGAGGCTTCATGCATCAAAAAGGAAATCTATAGGCATACATCCTAATATGCATCCAACCAACATATCAAAAGGTAACCATCACCAAAATCAATCCTTAAAGGCCATATACAATCCAAGAGCAACTAAAGAAACATGCTCAAACAGGGAGTTCCACAAAACATCTCCCAAAACACAACTAGTACCCCATTGCCCTTATCATTATAGTCTAGTCTCTAACATACTTTGGAAACAAGTCTTGTCAAGATCCCCTTGCTTCTTGCTGCCTTCCAAGACCTCAATTATCTGCATTGACGGATAAGGAGAGCGTAAGCACACAAGTTTTAGCGAGGAATGCTCAGAACAAAACACCATCAATGCATTTAAAATCATTTACTTAACATCATCCTTAAAAACATCATGCCCCTATTAAAACATGCACTTTACATCATTAAAACCAGCATATTAACCATATGCTACATGTATCATTAATCAACAGCAAATCACATTGCTAACCTCTACTTAAGCCTTCCCATGCATTACTACCAAATGCAAAGCTTAAGGAGAAACATGTATAAATCACATTATACAACACAAACATTTCAATGATACATTAACAATTATATTGACTTATAAGTGATTATTAAACACGTCCAATAAAAAAAGAGTTCATCGGATACATGGATTCAACAAGTGTTAACCCAACACTTCAAGCCATCTCAATCGGAATAGCGATACAATCACAATTGTGGTACAATTACAACCGGGTACACTTTCAACCCACGGGGACACCCACCCCTTTCATCGGTTAGATGCTTAACCCACTAACATGAGTTTTCGGTACTGTTTAACCCATCTACCGTTAGGGTACTTGGATGGAGTATTCGGTACGCCGTATAAATCCCCCAACATCCAAGTCGACTTATTTACAGTGCACTTCATCCTATGACCGGCCAACTATATCCGATAACAATTTTAAAACCACATCACTTGCCAATATAATTAACCATTTAACATTTACCTCACTGTTTTAAATAAGCATTAAACCATACCATTATCCAAAGCAACAACCATGCTTTAAACCACAAGTATAAACCATACATACAATGATCACTTACTATGTGCATCCTTCAGCATTTCATGCTTAAAAACAGTGTATCAAATACTTTAAAACATGCTTAAACAGTAGGTAATATGTAAATCAAAACAAGTGCATTAAAACCATTTCAAACTAGCACGACCGAGAGAGAAAACCACTTTATACTTACTTTCGAGTCTAGGTAAGCGTTTCAAGCTCTACCTTAACTACCAAAACTCTGTTCTCATAACATCAAAATACTTTAAACCACGTTTTCACTCACCGATACGCAAAACCTTGATTCGTCGACACGAAATCAAGTATCTGAAACCTCTAACGCTTCTCTAATCACTTTCGGATCAACCTCCCTTGTTTTTACCACAAAACAACAGAGGATTAATGCATCATAATGCATTCTAAACACAACAACTACAATCCTTTTCGGATTTCCACAACACCTTCATAATTAACCCTCCACAACAACCGAAAACATAACCAAAACACTTCGATTCACAACCCAGCCAACATCTATGAATCTAACATCACTTTCAACATCAAAACAAATCTAAAAACAGATCCAAATCAACCTATCACTTCCAGCAACCTTACAACCAAAGAAACACCACAAAACCTCAAAACTAACAACCTAAACAAATAGAGATTCTTAAGTTTTGGGATTCCATTGATAAAAATCACTTATCACCATTATTAAACATCCAAAATATAAATCAAAGCATCCTTAATTACTGGAAATTAGATCCAATCCACGAATTAACTCATTTTCCCCAAATAACTCAATTAAACATTGGAAAATCATCAAAATTAGATTAGAAACACAAAAACAAGGATCAAATGCTTGGGAATTTCAATAAAGAACCATACAATAGAGGAGACCTCGGACCTTACCCCTATTGTGAAGTTTCTCCCTCAATTGATTTGTGAAAAGCTAAGAAAACATAAGATTTCAATGAGATTTTGCAAAATAAAGTTAAAGAATCAAGTTAGAATCAATAATCTGAGTGAAAAGGATTTCTCACCTCTAGATTTTGATGAAATTCTGATTGTTTGGCAGAAAAGAAGTTGAGAGAAAATGTTTAGGAAAAACTTACATAGATTTTCTTTAAAAGCTAATAACTAACTTAGATGTTTTAATCCATCTTAAACCACCTTTAAACACATTTTTAAAATGATTTAATTGAAGGGAGAAACCTCCAGCAAAAACTTGGTAATTTAGCTCCTTAAGGATTCTATGAATTTGACCATTTTTCACTTTAGTCACTTTAAAACAGTTTTCAAAAATCGCATTTTGGTCACTAACCAAAATGTTAAATTTCAAAATTCCATTTTCCAAAATTTATTCCACCAAAATTCAACATATATTAAAAGATGATTTTCAACTATTTTTCCACATGTTTATCTTATCGAAAAATATACAGTCCTGAAACTGACTCGAATCCCTACTCTGGTCCACTAGACCGTATAAAAAACCACCAAACCACTAACCCCTAAAACTAGGGCGTTACAACTCTCCCCCACTTAAGAAATTTTGTCCCTGAAATTTACCTAGAGGAAACAAGTGCGGAAACTAATTTAACATATCCGACTTGCGCTCACGCGTGGCCTCCTTAACACAACGGTGCTTCCACAACACCTTAACCAGCTCGACTATTTTGACACGTAACACCTTACTGCTGGTATCAAGAACCTATACTGGTTCCTCATCGTATGATAGATCCAGTCTCAATTCAATCTCCTCCACCTGCATGACATGCGATGGATCTGACCTATACCTCTGCAACACAGAAACGTGAAACACATCATGAATCTTCCCCAACTCCGGAGGTAACCTCAACCGATAGGCAACAGGACCCACACACTTAATAACCTCGTAAGGCCCTATAAACCTCGGGCTAAGCTCCTCTTTTCGCCCAAACCAAAACATCTTTTTCCAAGACGACACTTTCAAAAACACTCTATCACCCACAGCGTACTCTATATCCCTACGCTTCAAATCCGCATAGGATTTCTGGCGATCTGCAGCTACTTTTAAGCGCTCACATATCAACTTTACCTTTTTGGTTGTGCCTTTCAAAACATTGGGCATCGACACAAACTTTTCCCCCGCTTATGCCCAACACACGGGCGTACGACATTTTCTGCCATACAACGCCTCATAAGGTGCCATCTGTATGCGAGCATGATAACTGTTATTGTAAGCAAACTCCACCAACGGTAACTGCTTCTCCCACGTTCCCTGGTACTCAATAACGCAACACCTCAGCATATCCTCGAGAACCTGAATCACGCGCTCCGACTGGTCATCCGTCTAAAGATGGTACGAGGTACTGAAACTCAACCGGGTTCCCAAAGCACGATTCAAACTCACCCAAAACCTTGCGGTGAACCGCAGATCCTTATCCGAAACTATAGATTTGGGCACCCCGTGCAAACACACTATTTCAGAGATGTACAATTCAGCCAACTTATCCAAGGTATACGTAGTATGCCCTGGAACAAAATGTGCACACTTCGTAAACCGATCCACAATCACCTAAATGGAATCTTTTTTGGTCGGTGTCAAAGGCGGCCCAGACACGAAATCCATGGTGATTCTTTTCCACTTCCATTCCGGTACCCTCAAAGGTTGCAACAACCTAGAAGGAAACTAATGTTCAACCTTTACCGCTGACAAACCATACACCGAGCAACGAAATTAGCCACATCCCTTTTCAGTCCAACCCAATAGTACTCCTCCTTCAACCCTCGATACATTTTAGTACTACCGGGATGCATAGTAAAATGACTAACTTGTGCCTCAGTCAAAATAGTATGCATCAACTCTTCATCCTCAGGCACCACTATTCGACCATTGAAACAAAATACTCCATCATCGTTGAAATGAAAATCTGTAGGATTTCCATCTCTAATATCTTCCGCATGAGGTACCAAACTCCCATCATACGGTTGCTTTTCCTTAATATTCTGCGACAAGGACGCTTCACCTGCAACTCAGCCAATAAACCCCCATCACTTGTTACACTCAACCGAGCAAACATGGCTCTCAACTCCACAGTCGATTTCCTACTCAAAGCATCCGCCACAACTTTGGCTTTCCCCGGATGATACTCAATGGTCAGATCATAATCCTTAAGCAACTCCAACCATCTACGTTGCCTAAGATTCAGCTCCTTCTGTGACATCAGATATTTCAAACTTTTATGATCCGTGTAAACCACACATTCCTCACCATAAAGAAAATGCCTCCAAATCTTCAAGGCAAACACAACCGCTGCAAGCTCAAGATTGTGAGTAGGCTAGTTACGTTCATGCACCTTCAACTGCCTAGATGCATATGCCACTACCTTACCCTCCTACATCAACACACAACCAAGCCCAATATACGACGTCTCACTATAAACAACAAACTCCTTCCCCGATTCTGGTTGAACTAAGGCTGGAGCTTGCATCAAGGCTTCCTTTAACCTTTCAAAAGCTCACTGCCTATTCTCCGTCCACTCAAACCGAACATTCTTCTGTAGTAACTTTGTCAATGGAGCCGCCAAACTAGAGAACCCTACGGTAATAACCCGCCAAACCAAGGAAACTCTTAACCTCCATCACAGACTTGGGCTTCTTCCAACTCATTACAGCCTCAACCTTAAGCGGATTGACACAAATTCCCTCGGTCGATACAACATGCCCAAGAAACACAACTTCTCTAAGACAGAACTCACATTTGCTTAACTTAGCATAAAGATGATTAGCCAACAGCGTCTGAAGCACAATTCTCAAATATCTATCATGATCATCCTCGGTACGGGAGTACACAAGGATATCTTCGAAAAACACAACCACAAACTGGTCCAAAAACTCATAAAACACACGATTCATCATATCCATGAAACATCAGGTGCATTGGTCAAACCAAACGGCATCACAAGAAACTCGTAATGCCCGTACCTCAAACGAAAGGCTATTTTAGGCACATCTACCTCCTTCACCTTTAACTAGTAGTACCCCGACCTCAAATCTATCTTAGAAAACACCGAGGCTCCCCTGAACTGATCAAACATGTCATTTATCTATGGTAAGGGATACTTGTTCTTTATTGTCAACTTATTCAGCTGCCGGTAATCTATACACATCTGCAACGTACCATCTTTCTTCTTAACAAACAGCACTGGTGCTCCCTACGGTGAAATACTAGGTCTAATGAACCCACGACAAGCAACCCCTGCAACTACATTTTCAACTCCTTCAATTCCTTCGGAGCCATGCGAACGGAGCAATGGATACCGGTACCTTACCCGCAAAAACCTCAATGCCAAACTCTACCTCACGGTCAGGTGGCAACCCTAGTAATTCCTCCAGAAAAACACCCAGAAACTCGCATACGGTGCGAACATCCTGTACCCTTAACTCTTTTGATCCAGGATTCATAACATAGGCCAAATAAGCCTGACATCCCGAATTCAACATTCGACTTGCTTCCAAAGCTGAAATAACATTATACAAAAACTTGGCATTCTCGCCAACAACCACCACCTCATAATCATCTAAAAACCTTAAGGATATCCGTTTGGTCTCAAAATCTACCATAGCCCGATGTTCGGTTAACCCATCCATACCCAAAATCACATCAAAACCATAGAATGGTAACTCCATCAAATCCACGGTAAACACATGTCCCTGTACCATCAGCGGACACCTACGATACAACCTCCTAACCACGACAGTCTCCCCAAGAGAACTTGTCACTCTAACACCCACATTAAGAATTTCAACAGATGTATCAAGCAGCTTAGCATGCTCACTCAAAATGTATGAATGAGTAGAACCAGAATCAACCAACAAATACAACGATAATGACTGTAGGGTAAAAGTACCTGCAATTACATCGGTGTCATTGCGACCCTCGCGGTGCGCATATACCCTAGCTGGTCTACCTCCCTCAGACTGGATAGCAACAGTATGAGCCACAGTCCTCTGTCCACCATCTCGACGCTACAATGGTCCGCGGCCACGACCACGACCCCGCTGCGGAGTAACAACAGGTGCAGCACCTTGCCCACCTCAAGCCAACAATGGATAATCACGCCTCTAATGATCGCCTGACCCATAACTCCAACAAGCATTAGCCACCATAGGCACAGGTGCCTGACCCTTCATGGCCAAACGCGGGCAATCTCACCTCAAATGATCTCGGGATCTACAAACCCAACAAGTGTTAAATGGGGCTCTAACTTGGGCACCCTGCCCTTGGACTCCACGTCCCACAACGCTTCTGCCATGCCTCGGCTCTGGGTGAAATCTCCTATCATGGTATCTCTTGGTCCGACCACCTCTATAACCTGAATTAACAACTCTCTTACCCGAGCTAGAACCTCGCAATCCAGATGCCAAACCCAAATTCTGCTCCACATCCTTGGCTCGCGAAACCAATATATTAAAATCGGTGTAATCAGCAGCAAGCATGAATGTCTTAATATCCTGCACAAGCCCATAGCGGAATCGATCACATCGCGTACGCTCGTCAGAAACCAACTAAGGTGCATACTGACTCAACCTCACGAATTGCACCTCATACTCTGCAACAGACATACTGTCCTGCACCAAAGCCATAAACTCACGTTTTTTCTCGTCCTGATATCGGACTCCTAAAAACTTCTTCCAAAAAGCTTCACAGAAGAACTCCCAAGTCACATCATCCGTCGCCATACTGGATATCATGGTAGTCCACCATGCATAAGCATCACCCTACAACACGGAAACAACACAGCCCAGCTTACGAGTATCGGTACACCCCATCTGGCCCAGTATCCTCTCAGTACTGGCCAACCAACCCTCAGAAGCCTCAGGTGATAACCTCGAAACTCAACTCCGCCTAAACTGCGAAGACGCTCAAGCGGTAAACATTTCCCCTCAATCGATGGTGCTAGCACACAAACACCCGCAACTGCTGCCTAAAAAGCACCGGTCATGGCCTGTATCAACGGTGCCATATCACCCATCCCTAGCCCAATCGGCGCATGTGGTACTTGTTCTACTCCCTCTAGTGGAATATGTGGGGGTTGTGGCAACCCTCCATGAGGTACAACATCTCCTTCAGCATCCTGCCTAGTGGCAGCAACAATCGTACCCGATCGCAACTCTTTCCTCAGTCTCATCGTACTAAAATATATCTAAGACATGATAATCATTTGAAAACAAAAACAGTCAGGCCAGCCTCAAGCAAGGATCCAAGACTTCTATTTTGAAAATCAAAACTTTCCAGACTATAATAATAAGGCAATGGGTACCCCAAAACTTCCCCAACATAGCATACAATAGCCAACACTCATATATCAATCACCGTACATATCAACCAGCGTACATAAAACAATCACCGTGCAAATCAAACATGACAACAACACAACAACCTCCCAAACGAACCAAACCTGGCTCTAATACCAATAAATGTAACCCTCTTGACCCGGCCTAGACACCCAACCAAACCAAGAAGGCTACATTAGGTTTTCCGTAGCAAACCGAAGAGATTTAACAAAACTCGGTCTATTTTTTTTCCTTTTTATCTTATTTAAATGCCAATTAATCGGGCATCAATTTGACTAGCAAATCAAACCAAGATGCCCTACATGTTCATGCAGACATCAGGTGTAACCCCAACTCAATCGGGCATCAATTTGACATCCAATTGATCATATTTAATATTTAGGGACCAAAACGTAAATTCAAAAAATTCCAGGATTACAGCTCAATTTTAAGTTAACAGCCTTTAATTAGTTGAGTTCCAATCTTTCATTTCAAATTTCAACTCAATTCGATCATTTTATCACACACAATTGCATTAGCAAGATTTAGGGACTAAATTGTAAAGAAAACAAAACTGCCCAAAGTGACATTAACAGAATTAACGGTCATCTGTACCGATACAGCTAATCCCGTATTGATACGATTTGAAACACCCCATTTTGATACACCACCAAGCCATATCGATACGCCTAACTGAAATACCGAACTTTTGAACTATTATAGATCGTACCGAAACGACACCTCGGGTGTTTTGATACGCGTGTTTGAGTTAAAATAGTGAATTCCAGAGGCTAAAACTCGTACCGAAAAACCCATACCCATATTGGTACACCTGGCCAAATTTGCCTAGACGTATCGAAACGCATAAAACCTGTACCAATCTCATAAGCCTGAAATTGCCTAGCCGTACCGATACGGTCCCCCGCGTATCGGTACGCATAGGCTTGTAATGTCACATTTGGCTGATTTTTCATTCTAAAAACACACTCAAATCACTCTAACATGCTTAAAACACAATACCAACACACCAAACATATCTCATGCCAACTAACCTTACAATTCTAACAACACAACGAGGCTTCATGCATCAAAAAGGAAATCTATAGGCATGTTTCCTAATATGCATCCAACCAACATATCAAAAGGTAACCAGCACCAAAATCAATCCTTAAAGGCCATATACAATCCAAGAGCAACTAAAGAAACATGCTCAAACAGGGAGTTCCACAAAACATCTCCCAAAACACAATTAGTACCTCATTGCCCTTATTCATTATAGTCTAGTCTCTAACATACTTTGGAAACAAGTCTTGCCAAGACCCCTTGCTTCTTGCTACCTTCTAAGACCTCAATTATCTGCATTGATGGACAAGGAGAGCTTAAGCACACAAGGCTTAGTGAGGAATGCTCAGAACAAAACACCATCAATGCATTTAAAATCATTTATTTAACATCATCCTTAAAAACATCATGCCCCTATTAAAACATGCACTTTACATCATTAAAACCAGCATATTAACCATATGCTACATGTATCATTAATCAACAGCAAATCACATTGCTAACCCTTTACTTAAGCCTTCCCATGCATTACTACTAATGCAAAGCTCAATGAGAAACATGTATAAGTCACATTATACAACATAAACATTCCAATGATACATTAACAATTATATTGGCTTACAAGTGATTATTAAACAAGTCCAATAACAAAAGAGTTCATCGGATACACAGATTCAACAAGTGTTAACCCAACACTTCAAGCCATCTCAATCGGAATAGCGATACAATCATAATCGCAGTACAATTACAACATGGTACCTTAACAACCGGGTACACTTTCAACCCACGGGGACACTCACCCTTTTCATCGGTTAGATGCTTAACCCACTAACGGGAGTTTCCGGTACTGTTTAACCCCTCAACCGTTAAAGTACTTGGATGGAGTATTCGGTACGTCGTATAAACCCCTCAACATCCAAGGCGACTTATTTACAGTGCACTCAATCCTATGGCCGACCAACTATTTCCGATAACAATTTTAAAACCACATCACTTGCCAATATAATTAACCATTTAACATTTACCTCACTGTTTTAAACAAGCATTAAACCATACCATTATCCAAAGCAACAACCACGTTTTAAACCACAAGTATAAACCATACTTACAAGGATCACTTACCATGTGCATCCTTCAGTATTTCATGCTTAAAAACAGTATATCAAATACTTTAAAACATGCTTAAACAGTAGGTAATATGTAAATCAAAACAAGTGCATTAAAACTTTTTCAAACTAGCACGTCCGAGAGAGAAAACCACTTTATACTTACTTTCGAGTCTAGGTAAGCGTTTCAAGCTCTACCTGAACTCCCAAAAACCTGTTCTCATAACATCAAAATGCTTTAAACCACGTTTTCACTCATCGATACGCGAAACTTCAATTCGTCGACGTGAAATCAAGTATTCGAAACCTCCAACGCCTCTCCAATCACTTTCGGATCAACCTCCCCTATTTTTACCACAAAATAACAGATGATTAATGCATCATAATGCATTCTAAACACAACAACTACAATCCTTCTCGGATTTCCACAACATCTTCACAATAAACCCTCCACAACAACCAAAAACATAACCAAAACACTTCGATTCACAACCCAGCCAACATCTATCAATCTACCATCACTTTCAACATCAAAACACATCACTTACAGCAACCTTACAACCAAAGAAACACCACAAAACCTCAAAACTAACAACCTAAACAAATAGAGATTCTTAAGTTTTGGGATTCCATTAATAAAAATCATTTATCAACATTATTAAACATCCAAAATATAAATCAAAGCATCCTTAATTACTGGAAATTAGATCCAATCCGTGAATTAACTCATTTTCCTCAAATAACTCAATTAAACATTGGAAAATCATCAAAATCAGATTAGAAACACAAAAACAAGGATCAAATGGTTGGGAATTTAAATAAAGAACCATACAATAGAGTAGATCTCGGACCTTACCCCTATTGTGAAGTTTCTCCCTCAATTGATTTGTGAAAAGCTAAGAAAACATAAGATTTCAATGAGATTTTGCAAAACAAAGTTAAAGAATCAAGTTAGAATCAATAATCTGAGTGAAAAGGATCTCTCACCTCTAGATTTTGATGAAATTCTGATTGTTTGGCAGAAAAGAAGTTGAGAGAAAATGTTTAGGAAAAAGTTACGTAGATTTTCTTTAAAAGCTAATAACTAACTTAGATATTTTAATCCCTCTTAAACCACCTTTAAAACACATGTTTAAAATGATTTAATTGAATGGAGAAACCTCCAGCAAAACTTGGTAATTTAGCTCCTTAAGGATTCTAAGAATTTGACCCTTTTCATTTTGGTCACTTTAAAATGGTTTTCAAAAATCGCATTTTGGTCACTAACCAAAATGTCACATTTCCAAATTCCATTTTCCAAAATTTATTCCACCAAAATTCAATATATATTAAAAGATTATTTTTAACTATTTTTCCATATTTTTATCTTACCGAAAAATATATGGTCCTGAAACTGACTCGAATCCCTACTCCGATCCACCGGACCGTCTAATAAACCACCAAACCGCTAAGCCCTAAAACTGGGGCATTACAGTCACGGAGGAACATCCTTTTGGCTTCTTACAGCATGGCAAGATCATCCAAAGTTTGAGTCTTTTCTGCATGAATCGTCGCATGTAAGCAAGAATGTTAAAGCTTTTGCAGAGAACGTTCAGTAATGGAATTAGCAGGTCTTTGGGCATGTTGGGCATAGAAAAAATGACTTTTAGCTCGATTGAGGGGTATCGATAAGGCTTTACGTGTTACGCAATCAAATTTTCTTGTTAAACTAGATGTCGAGTTACAAACGTAACTTGACGAGACCCTTTTGCAGATGAAAAGTTTTTGATGCAAAATTCTATAGTGCAATGGGTTCAATTTGGTGACAAGAATACAACATTCTTTTATATGAGCACGATACAACATAGATGTACGAATTATGTCCATGACCTTAAGGATTATGATGGTAGTTGGTGGTCCGATTAGTCGCGGCTTCAATCTTCGATCATGGAATTTTACAAAGAGTTGTTCACTAGTGCAGGGACAGATGGCTCAAGTTATATGTTGCGTGGTTTTTTCTCACCGGTCGATGTTGGTAGCTTGCGGGTGTTTAATCAAACGGTTACGGATGATGAGGTTAGAAAGGATATTTTTGAAATATGGCATCTTAAGGCTCCTGGGCCTGATGGTTTTAATGAGTTATTTTATTAGTGCAATTGGGCGACTGTTGGAAGGTTTATTTGTAATTTTGTGCGTGATACTTTTATAGGTAAGACTTTCAATGAATCACTAAATCGTACCTTTCTTGTCTTATTGTTGGAGGTTAGAATGTTTGAGTCTGTCATCTAGTTTAGACCTATCAGTCTGTACGGTGCTGTATAAAATTATAACAATCGTATTATACCATTTTTCTCTAAATAGGATTTAAGTGCACAAACTAGCTTTATTCCTAGAAGGTCCATAACGGACAATATTATTATAGCTTATGAAGTGATTCAATCTATGCGGAGTAAGAAAGGCAAAACTGGATTTATGGCTAACAAAATTGACCTCGAGAAAGCCTATGATAAGCTTGAGTAGTCGTGCATTGATGACACACTGCGGGATATTGGTTTGTCTGATGGTTTTCGTCAGTTAATTATGAGTTGTGTGAATTCGGTCTCGTCTCAGATGTTGTGGAATGGTTTATCGCCTATGATTTTCTCGCCTTTACGTAGGTTACGTCAAGGGGATCCCCTTATCTCCTTATATATTTATTTTATGCATGGAGAGGTTAGTGTAGGCTATTCAAAAGGCAGTTCATGGGAATAATTGGAAACCTTTTCGGCTTGTTAAAATGGGTTTGGAGATCTCATATATGTTCTTTGCAGATGATATGATGCTTTTTCGGAAGCATAATCTCAGCAGGTGTCAATAATAGCGGAGATTCTAAGGAAGTTTTGCTCGGCTTCTGGTCAAAAAGTTAGTGTGGCCAAAACAAATGTGTATTTTTCTAAGAATGTGGATGTGCACCTCCATTGCGACATTTGCTCGTAATTTGGATTTCAAGAAGTGGGCGATTTGGAAAAGTACTTAGGGTCCCGTTTCTGTATTCACGAGTTACTAATGGTACTTATTCTTATGTGGTGCAAAAGGTTCGAGGCAGGCTCTCGATATGAAAGGTGAAAATTTTATCTCTTGCATGTCGGATAACACTTGCGAAAAAAGTTTTATCTTCTATTTCGTATTATTCTATGTGGTCAACCCTTTTGCCAAAAAATGTGTATTTGAAAGTGAAAAAGTTAATTAGGGTTTCTTTTGGGGACGTAGTGAGGGACAAAGGGGAGTGAGTTTTGTAAACTGGGACGCTGTTTGTTCTCCGTCGAAATAAGAGGGTCTCAATTTTAAATCTCTTGTTAAGCAGAATAAGGCTTTGCTTATGAAGATCGCGTTCTGAATAGTGCAATGTCCTGACCAACTTTGGGTTAAGATTCTTCGTACGAAGTATAAATAGGTGGATATGATTCCTTTGACTATAAACTGGGCTGGGTATGCACAGTTGTGGAAGTGTGTTAACCTTGTATGGTCGGATGTTAGGAGTAGTCTCGTTTGGTCTATAGGTGACGGAAAGTCTATGGATTTTTTGAGGGATGCTTGTTTGAGTGATGTTGGATCATTAATTGATGTTGTAATTGATCTTAGTAGTGTTCCTCATTTGCCCTATGTCAGCATCGCGGTTATGGTCGATGTGGACGAGCTTAGAAGTGGCATAAATTTGATTGGCTCCTCCCAAATGATGTGTTACAGCATTTGATGGCGACGATGACGCCTAGACGAGTCTAGCTTATGTATAAAGTCGGGTGAAAGTGGGCTGCAAATAGAGCTTTTACGGTTCATTCGATGTATGGTCTTCGGAATAGCTTTGAGGCTGAGTCTAGGGACATTGCAGAAAATCGAAGCTAGGTATAGGGGCTTGCCGAGAATTAAAATTTTTCTTTGGCTTGTCATTTGCAGTTCGTTGCTTACTAATGCTGAAAGGATGTGTCAACATATGACTAGCCGTGTGGATTATGGAGTGTAAGGCTCGGGTGTGAAGACGTTGAATCATTTGTTTCAATCATGTCCGACAGCGGTGTCGCAATGGGTTAGTATCGTTAAGCCTAATAAACTGATTGAATTTTTGTCCATTGACTTTCATAAATGATTTAGGGTGAATCTGGTGAGGTCGGATTATTTTACAACGAATGGCCAGGACTGGGACCTCCTGTTTGGAGCGTTCCTTTGGAATTTATGGAAGTATCGCAATACTTGTGTTTTCGATCAGGATAGTGTTGGTTCCTTTCATATCTTGGAACGAAGCAAGCATGCTCAAGGTGACTGTGTTCGAGTTTTAGACTCGGCTTTGGCAAGGACAAGCATTGAACAGCCTATAGATGGTCTGGTGGGTCATTGGATGGTACCTCATGTTGGCTGGTGTAAGTTGAATAATGACTGTGCCAGGGATGTCGCGACGGGTAATGCTACTTGTGGTGGTGTCGTTCGCAACAGTGCATGTGGCTGGGTTTTTAGTTTTGCTAAGTATGTGGGCTAATGTTCCTAGCTGGAATATGAGTTTTGGGGAGTGTTTGAGGGCCTTAACCAAGCTTGGGGTTTAAGGGTGCGTAAGATCATTCTTGAGGTCGACTGTGCTGAGGTGTTGCGGCTGTTTCAACGGAAGGATCAACGGGGATTTTCGTTGAGTATTTTTCAGCATATTTATGAGTTGTTGGGTAGGGAATGGGAGGTAAAGCTGCAACAGATTTGACGAGAGGCTAATCACGTGGCTGATGGGTTGGTCAAGTTGGTTGGAGAGGATATTGGTGGGTTTTGATTTTTCAAAGATCCTCCATATATGGTGTTGGGTCATTGCATGATGATGGTGCCAGGATGTTTTTCGCTCGTGATCTTGATTTAGAGATAGTCTCGAGTTCAATTTGATGTTATGAGGATGTAGTGTGTTAGTTTCTTAATGGATAATTTATGTTTCTAATTGTCATGTGTACAATTTCCTTCCGAATAGGTTTAAGAAATTTTTAATGAGACACATAACGATTATCCCGTTTATAAAAAAAATATAACCCTTTGAAAAATACTAGTAGAAAATTCTTTATTACAAAAGTTTGAGTGACAGAATAAAGAGGTATAGTAGAACTCAACTTTAAAATTGTGGCTTCAAATGTTACTGAATTTTATTATATGTTTGAACGAAATTAGAAGTATATTCGAAAAAAAAATCTTATTTACCGGTCAATAAAAATCTAAATTAAGTAATTCCCAAACCTCGTGGGGGTATAGGGTAGGTGGAGATTATTTTTTCTTTCAGTTCATTTGGTGGTGGTGGTGGTGGTGGGGACATTTATTTTTTTGAATTATTATTGGTTGGAATTTGGAAGGCATAAACATAAGATTGATAAAGGATTCAATGTCTTCAACGCGAAAAAATGTTTCTTTATTCACAAAGAATAATTGTAACTTCCTTCAGTTTTCGTCAGATAGAAAACATAGACTTTGCTTTGCAGTATTAATTTCTTATATTATACTCTAAACTTTTTTAATTTAATCACTAAATTTTCAAATTACTCTAATTTTTTGTCACTGATATTATGTAATAATGATGATATGTTATGGCAACTGTTTTCTAAAAATTAAGAAAATTTTCCAAAGTTTCTTTATTTTTTTAAAACCTCATGGTTTTCGAACTCCCTTTTCCCCAAAAATGGAATATCTTTCTCCAAAACCAGCGGTGATGAGGTGAAAAAGGAAGAGATTATGCATCCGAGTGGTTTGGCTTTGTAGTTTCACCATTTATGCTGAATTTTATAAGCTTTAAACAAATTTTAAAAAAGTTTAAACTAATAGAGTGGTAGATGACGACGAGACAGATTTTATTGTTGTCTTAAGTGGGTGAAGAGGACATCAAGAAATAATACTTTTGGAGCTAGTGTGATACAATAATAAAACTTTAAGAGTTTCATTTAGTGGGGAAGGAAAAAACCAACCAGCAAAAAATGGCGTGGTTGTCAAGTGTTTTTAATTTAATTTTTGAGTGACAAAAAAAATTAAATAATTTAAAATTTTAATGATCAAAATAAATTATTAAAAATTTAATAACCAAAACAAGAATAGTGATAAATTTACAATTTACCCTAAACCAAAACATAGACTAGCATTTTACACGTCAAACGAAGAGAAGTCAGGATTCCTACGGTGTGTTATTGGTTTGCCTTTCAATCACACATAGTGGCATGGATCATGATAGACGTTGCTTTATTTTTTTCTGACTATATTTCAATAATGAATATTTGCAAGTGGTAAGGAAATATTTTTTTTTTGTGATGTTCACATTAAAGAGAAAATAATTAGGGACGAAGTTGATCCCATTCAAAGAATGCAGAATTTTAGGTTAGAAGAATGAACCTATAAAATTTAAAGGATGAATTTATAAATTTTAGAAGAGCGAAAATAGATTTTTAATAAAAAATACATAAAAGTTTCTAAAATAAATAGTAATTATATATGAATTTTAAATTTTTAGATGGGTGACCGCCCCTTCCAGCCCCCTCAGTCCATCCATAATCTCATTATCGACCCAACTCTTCTAAATGTTGATATTTACTCATAAGCTTAATTTAATTTAGTGTAAAGTATACAAATGGTTACTAAACTATCCTTGAAAATAAAAAATGGTCATCGAACTTTTAAAAGTTACACAATGGGCACTAAACTTTAATTTTTATTACAAAATAGTCATTGAGCCATTAACTGTCGTTGACTGGGAGACGTGGCAGTTACGAAAATTTGTATAATAACATATTTAATCTTCAATATTTACACATTCAATCAATTTAGACATCAACAATGAGGGTTAAATTAGGAATAGATCGATCGAATGTGTCAATATGGAGGATTAAATGTTCTATTATTCAAATTTCTATAACTGTAACGCCACCCACTTAACGACAGTTAACGACTCAATGACCGTTTTGTATCAAAAATTAAAGTTTAATGCCTAATTTGTAACTTTTAAAAGTTTGATGACCATTTTATATTTTTAAAGATAGTTTAGTGATCATTTGTGTACTTTACCCTTTAATTTAATTAAAAATGGGACATATTTCCATCACCTTGAAACAACTATGTACATTCGAAGCATGCCTCGTTTGTTAATTAATGCTTTTAGACATTTTTAAGTTTAATATGATGGAATGAGATATCATATTTTTTAAATAAGGTTAGAGGTTCGAATTATTGTATTGTAAATAGAGCAAATTATATTGATATAGCTATTCTCTTAATGAATCTATATAGTACTCTATCTAAATTAGTCCGTCAATAAGTTAAATAACGTGATTATACTAAAAATAATATAATATGTATAATACTTTTATAGAGTATTAACATAATAGACTACACTTAAAATTTTTTGAATGGATTTAGTGAGTGACCTAGTGAAATGGAGGGTAAATTTTTTTTCTTCTAAAAAACTCGAGTTCGAGCACTTGTGTTGCATTGTCGAAGGCTTAAGAAAAAACATAAACAATACTACTATGTAATCATAATAGTATATTAAAAAAATAAATTACAAAATATGTAATTATTGTTATATTTATATTTAACAACTTTTCAGTCGGTTTTTATATATGTATAGATTATGCTTTTTCTTTGGTTCTAGGAATATGCTTCGAAACTATACATATTACAACAACATAACTTTCTTTGTAGAATATGAATAATAATATTCTCTCCAAAGCGGTACGTGAGTGAATCAAAAGATATTTTAAGGGCCAACATTAAATTATAAAATTCTGTCGTTGAATGACTAAAATACAAATTAATTATTATTTTTGTTGCTTTCCAGTTTTTAGGGCTTCGCCTTGACTAATTTAGATCGACCCGCGTTGCACACCTGACTTTAGTGGGTAAATCTCTCAGCGGGAATTTTCTGCATATACAACGCCTCGAACCCGATACCTTACTTAAGCAATACCAAGTTGCTTACCACTTGGACTATCGTTGATAAAATACAATTTTATTTTTGATTTAATCTATGTTTATAGAAATCAAATGGATTAAAATAATTTTTTCATTTTCGAGTAAAAAATTATAATATAAGGGACTAGAAGTGATATTTATCCATTTAGGGAGTCGTGCCCGACCTTCGGACCTCTCTAGCCAATTGCAATTCATCAACTACTCTAGAAAAATCGCATCATGTGGGCGCTAACCCTGAAAAGAACAGTTTTGAATTTTTTTTAAATGATAAGTTATCTTTTAATTATATATAGTCAGTCTTGATTAAATGATAAGATATTCCCCTACCCTATAAGCACATGTCGTTATCAATTTGCAAAGTTGTCAGACGCTACGGAATCCCATCACGTGCTTCTCTTTCTTTTATTTGAATTGATGTGATCTACATTATTGGCTGTCCTGGATTTATATTATTCAATTCTTTCTTTTATTATAAAATTCAGTGACAGACTGAAAATGCATTATATATATTTTTATTTTAACTCAAGTTTTTTTATTGATTGGAAATTTTTTTGAATTTTAATTATTTACATACAAATTTAAATATTTTTTTTATGATTTTTAACATTTGACTATTTTTTCTTTTTAATTTATGAATAATTATAATTGTAATTCTAAATAGTATATCTAAATAATTTTAACAAAATCAAATATTACAAAATATGATCAAATAAAAAACTATAACATGCAATGTGATTTAAACTTTAACAAATTTATAAAATATCCTTAAAAATAAAATTTAAACATATGATATCAAAAAGCCAAATGAGGTCAATAGGACAAGGAGGGAAGTACATTGATGGTTTAACTACGTTTTAGGTCATTGATAGTTTTGAAATTATTTTTACTAAACTCTTGCTCCTCTCAAAATTGTACAGTGTAATTTACTTTTTGGATCTTGTAAGTTTTAAAATTAATTAAATTAAATATTGATCCCAATTGTCTTGGTTTAATTAGTTTTTAAGACCTTTTAATTTTAATATTAGTGAAATTAAATCATATCTCCTTTAATTTTTATGTTTTAACCTTTTAAGATGTCGATCATTCCAAAATTATATTCACTATCTGTTTTACGTCAAGCAATACATGGAGTAACTCTTTATATAGCATTAAAAGCAAGTGTGTAGACGGGTCGACTCATCAAGTTCCCATTGAAATAAGATCCACAGAAGGAAAAGCACTTGTCATTCGTTGGTTATCAGAGCCATCCCGAAAGCTTCCAGATAGAAATATGGCTTTCAAATTAAATTTCAAATTAGTGGATGCTGCCAAAGGGAGTAACGATGCTATACACAAAAAGGAAGAGACTCGTAGAATGGCTTTTTGATCACTTTCGTCCAGTGGTTAGGACCTCGTCTTTTCATGTCGAAGACACGGGTTCAATTCCCGTAAAGGATAGGTACTCATTCTCGGCTGCTTTCAGTTAGTGTTCATTGCTGAGTGATCGCTAGCTATTTGGCTGAAAAAGGTAGTTCGGAAGCTTTATTTCTCCCATCAAGAAATATGAGATCACCACTTCTCTCAGTAATGGACTTCCTTAAATTATTTCTTAGTCTTAGATATCCTTTAATAGGTTATCGAACCTCCGAGAGACAGAATCTTCATGCATGCGTTCTTTCTCTGCTCCCTTCCCTAGTACCTAATACATAGTTCTGTCTATGGAGTCTAAAGCTTAAACCATGGCATGGCAGTAAGAAGTAAGTTGGCCTAATCTCTCGCCCATCTTTCGCCTTCTTCAGTGTCCAAGTTGAAACGTTCAACAGTTCTTCGGCCTACCGCCTTTCTTTCTTTTTTTCAAGGTTGAGCTTGTTCAATTGAAGCTAATGCTATGCTGACATTCCCTTGTTCAAGAGAAAGCAGGGACTTTATTTTCTTTTTTTAAGTTACCGACCTCAACAAAAAAGATTAGCCTCTTGATCGATCGATTGATTGGATCGAAGCATGAAGGGGTTGATTGAAGTATGAGAACAACCCAAGACTAATACCGAACAACTAGCTGCTGCAAGATTGGATGTTTATCTATCTCACCACGCCCCCTACTCCTATAAGGGCCGGTGGAAGGAATGCTTTGCTCACCTTTTTACGGCTCGTTACCGTTGCGCTCGTTCGCCCCTTCGGCTTTTTCAATTCAAAAAAAGGTAGTATCTTTTTTTTTCTGATAAATAACGTCTTTTTTCAAAGGCATTATTGAACGAAAGAGATGCCGAATCGGTCAATTGTGGCAGCTTTTAGTATAGATGAAAAAAGCGGTTTTCCGAAAAGGAACCAACCCAGCTTCCTCAAGAAAGTTTTGCTTGGTAAGCACTACCTACTCACTCGGACATATTCGATCGTGGTTTCGTCCCTAATTAAGAAGATTTAAACTTTTAATCTTATTAAAGTACTAATAAATACTCAACCAATTGTATCAATCCATGTTACCTTCAATGTGTACATATTTAATAATGCTTTAGTTTGATTACATAAATCCATAAAAACAATGGTCTCACTCCCTCTCCAAGTTGCTACTTTATGAGAGATTATATATATATGTATATATATATATATATATATGTGAGGGATGAGACCTAATAATAATATTACGGTGAGTACGAATCATGTCATGTCGTGTGCACTTAAATATAAAATGGCAAACTTGTCTGTGTCTTGGAGTAAGCAAAATTCAATTTGGAGTGTTGGATTCATTCCTAAAACGGTTTAGATCTTGAGTACGACCTCTGACGTTTGTTTCTAATATTTTATCCGTCTCACTTTATATTTTTTATGTTTTAAAATTGTTAAACTTGAAATGTTTCATTGAAAAAATCAATAATTTTTATAATGTACATTTTGTTTTATACCTTTTTTAGTTTCCCAAAAAAAAATCAACTTTTCAAGAATAAAATTATCGCATTAATTATTTTACATCATCTTTCTTACACATTCTTACACAATTTTTTTTCCTAAAACTGTGTGAAAAGTCAACAATAGACAAAATAAATATGACGGATGAAGTAGTTTTCTTTTTTAATTTATAAAACAATTAAAAGAAATTAGGTTCTTTAAAAATAATATATTTACTCACAATGAAAATGATCTTATTCAACAAATATTCTAAAAAAATATTTGGATTCCACTCACTTTTCTCCATATATCAACTTGTCTATTTATTTTTTCAGCAAGTTTTCTAAGGCGATGTATATTTAAATTAATTAAAACTCCAACACCATTATTCAAAAAAAATAATTAAAACCATCTTTGTCCTTAAATCAGAAGACAATGTATATTTAAATACGCTTAAATTAATATAGCTCGAAATCAACTATTTTTACACATTAAAATAACAATAATATCTCTTAAATTAATGTTCAACCAATTAATTTTTTAACAAATCAATTAATTTTATATACAATGCACCGGAAAATAAGATCTGATCCGGCGGGTAAATTTCGGCGGCACATGCCGTGTGGAAAATGTATACAGTGGGTGGGTACAAATCGCATCCTAAGGCCATTTTCTAATAAAAAAACAAATTAACCTTTTCCTCTCATTATTTTCGACTCCTCGTAAAAACAAATTTTTTTAAATTCACTTGTGTAGAGATTCGTGTAAAAGTATTGCGTCTTTTTACTGTCGCAAAATGAATTTTAGCCTACGTATTTTTAAAATGAGCAAAATGAATAAAATAATTATTATGTAACAATTAAAAAAATACTCTTAATTTTAGGGCGTCAAACTGGTTGTTGGTTTAAAGTGTTGTTTTATTAGTATATTATTAAATTTTTAAACAATTTTTAAAATATATTAATGTGATTGTATGGTATTATTCATGAACAGAGTCACTCATTAGCATGAGTGGTTTGATGACACCCCAAAATTTGTTGGGATAATTTTTTATATATAATTTATATAAAAGATTTTTTAAAAAATAAATAAATGTCACTCATTTATAAATAATTGATACCCTTAAATATACTTCAAGAAAAAAGACACATTAAATAATTTTTTAGCTTTGCCCAAGATATTACTTGTTCATATTCTTTCTTAACCCTTTGATAATACACTCATACCTTTTATACACATATGCTCAAATTCGAATTTCTTATGATGATTATCATCCTCTTTTATACTGCAATCTCTCATTCGATTCAAATCTAAACATATTTTTAAACAAAGAAAACTCTTTTGTTAAAACTTATGATTTCCCGACAACTTAAATTTCGGCGGGGCACTTGTTCTAATTGTGGGGCAGCCTAGAATCGTCTCAGCACGGAATAATTGACAATTAGGTCTTATTACGCTAATACATGATCTTTCTATCTGCATGTCCATTTCCACAATCTATCTATAAACTTACTTTTTGAAGGGAAGAAAAAAAAAACAATTTTTTTCTCTAAATTCTAATAAAAGACTTTTGAACATAACTATTATTTTAATTAGAGAAGTTGTTATCCATTATTTTCATGGAAGATGTTGCTCTACACTGTAAGTCGACAATTGAATCTGGTTCGTTTAAGGTTTTAATAAGTTAAGGTTTCAATTTCAATGTTAAAGTAACATATTTCTAACAAAAAAATTGATCAAATGACTATATTTTAACTTTTAGAAGAAAAATATATTTTTATTATTGGGCTTAATACCAAAATAAATGTTCAAACTATCAATTTTTCTCTTTTAGGTGTTTAAACTATTTTTTTTGCTCCTTTTAGCTGCCCAAACTATTTTATTTTTCCCTTTTAGGTGCCTAATTTTTTACCCCTTTTAAGTTCACATACTATCATTTGTTGATCAAAGTAGGTGTCCAAACTATCATTTTTTTTGTCAAAGTAAGTGCCCAAACTATTATTTATTGGTCAAAACAGGTGCCTCAGATTGACCTTAAAAGAGACAAAAAAGATAGTTTGGGTACCTAAAATGAGCAAAAAATAATTTAAACACTTAAAAAAATAAATATTATAATTTGAGTACTTATTTTGACGTTAAACCTTATTACTAAACATACACAATATTTTATCCTTGATTTGGTTAGGCTTATTTTGTTTGTTTTTTTTCTAAATCACTATAAATCATGAATTGATTATATTATGGGTAAAACTTTGATACACATGCTGTGTAAAATTAATTTTACACAAATATGTGTATTTATACTATAAAAACCCAAATTTTAAATTCTTAACCTTAATCCTAAAAAATTAAACACTAAACGTTAAACCCTATGCACTAAATTCTAAACGCTAACCTTAAATTATAAACCTTATAACCTAAACCCTTAAACTCTAACCCCTAAAACTAAAAGACACGTACATATAAATTAAAATTTACACGGCCTGTATATCAAAGTTTTTTCTTTATATTATTTTTATAATTATCAACTGATATTTACTAAAAACTTCACTTTTCCCAAATTAATAAAAAAAATGGTCGTACAAAAATTAGTCATGGTCCGGTTTTTCGGATCTGGGCTCACTTTTTAAACGCCGCAGAAAAGATGTGATCAGGCTGGCATTTTTTGGCAGCATGCGGCGCGTGGGAAATGTATACAGTGGCGGTACAGATTACATCGAAAGGCCGTTTTATAAGCAAAACAAATCCACCCTTACCAAGCTCCACATTTATTCTGATATTAATTAATTTAAAATATAATATGATATATTATACCCAGGCCGACTATAAAGGGAGCACCCTGAGCGACCCCTCAGGGTCTCTAATTAGCTTAGAGGCCCCAATTAGTTTAAAGTTCTTAAAATTTTATTATCATATTTTTTAATTTATTAAATAAATATATTAATTTAATGGCAAAAATTAATTTTTTTCTAAATTAATTAATAACAATAAAAATAATGTGTTTGAAATATTAAATTAATTGTTTAAAGTAATGAGATGAATAAAAATTATTTGTCCCTTTTCAATGCCTATTTCCGTGCCAAATATTAAAAAATTAAATTATAAGCCTTAACCCTAACTTTTAAATACTAAATCCTAAATTATGCACCCAATACCTTAAACCTCAATCCTAAATCATAACCTTAAACTATAACCCTAGACTCTAAACCTAATTTTTTACTATTGGGACCTAAATATGAGTAGAGAATTTATATTCGTAAAGAGATATGCTTTCTTTTTATAAGGGTCCAATTTTAGTTTTCGCTCATGGCCTCGAAAATGTCCGAGACGGCCCTGATTATACCATCGGGGAGATGTTCAGATCCAAGTTTGAACAATTTCTTTTTATAAAGTATATGTGCACATTATAAAAGAAAAAATATATAAATATATATTATCTTATAATTACGGTATATTTAAATTATAATATAATATATTCATCCAATTCAATATAATTTACCAATAAATTTATAACGATTTACTCAATTTTTTGAAATTTACAAAAAAATAATAAAAGTATAATAATTTTTTCAAAAAAATGTATTTAAAATTAGAAATAAAAAGTAGAAAACAAAAGTATTATTTTAAAAAGCTAAAACTTTTATAACTGTTGTAAACTAAAAAATATTTGCAAAATAGTAATAGAGAAAAATGAATAATGGAACTATCCGGCTATCCATACTGTATTTTCTCATTCACATGAGTCACATATTTATGATTAAATGTCTGGACTAAAAAGATATGACAAAACTTATACAAAATAAAAGAAATATAATTAATAAACAGGCATAATTAAAACAATATAAATAAACAAATTTTTTTTTGTATAGACTATGGACTTAATGATAATTTAACTTTCAATGTTTATATATTTTCTTAAATTGACCTTTATTCTTTTTTGGCATGTCACGTTTTGCGACTGTACCCTTAAGGATTTTTCTTTGGCAATTAAAACCTTAAAGTTTAATATTTTTTTCTCCAAATAAACCCTCTTTTCCAAATAAATTCAACTAATCATAATTAGATCATGTTATGAAATAGTTAGCGCCGTCTCCAATAGCTTTATTGATTTTCCGAACAGTACATGAACTAAATACCTTTTTCTTAGATGGACCAAATTGTTGACACTAATAGTACGGGGACCTCCCGGATATTTTTACCTTTGTGCACGTCATTGTGTATTTTAATTATTTTTCGTTTATTATTTTTTGAATGATCTAAAGGTGATTACAAAGTAGTATCTGTTCATACATATTCGTTAACCATTTGACAATGCGCATACACTTTGTAGACAAAGAGATTTGAACATGTATATCTTAAAATAAACATCATCCGTTTTTTTTATTGGAACTCTGGTTAAGTTATACGTTTAATATTTTCTTAACTCTTCTTTTGACAGAAATAGTTTACTCCATATTTTTCAAGTTTACTGTTAAAGCCTAAAGTGTTATAAGATTTTTTGATTAAAATATAGTTATGATATAATATAATTATTTTAATGTTTAGAATCCAAACATAATTTGAAACAAATAAGGCTTCTATTCAAAAGTTACTCTAATTTGCCGACAACCGAAACATCTATAGGTACGGGCATACGGCCGACCACACATAGTTTTATTCGTACAAAAATCTTATCCTCCTTTTAGTATTTTTTCCATAACACCAAAAAAAATCAAATCTTAAGACTTAACTTTAAATTTTAAATCTTATACATAAAATCATATACCTTAAAAATACCCATACCTCTAATTCCCTAAATTCTAATTCTAAATCTTAGGGTTGTTCTACCGTGAGGCACTCTTGGGTACGGCTAAAATGAGACAGTCTATTACACAAATTTTTACCCAGTTGGTAAGAATTTAACCTAAGACAAAATCTAATAGTAAAGATTTAAGTTTTAACATAATTTTTTATTCAGTTGGTAAGCATTTGTGTTATAACACAAATCCTTACACAATTAGTAAGAATTTCGATTCTACCTAAATTATTACCGATCTTACATAAATTCTTAAAAAATGATAATAATTTATACTGGCCTCATTTTAGCTGCACCTTTTCACCGTTATCATCGCCTCTTAAGTCATAATTAGAATAAAAAAATAAAAATCGTATTTCTCTTTTTTGTGTCTTTATTTATATTTTGTTATTAAAAAATTAGATTTAATATTGGCTTAAATGAAAAATATGTGCCCAAAGTATGTCTTTTTTGAATTTTAGGTGTTTAAAGTATTTTTTTTTGTAAAAATAGGTGCCCAAAGTTTTAAAAGTTATAATTTTAAGTGTCTGACCATTGATGTGTGTTAATTTTTTTAACAAATGAATACTTGACACGTGGCACGCCGTTCGAAAACTTTATGTACTTATTTTTATAAAAAATATTTTGGGCACCTAAAATTAGAATTTTTGAAACTTTGAGCACTTAAAATTATAACTTTTAAAACTTTGGTCACCTAAAATTATAATAACTTTTAAAATTTTGGACATCTATTTTTACAAAAAAATACTGTAGACACTTAAAATTAAAAAAACATATTTTAAACACCTATTTTTTATTTAAGCCTTTAATATTTAAAGTTAGTATTTAAGGGAAAGGCTAAGGTGCCGTACCTTACCGGCTACGCCTCATGGTAAAGCGCTCCGGTACGGAAGAATTGACAATTCCATTTTTCCACCACCTGACCATCTTTGTCATAATGGAACAAGCTATGTAGGAAAAAGGGAAAAAAGGCATTTTTCTCTCTCTAAAATCTATAGAATATATATATATAACTATTAACAAATTATTTTAGTTAATCGATAAGTTCGGATCATCTAATTCTCGATCTTAAATTGTAACTATTTAACCGGTTAATCGTTTATTCGGTTAACCGAAAAATTTGGTTAGGTTCGAGTAATAGTTTTTATTTTATTTATTAAAAATATAAATTTTAATAATTTATTAAAAAATTATATACTTTAAAAAACCGACCTATGATATTAGTATCTTTTTTAATACTAGCAAGTTAAACACTTAAATTTCATAAAATAAGATGGTTTTATTTTGGGGAATGAGAAAATAAAATAAAATCTATTTTTTTAATATAAAATATTAACATGGCATATAATATAATAATATATAATATAACCGGTCGGTTCGGTTATCCGATTTGTGCCAAAACCGTAAACCGTAACTGAACCAATTTCTTTTTAAAAAACAAAAATCCTAAATGAAACTAAATTTTTCGGTTCGGTTAACCAATTTTTTAGTTCGGTTTTTTTGGGTTTTGAAATCGATTTCGGTTTTCGTTTTTTTGCACACCCGTAATGTGAGCCGTTCTAGGATTTTTCTCTCTCTAACTTAAGTATCATTAACTTTTGGCACAATGTCAAAAAATGCCTCTAACGTTTTATTAAAGGATCACTTTGATCCTTATTCTTTTTTGAAGCAATTTAACCCTCAACGTTTCGTTTTGGGTCAAAATAGCCTCTCTACGGATGAAAACTGTTAGTAAATTGACGATAAACAACTTGAAATGGCTTCACATAATGACATGTCAGAAGAAAAAATATTTTATATTTATACAAAATTTTAAAATTATTTTTTTGACTCATGTGTCATTCTGTAAAGTCAACATATTTGTCTATATGACATTGCTATTGTGGCGTGCACCGCCAGATAGGTTTGTCACGCCATTTTAAGCCATAAATTGTCCGTTGACTAACACTTTTCATCCATAGATGGGACATTTTGACCTACAAAGAAACATTGAAGGTTATATTGATTCAAGACATAAAGTCAAAAAATGCCCTAAACATTTGATTGAATAGTCATTTTGGCCCCTAATCTTTTTTTTTGGAGTAATTCAACCCTCAACGTTTCATTTTGGGTCAAAATGATCCCTCTGCGGATGAAAATTGTTAAAAAACTGATGGTAAACAGTTTGAAATGACTTGACAAAATGATAAGTCATCATAAAAAATAATTTTATAAAAATAATTTTATAAAATTATTTTTGACTGATGTAACATTTTTCAAGTCAGTAAATTTGTCTATATGATAATGCAATGTCAGCGTGCACTGTCATATAAGTTTTCCACATCATTTCAAGTCATTTACCGTCAGTTGACTGACAGTTTTTATCCGCAGAGGGCCATTTTGACCGAAAATAAAACATTGAGGGTTGAATTGCTCCAAAAAAAGATTAGGGGCCAAAGTGACTATTTAGTCAAACATTGGGGGGCATGTTTTGACTTTATGTCTTGCTTCAAAAAAAGAATTGAGGCTAAAATGACTCTTCAGTCAAACGTTAAATGTATTTTTTTGATATTATACCTTAACTTTTTATCTTTATTTGATCGGTAACATATCAGTTTTAGTGTTGGTCGTCGACTATTAATAATCATTTTTTGTTTATCATATCTCATCTTTATTTTTCATTTGTTTTTTAATGAAAATAACTCTACTTTTGTGAAATTTTTCCTCTACATGTTTTATGTCTTCATTTTTGGTCGTTTGACCTTTTTTCATTTTATTTTTTAGGGTTAGATTTGATGTCACATCGACTTTTCAAAGATGGCGCTTATTTGTTTATCCTCTTGATCTTTCTTACTTTGGACCCTCGAATCAAATTTAGATACGCACTCACAATCATCGTATCTTGTTCGCGATTGAGTTGTGGCATTGACCATTATGTCAATGCGCTTTCATTGTCATATGAATTTTTGTGTTAGTGTTGATGGTTTTTATCCTTCATTGTCGAATAATAGTATTGTTTGCATCTATCTTCGAGTCTTTGGATGAGTTTTTAATCTTTTCTTTGTATGGTTCTTTTATGATCTTAAGTGACTAATTTTTTTCAATGATTATATGAAATGTTCAAATTATGTGCTTAGTTTACTTTTATAATTATAAACCATCGTTGTAATTTTAAATATTTCTTATTTTTAATAAAACTAGCTGGTACTATAAAAACAATTACATGAATCTTCATTAATGAGATATACAATGTTTATATATTTTAAATGGACTGAAATAAATAAATATTTGAATTAAATTTCATATAATTTTATTTTCTATAAATAAGGGAAATAAGAATCGTATACGCTAAGAGCTTCATAAAATGCTTACCCCCACCATTGTAAGTGGGGTTACATCATGCATTCATACGCGTATTGTAATTGTTGTCAAAATTTGTGGACACAACTTTTGTTTTGTGGCCTAAAAGTTGGTGATTTTTCTTCTTCTTGGAAAATAGTCGGGGGAAAGGGAATTTTGTCATAAAAGCTATAAATAATTTCAAGACGCTATTCAGTATTTAAATAAAGAGGAGGAAAAAACAAAAAAAAATTGATTATAAGACGATTATACTAAAAAATAATTGTATGGTGTACAATATGGGTATAAATATAATACATAAATGATCATTAAATTAAGTTTAATATAATTTTTTGGCCATTGAAATTAAAAAAATTATAAAATGATTAATAAATTTATCAAATTGCTACAAAATGTTCACTGAATTTTATCAAATTATTATAAAATAATCCTTCAAACTTGTCAACTATTATAAAATGTCCTTAAAATTATCAAAATGTACCACTATTCTTTTTTATCAACAAAATTTAGCACTATTTTAGAACGTATAATGATCATTTTGTAACATTTTAATAAGTTTAATGAATGATCATTTTAACTTTCAAAAATTCTATGTTCAAAAATATTATTTTCACTTACTTTAATGACCATTTATATACTCTATCCATATAATAATACAAGACTCAACGGTATATTATAACAAATTGTAATATTGACTTTACATTTTTAAACATTCAACATTGATTTAATAAATGAATGTACCAAATGTATTCGAGTGTCATTTTTCTAAATGATACTACATTTATAAAAATTGTATTTTTATAAAATTTTGAGTGTCAACCAACACCCCAATAGTCAATGTGGCTCAGCCCATGATTGCAGGAAACTATTTGCAAGGAGAAGTAGATTAATGTGGCTATTAGCTAATTTGCTTTGTTAGTTCTTTTTATAACAAAAAAGAGAGAGAAAAGAATGAGGAAGCAATTATTTTGTACATGAATGTGTCGATCTCCATAAATGTGGTACACGTATTATTTTTAATTAATTTGATACTTATATTCTTATATATTTAGTATTTAAACTTGACACATTCATAAATTTAGTATTTATGTTTTTTAATTAATATTGTGTATATATCCGTTAAATATATCATTTGTATATAAAAAATAAAAAATATATAATTAATACCTTTTACAAATAAAATGACACTCTCTATAAATAATTAATTTCTCTTAAATATCATTTAGAAAAATGACACCCTTAAATAAATTTATGGGTCTGTCCTTGTCTGCAATGGCTCTGGAACATCAGTGAAAATCATCTCTTGCATCGATTGTCCACGAGACCAAGACGCCAGACGATCCGCTACTATGTTAGCTCGTCTACTGATTTCTGAATCACCACTTCCCAATCTCGGTTTAACAGCTCGCTAATAACAAAGACAAGCACATTTTGAGTCGCTCCTAAACTATTCTGAGTCAGGGACTGCACTGCCTCTATCGAGTCTGACTCCAATTCCGCACGTCTATACCCAAAGTCGCAATGCATGTCGTAAACCATAATAGATAGCCCATAGTTCAGTGTTAACAGCCGAACACTTACCAATACTCCGTGAGAAACCAAACAACCACTCATCGAGATCCGAACGGATTCCTCCATCAACCGCTGTGTAACCCATTTCTTGGTCCACTACGCCGTCTATGTTAAGCTTCACGCAATCCAGAGCAGGCTTCGACCCCAAATTGTCCGGAGCATGAGTACCTCTCGAGCGTCCTGTAGTAACCATTGAATTGATACTTGCCTGGAGTATCTCTTCCAATAGTCGGAAGCTAACATCAAGAACACTCTCTTTCTCAATAAAATTAACATGGAAGATTAATTGATTCCTTCGATTCCAAAGTTGCCAACAGGTGATTGAAAACAACAGCGACCAGTCCAAGTGCTGGCCCATGTAATGCTCCAAGTCGCGAAGATTGATATGAAACCAATCGTTAGACGTCAAAGACATGAAATTCACCAATTTATCCGGTGGCACCAACAATCTCCAAACTGCCGAAGCTCGTGAACAATCGTGCAGAACATGTAATACATCTTCGGATGAACGCTTACAAAATCCACACCGCTCATCGTTTGTCATGTGTCTACGAGTTCTCTCCGAATTGGTGAGCAAGCTTCCTCGCACAGCAAGCCACATAAAGACGAGGATTCGTTGGGGCACATTCAACTTCCAGATAAACTTCTAGAGGGGATGCCGAGGGTCTTTATTCTCATCATTGAGTGCCATGTACGCTGACTTAACAGTAAAGCACTTTTTTGAGTCCAGTTTCCACCCTGGTCTATCAACACCCCACTGTTGTGAAGGGGGAACAATGGCCAGCACCCGTTGCACGCAATCATCAGGTAGCGCTGCCCGCAATCTTGGAACATCCCAATGATAGAATATTGCCTTAACAAACCTAATCTCTATTACTGTTGTTATGATTCTCCTCAATCTTAGCTTAGCAACAACCTTCCTTTATCTTATCCCATGTATTTGAATTTAAATTTCTCCAATGTTAGTTACAATTTTGCTGTATAAATAAGTTGCCTATGACATAATGAAATACACAATTCTCTTCTACAATATTACATTTCTCTTCTCTATATGGTATCAACTGTTATTCTCACACGAGTTTAGGTTCGATCCCAATGGTTGGTGACAATAATCTTCCCAATAATCTTGATCCCAGCAACCCCCTTACCCTAGTTACTATCCACAACTCTATCAAACTCAACACTACCAATTATCTTTCTTGGAAAACTTAAATTGAATCCATCCTAATAAGCTATGACCTTTTTAAATTCATTGATGGATCACACCCTTACCCACCTGAAACCGTGACAGCCAACAACTCAACCTCCATCAATCCAGCGTATCAAACATGGATGCGCCGAGATAAGCTCTTATTTGGTGCTCTCGTCGGTACCATCTCACCAACCTTGTACCACTCATCCTACAATCTAAAACTTCATCTGATGCTTGGAAAACCCATGCTAACACTTATGCTCATCCCTCACGTGGACATATCAAACAAGTCAAAGATTACCTCAAAAATATTTCCAAAAGGTCTTAGTCTGTCACCGACTATATGCAAGCCATCAAAACCAAAGCCGATGAACTAGCCACTCTTGGAAAATCGTTAGATGCTGAAGATCTCATTGAGAAAGTTTTAGATGGCCTCGATGATTCCTACCAACCTGTTATTGATGCTGTTAACAATCGGGAAACACTTATTACCTTTAATGAGTTACATGAAAAACTAATCAATAGGGAATTGTCTCTAAGCAATGTGTTTTTTGGTACACCAATCACAGCTCATTCAACGCACACTCACTGCTCCAATCAACGATCCAACCGACCATACACACAGTCTTTCTTACAGCAGCAACATCGACCAATGCATCATTTTTTGGGCAAATATTAGTGGTGTCGAGCACAAGGTCACGTTGTCACTCAATGCTCTCTCTTTCGTTAATAGTTCCTGAATGCGTCTCCACCGACACGTCTCAACAACTCATTACCATCTCGAGCGCCTCCACCTTGGCAGACTCAAGCCCATGTTGAAACATCCACCACTTCCTCAAATGATCATTGGCTGTTAGACAGTGGTGCAACACACCATATTACAACCGACCTATAGAACCTTTCCATTCACAATTCTTACACTGGTTCAGATGAAATTATGATTGGTGATGGCTTTTGAATTTTGATTACTCACACGGTTTCTACCTCTCTTCCCACTTCCTTTCACTCTTTTACCCTTTATAATGTCCTCTATGCTCCAATGATGAAACGTAATTTAATTTTTGTTTCCCAATTTTGCAAAACCAACAATGTGTCTATTGAATTCTTACCTTTTTCCTTTCTTGTGAAGGACCTTCAGACCGGGGCAATTCTTTATCAAGGTCAACTTAAACATGGTGTCTATGAGTGGGCTAATCTATCCTCATCTAAACCGTTACTTGCTTTCTTCACAATAAAGACCACGTCTCCAACTTTGCATCATAGACTTGGTCATCCGTCATTTTTGGTGTTCAAACACATGATTTTGTCTTTTCAATTAGATGTTAACAAGTCCTCTATATTAGATTTGCATTGTAATACTTGCCATTCTAATAAAAGTCACAAATTACCCTTTTTTGTGTTCACATTGTCGTCTTTGTCCCCCCATTGAAATCATTTTTACAGACGTTTGGACCTCTCCAATTCACTCTATTGACAACTTTAAGTATTATCTAATCTTTGTCGACTATTTCACCAAATACGTATGGCTTTACCCTCTAAAACGAAAATTAGATACCCGTGAAACCTTTATTCGTTTCAAAGCTTTAGTTGAAAAATTAATTGCATCTGAAATCAAAATAGTTTACTCTGATAATGGTGGCGAATATCAATCCTTGTTATAATATCTCACAACCAATGGTATCTCTCATCTTACCTCTCTCCTCCGCATACCCCGGAACATAATGGTTATTCTGAACGTCGACATAGACACATTGTCGAAACAGGTCTATCTCTTCTTTCCCATGCCTATATGCCTTTATCTTATTGGTCGTTTGCCTTTTCTACGGCCGTTTACCTTATAAATTGTATGTCTACTCCTACTCTTGATGGTCACTCCACATACTTTAAACTCTTTGGCACTCTTCCTAACTACAACAAACTCAGAAGCTTTGGTCACCTTTGCTACCCTTATACCTCTTATAAACTTGAACCCAAGTCAACTCCTTATCTTTTTGTCAGATACTCCTCCACTCAGAGTGCCTATCTCTGTCTTAATATATCATCCGACCGCTTATATATTTTTTGTCATGTTCACTTTGTTGAATTCATCTTTTCGTTTGCTACAAATGATTCCTCCCTTCCTAGAGTTACTCTATCCACGTCTTTTGAATGGTGCTCCATGACCCTCCCAATTATTATTTCATCCGCTCCATCACCTCCCACTACACATGACACACATGCTCCAACACTCCTCACCACTTTACCCAACCACGACCCATCTTTACCACCTAATACTACACTCGACCCTAATCCCTCACCCTATACTTTATCAAACCAGCACACCCAAGTACCACATATCTTATCCTCCGCACCTACCGAACCTTCAAGCTTAACCACCTGTCCACTACCACTTCCTTTGGCATCATCACTCGCTCCAAGCACAACATTCGTAAATCCATCCAAAAACTAAACCTTAATGCTGTGTTACATCTCCCTACCACTGTCTCCACCACTGTTACTCAAGCTTTAAAAGACCTCCATTGGAGGCGTGCTATGTCTGAGGAGTTTGATGCTCTTGTTCGAAATGGGACATGAGAACTTGTTCCTTCTCGGTCTACACAAAACTTGGTCGGATGTAAATGGATCTTTCGCATTAAATATCACCCTGATGGTTCTACTGATAGGTACAAAGCACGGTTAGTAGCAAAAGGGTTCCATCAACACCCTGGGGTAGACTATACGGAAACTTTTAGCCCAATTGTTAAACCATCCACAGTTCGTCTGGTTCTCAGTCTTGCAATCAGTCAAGGTTGGTCCCTTTTCCAGCTCGATGTTAACAATGTCTTCCTCCAAGTCACACTCTCAGAAGATGTATTCATGTCCCAACCACCAAGCTTCTTTGACCATGATAATCCCCATCATGTGTGTCGGCTTCGAAAGGCTATTTATGGGCTTAAACAGGCTCCACGTGCTTGGTATCATGAATTGCGATCATTTTTTCTTTCGTCTGGATTTCATAACTTTATTGCCGATGCATCCTTATTCACTTCCCATAGCCAAGGTATCATTATTTATCTTCTTTTCTACGTCGATGATATCATTGTTACTGGTAACTCCGTTTTTGCTACACAAAAGTTCATTCAACAATTGTCTGTTCGCTTCTCCTTAAAGGATCTTGATCCCTTACATTACTTCCTTGGTGTTGAGGTTGTTCCCCATGCTGATGGCTTGTTTCTAAGCCAACGCAAATATATTATTGATCTTTTCTACAAGACGTAAATGACTACTGCAAAACCCATATCTACGCCCATGTCTAATCAACTACTCTCACTTTGCATTCTGGTACACCCTTAACCGATGCAACTGCTTATTGCACCGCCGTTAGAAGTCTCCAATATCTTTCTTTCACTCGTCCTGACATCAGCTATGCTATTAATAAGCTCTCCCAATTCATGCATCAACCTGCCGATAAGCACTGGACTACTGTCAAGAGGGTGTTACAATATCTCTGTGGAACCTTGGATCATGGTCTCACCCTTCGCCGCAATTCTTCTCTTGATTTGCATGCCTTTTCTGATGCTGACTGGGTTGGTGACAAATGTAACAACCTTAACGTATACTTGTAAGTCGAATATACATTAAAGATGTTACAGAGTCATTGAAAGAAATCCTGACTTGTAATTTTTTATACCAAAATTCATCTTGTAGTTTAACCTTTTCTCGGTTTTAAATTAAAAACTATGTCAGTCTATTGCAGCTAGTTTTGACCCTGAATTGATTTATAAAATTCATAATTGAGTTGTTGAAATAAAAATATAATTCAAGATGAAAACTATATACACTACCTAGACCCTTTCTTGATTTTCAAATTTTTACGCGATTAGGGTTAAACAACATTTAACTACGTCAAAATTCATAGTTATTAATAGTAAATCATTTCTCTAAGTCCATACTTCCATAACAATGTATAAATATGTTATAAACTTAAACTTACAAAATAGTTTACCCACTTAAATTATTACATGCCACTAGTCTATCAAATTACGTTAAAGATGTACGTACTGTACTTACATATAGTAACTTGATCTTCCCAAATAATAGCTCATCCTTGCTAGTCTATTTTCGGAGAACCTACGTGTGAAATAAAGCACACACTGAGTACGAACTTAGTGAGGCAATAATCTTATTTATCAAAACGTAAAATAAAGCAATACATGTTATACATTAACCTAGCATAGTTTCTGTCTAAGGTAGTATTGTACTAACAAGGTTTTCATAGTCAGTCAATATTCATGTGCAAGTCATAATTTTCTAACTAGTCTAGTTTCCAATACTCCATTATTACCAAGTAAATCATATGCATGGCATAGTTCACATACATGGCATATTTCATACACATGGCATAATTCACAAGCATGACATGGTTTATATAAATATGACATAATTCATATACATGACATACTTCATATACATGGCATAATTCATATATATATATGACATGAATTATATACATGGCAAAATCCATATACGTATCATAATTTATATACGTGGCATGATTCACATACGTGACATTATTCATATACATCACTTAATTCATATACATAACATGATACTTGTACATGGCATAATTCATATGCATGTCATGATTCATATACGTGGTTAAATTCATATACATGGCATGTCCCGTATTCATGGCATGGTTCATATACATGACATATTTCATATACATGGCATGGTTCATATTCAATGATATGATTCATATATGTAACTTGATTCGTTTACATGACATGATTCTTTTATCATTGCCCAAAGTACGCTATATGAGGTCGAGGTACGCGAGTCATCTTGAAATGACACCATAGTGTCTAACGTAAACGTAAATATGAGTATGTACTCGGGGACGCTCTTTGCTCCGGATAAACATGAAACACCTCGACAGTGAACTCAGGCACAGTGGGCGTAGATCCCCAGGGTGCATGTGACACAATCATTTTGTCACAATATCTATTTGATAACATGAACATAGATGCTAAAGACTCTATGGCATGCCAACTATACCATGGACTCTCATACACAATACTTGGGCATTTCTTTCATCATTAACTCAACATCACAATCAATCATACATATAAAAATTTCATATTTCATGCTTCATCATAAATATTCATGGTAAATATAGATCATCATTTATGCAAACAATAATTCGTACCTGGTATTCCATCAAAGTTGCCATGTCGAGCAATGTATCATATCATGTATTATAGAGAAATGTAATGCCATTTTCAATATAATGCAAACATTTAAAAATTCACTCACCTTGGCCATTTATTAATATGCCTCACTAAGCTCTATTGATCATTTTCTTTATAGTACTTAGAACCTTCTTTTTGATTCGGATCCAACTTCACTTATCACATGAATATAAATAAACATTTGTTAGATTCACTTCTAACAATATTTCACTTAAGCTATTTAATCATTCAACATAAAAATTTTCCATAAATTTCTTTCCTTCATTATACTGTTCACAAACTCATTTTTGGTCCTTAATGACCATTTTGATCTTCAAATAATTCCTCCAAGCTTGCTAACCAACATTAGACACAAATTGTCTCAATTTCCATTTTCTGTCAACTTGTACTACAATCAAAGATTTACTTCTACAGGGAAGAATACATACTGAATCTTAATCTCCTTTATACTGTAGAAACTAGATTCGATAACGGTTCTAACGGTATAAGCCACATAATTTAATAAAATCTACAAAAATTATGAAAATTCATCAAACTCACGTTTACAGAGCTGTCCTAACAGAAACTGTTATGTAATTTTTCTGACCTTCATTCGATTAAAAATTAATATCTTTTAACTCAGAACTCGAAATCAGTTTCCCTTTGTTGGAAACGAAACTAGATTCGATAAGATTTTCAACCATATAAACTAATAATCCAAATTCAATTTGTACGATTTATGGCAAATTTTCAAAGCCGAATTCCAGTATTGAATTTCGGAACAGACTGCTATTCTATTTTCTGACCTTTCATCACTTAAAAATTCATATCTTTTGATATATGAATCAAAATCAATCATCGTTTGTTTTAAGCGAAACTAGACGAATAAATATTTACATCGATATAAAATTCACCATCTAACTATTTTATAGAATTTATGGTGAATTTTCAAACTTACTGCCCAATCCAGTTTTCCTACACAACTTCTATAAATAACTTCAAACTTTATACTAATTTCTCCTCACTTTGCTATTTGTCAATTTGGTCCCCTTACTTGATTCAAACCACTAATGTATCACTTTCTTCATCAAATAATTATTCAAAAATAATTCCCTCTAATTTTTCGTTCTTTCCAAAACAGTCACTAAAACGCAAAGATAAGGATTCAAGCTCTTAACTTTGCAAATTAGTCCTCAAATCAACATTACTACTTGATTTCTATTATTTCAACTAAAATCTGATTTAGTCATTCTCTAAAACCTCATTTCTGAATTGTCACTTAGCTTTGACAATTTGTCAAAATGGTCACTAACTCGATTCAACATCGATTTAACATTCTAACTTCAATTTCACATCTCCAACTTCAATAATAACATAAATACACTTCAAAATCAAAAAAATTCAGATTAGTCCTCTAACTTTCAGAATTGACGAAATGGTCCCTATACCTTTAATTTAGGGTTTTGCTTCCAAATAACAAATTCAAGCTTACTAGATCATTTGTCCAACATCACAAACCCTAAATCAAACTTGAATCCATAAACCCTAATCATCTTCATAATAATCAAAACATGTAGAGTTTAAATCCCAACTCAATAACATGATTTTAACATCACAAAAGCTTAATTTCAACTTGAATTTCAACATGGAATCATAAAATCGCAAAAACCCCAATTGAGTCCATAAACCCTAATTTCTTTCTCATCAAAATTCTCATCAATCAAGCATGTATTTCATGAATTATTGACACCAAAAGATAGAGCTTGGAGAGTATAACAACTTTGCAGATGAAAATATTACCTGAAAATCGAGTTTCGGGGCTTGAATCGAGCTTGAAAAATTCTCTCCTTTTTTTCTCCCCTTAGTTCGAAATATTTCAAGAAAGATGAACAATTTGGTTCATCTTTTACTTATTTAAAGCCACATGTTAAAATTAAATGAATTTAAAATTCATTTAATTAGTAAAATTACTAATTTGCCCTTTTAATCCAATGGCCATGATTTGATCCAAATGTAATTCACCTTCCAAAATTTCCCTTAATATTTCAAAATTGCCATCCTTATCAAATGAACAATTTGCCCTCAAACTAGTCTTTATTTACTAGTTTGCCATTCTTGTAAAAATTTAACTAAGTCTAGTTGAAATCCAACCAACTATAATAAAATATTCATAAAATAGTATTTTATGACTTTTCCATGGCTTTTGGATCAGCCTCTGAAATTTTGATTCGATCTGATCTCCCGATATTCATAAAAAAAATTTACTGCGATTTCAACTTTATCAAGCTATCGAATTTATTCCAAAAAATTCCATATTTCCATATTCGGAAAATGAACACTATCATCTTATAAAATTTTCCTTTCCTAAAGTCTTAGACTGAATTTTTCCTAACTTAGTCTACTATTCCGATAATTATCGAAAATCTCCATAGATTCTCTTAGAAATCCTTTATCGATAATCCATTCGAATATTCTTTACCTTTACTGAGTCCAAAATATCGATTAGAAACACTTTTATGGGACCTTCCCGAAGGTCACCCATCCTTGTATTTCTCTGGCATGAACACGCTTAGCAATTTCATTCGATCCAAATTTGGTACATTTCTCTGCATCTTAATTCTTAAACCAATATCAAGGTACCTATTTCGATCTGATTCACTCTTATACTGAATAAAATTACTTGTTGGAGAAATTTACACTTCAGTCCCTAAACTTTTACAAAGTTTATACTTTGACCCCCTAAACTTTCAAAATTTACATTTTAGTCACTAGCCAAAATTTGGGATATTACAACAAAGATGATTTTACTTCTACAACTGCTTACATTGTCTATCTTGGCTGCAATCTTGTGTCTTGGAGCTCTAAGAAACATAAAATTGTTGCTCAATCTTCAACTGAAACGGAGTATCGCTCTGTGGCAGTTACAGCAGCGGAGTTGCGCTGGTTGTGTTCCCTCCTGTCTGAACTTGGTGTCACCATACCCACACAACTAGTGATTTATTGTGATAATGTTGGAGCAACGGACCTATGTGCCAACCCGGTCTTTCATTCCCGCATGAAACATGTTGCGCTAGATTACCACTTCATCCGTGAGCAAGTCCAAAGTGGATGTCTTCGAGTTTCTCATGTCTCCACTCGTGACCAACTTGCCGATGTTCTTACCAACCGTTGTCGCGCCAACAATTTGTCAGTGTAATCAACAAGATATGACTCACTTCACCACCGTCCATCTTGCGAGGGCATGATAGAATATTGCCTTAACAAACCTAATCTCCATTGTTGTTGTTATGATTCTCCTCAATCTTTGCTTAGCAACAACCTTCCTTTATCTTATCCCATGTATTTGAATTTGAATTTCTCCGATGTTAGTTACAATTATGCTGTATAAATAAGTTGCCTATGACAATGAAATATACAATTCTCTTCTACAATATTACATTTCTCTTCTCTATACCCAACTCCCAACCTCATGAGTAAATGATGAAACGGCACATGGCAGTGGGTGGCTTGGAAAAGTCGAATGTAGCACCAAAGGACCCAAATCGTCAACCCAAGTATCATACCAGAAATCCACCTAATTACCATCTCGAACAAGCCAACATAAACCATCACGGACAACATCCCATACACGTGTAATCCCCGCCCATAGTCGTGAGTAATTATGAGTGCGAAGAGTTGTCGGCGCAACACCATTCCAACCATACTTAGAACGGAGTATTCTAACCCATAATTTATTCGAATCGCTTATCAATTGGAAGCCAAGTTTCGTTAGGAATGACTGATTGTACTTTTCTAAGTTACGAATGCCAAGTCCTCCATTGGCCACTGATTGTTGAACATCATCCCAACGCATAAGACTTTTACCCCTATGCTCCTGTGAATAATCCACACAAAGCCTCAAATCAGCTTCTCAACCTCTAAGCATATGTTCTTAGGAAGTCAAGTAGCTTGTATAGTATAACTCGGAATCGCTTGCAAAACTGATCTCGCCAAAGTAATTCTACCAGCCAGCGAAAAAAACTTCGCCACCCATCCGGAGAGACGATTGCGAACTTTATCAAAAAGATAACCGTACGTCGCTTTGCACACCCTATCATGCAATAATGGGACACCAAGGTATTTGCCAAGATTTGAGACCTCAGTAAAACCGAAACCACTCACAATCACCTCGCAGACATCCGGAATTGTATTGTTGGAAAAGAATATTTGCGTCTTGGCATTATTAATTTTATGCCCAGATGCAGCACAAAATGCATCCAAGATGCCACGAACCACATTCATCTGATTTACAGTCGCTTCCAAAAAAAGCACGAGATCATTGGCGAAAAAAAGATGAGAGACTCCATAACCATTCATGTTCAAATGAATCTCCTTCCAATGACCCAACATAGTTTTCTCGGATATAATATGAGATAAGCGCTCCATACATAAGACAAAGATATATGGGGAAAGGGGGTTTTCTAGTCGAATGCCACGAGACGGGATGAAACTCTTGGTCATATTGCTATTCCAAATCACTTGGGTTGAAACAAAGCAAATACAGTCCATAATTAAACGAATCAATTCCCCTGGCATCCCAATACCAATAAGAGTGTATAAAACCCCAATTTAGCCTATCATAGGCTTTTTCGAGATCAATTTTCACTTCCATCCAACCTGTTTTACCCGATTTTTTCTTCACTGAATGTATTACCTCTTGAGTAACAATCACGTTATCTTGGATATATCTCCCAGGAATAAAACTGACTTAAAATCTATAGCGACAAAAAAAAAGCTTTAATCTGTATATGATAACCTTAGTCAAGGCCTTATAAACAACATTGTAAAGACTTATCGGCTGAAAGTGCGAAAAAGACTCGGGTCAATTTTGGGGATAAGCACAATAACCGTATGATTGATAGCACTCGGAATAGGACGCCCAAAACCCACGGTAAATTAGTATCAGGTTGCAAGGCCTCTAGTTGCCCCAAAACCTCATTCTTAGCATTTGAAATGAACTTCGTTACTTTTTCAGACTGCAGCAGATTCATCAAATAAAAACCACAATTATTGGTAAATTTTCATGCAGAGAATTACTGCACAATTACTGGTGCCTAAAAGGTCCAATAAAACCACAAAAGCTAATAAGCCATGCCTTTGGAGCTTCCACACGCAACTGAAGTAAGAAAATCGAATTAAAAGAAAAATAAGTGAAGGAGGAGATGGTACGAATAAGGCATAATGTCAAAAAATATATCTAATGTTTAATTGAATAGTAATTTTAGTCCCTATTTTCTGAAGCAATTTAACCCGTAACGTTTTATTTTGGGTCAAAATGACCCATTTGCGGATGAAACTGTTAGTCAACTAACGATAAATGGCTTAAAATGATGTGACAAACGTACATGATAGTGCACGTTGACATAACAATGTCATATATACAAAGGTATTGACTTGAAAGAATGTCAGATCAGTCAAAAAATAATTTTATAAAATTATATAAAATATAACATTATTTTTTTGCTGACGCGTCATTCTGTTAAGTCATTTTAAATTGTTTAGCATTCAGATTGAAACGAAAACATGTCTTGATATAATAACAATTTTAATTCCCCTAAATCATACATTCTATTAATTCGGTCACAATTCAAAATAATTCAATAAATATGAAAGGGCCATAATAAGTTTGTTCTATTTGTGTGTTGAATTATGTATGTTGAATTATCCCATTTGTCAGTTATCAAGTTGACGAACAATAGAAAAGAGTGCGACAAGTGGTCAGAAGGTGTATCATGAGAGTGCAATGTCAGAATATTTAAATATTAAAGGTTAGTGTTATTGAATTATTTTGAGGTGAGACCAAATTAATAGAATATATAAGTTTAAGGGACTCAAACTATTATTATATTGGGCCATGTCTCAATTCCAATGGCTCAATTATTATTATTTTGTAAAAAAATAAGTTTTATTTGAGTGTTCAAATTGTATATTTTTTAAAAAATGACTTATTTGTAATTAAACACATAATTGAGTGATTAGAAGTGCATTTTACCCATGACATATGTGAACAAATGGGCTAAGAGGAGTATGACAAGTTTGGGCTAAGAATAGACACAAGTTAAGCCCGTTTATTGAATATCATATCAAACGGCAAATGGGATGAGTAAAAAATGAAGCTCATGTCATGTCTAGCTTAGCTATGTGCTTCACATGTAACATTTGATGATCTGGATTTGAATAGTATAGTGTGTAGATGTGCATGAATTTATTCAGATTTAAAATCAACATAAATATTATTTTGTACTCGAAAATAATGATAAAAAATCTGTAGAAAAATTTTTGTTGCAAGTTTAAGTTTGTTAAAATTAGGGTTTAATGAGTTGATTTAAATGAAAACAGTCCAAACTAGTCTAAGCACTTGGATAATAAAGGATTTCCCCTTTATATTGGTAACAGCCCACATTGATTGGTTTTAATTTGGATTACTTAATATCTATCATGTTAATTCATGTGAGGTTGATAATCTTTGATAAAATTTTGCACATGTAAACTGATATTGTCTCACATTTATTGAAGCTAAAATTTTTATTACCAAATTTATTTTAAGTTAAATAATTAACAAATATATCCGCATGTAATGTAGATTGATATAGAAAATGTATATTATTATTATTATTATCATTATCATTATTATTATTATGTCATATTTATAGCGTGGGTGAATAAAAATATTTTATATAAAAATAGTTTTTGATTATTTAACAAATGATTTTTAATGGTAAAAGATTTGTATATAAATTTATATGTTTAAATCTTAAATAATTATTTTATTTAAAAATATATAAAAATATGAAAAAAATAAAGAATGTGTTTATGACAAACCTAAAATCTTAAAATCCGAGCCCTAAACCATAAACTCTAAATCCTATAACATAAACTTCTAAATCATAAACCCTAAACTAATATCTCAAACCATAAAATTAACAAACTTGTGTAAACTAAAGGTTACACAACTTATGTATTAAAATTTTTTCTAAAAAAAGTACAAATAGTTAAACATAAAAAAGTTTAAAAATAGTTTAAAATATTAAAATCTTCTAAGAAAAAAATTGATATACAGACTGTGTAAATAAATCTTTTAATTTTAGAAATTAGGATTTTAGTTTAAAATTTAGAGATTTAAAATTTAGTGTATATAATTTGAAGTTTAGAGTTAATAATTTAGAATTTATATTTTATAGTTAAATATGCTGCCATGCGTAAAATAAATTTTTATACGGTGTCAAAATTTTATCCATCTTCTAAATACTTTGAAATGTTCAAAACACTCCAAAATTCTTTCTGGAATTATCGCAAACAGGTGCAGTGCACTGGATCAAATAAACGAAGACAGTCAAATTTTGTGTTTCTTAATCTTTCAAGGCTACTATTTTATCTTCGTATTCGCAAACAATGGTTCTCAAGGTAAGCAGTTCAAAAGATTCCTCCTTGATCATCTTCTACGGTCATCTGTTTCATAACCCTTTTCATCTTATAGTTTCTCAAATTATGTGTTTATCGGATTTAAAGCATATTCAATTCATTTTTTTGGGTTTTCCAATAATTCAATCAGGCGACTATGATATGCATTGATAACTCGGAATGGATGCGAAACGGCGATTATTCTCCGTCTCGATTTCAAGCTCAAACTAACGCCGTTAGTCTTATCTGTGGTGCTAAAACTCAGGTAAATTACTGCTTTACCTTAAGCTGTTCGGTTATTCCTCTTTATTTATGAATGTAATTACCCTAGGTGGTTTCTTTTCTTTGCATGAAATGTGAAATTTTGATTTCTTTTAATAAATTAATGGCAGTCCAATCCAGAGAACACAGTTGGGATTTTGGCGATGGCGGTCAAAGGAGTACGTGTATTGGCTACTCCGACCAGCGATCTCGGCAGAATCTTGTCTTGCATGCACGGTACTTGCAACTTTCATGTTAGAAGATCAAATTTATTTAAGCTCTCACTGCAAACAAGATTTGGCTTCTTTGAACTATTTGGCAACGGGTTTGCTATGCTGAAGCTTGTGTTTTGATTTAACATTTTACCGCTACAATGGAAAAATAGATTGAATTCAACCTACACTTTTTTTTTGTTGTGGTCAATAGAAAACTTGACATATAAGTTGAGGAAAATTAGCATTAATTGTTATTATATGGCTATGGAAGTATGAAATTCAGTGTAAAGATGCATATTTTATGACCTCTGTAAAAAAAAGAGGATCTTTATCACTTGTTATAGAAATAGAGAACTCGTCCTCATGGTGTCATGCAAAAGCTGTATGTGATTAATGATTAATCACCTTCTTCTTCTTTAAATAAATATATTGTTTTAATGTTTTACACAGCTCTTGAAATGGGGGGAGAGATGAACCTAGCTACTGGAATTCAAATTGCTCAATTGGCTCTGAAGCACCGTCAAAACAAAAATCAGCATCAAAGGATTATAGTTTTTGCTGGAAGGCATGTTGTGTTGACCTTTGATTCGCTTGTTTACTTCATTTCAAATATAATTGCCCCCCCCCCCTTTTCTTTAGCTTTCAGTCCCATCAAGTATGAAAAGAAGGCATTGGAGATTATAGGGAAGAAGCTTAAAAAGAATAGTGTAGCTCTTGATATTGTCAATTTTGGTGAGGACGAAGATGGAAAGCCTGAAAAGTTGGAGGTTCTTCTTGCATCTGTTAATAATAATGACAGTAGCCACATAGTTCATGTTCCTCCGGGTCAAAACTCACTCTTTGACGTGCTTATCAGGTTTTACTGATCACTTTCTGATTTTTTGTTTTCCTCAGGTATTTAATTTCCTTATAAGGAAGAATAAGTAATAAGCTATGGTGCACGTCTCTTGGGCTATATTGCTTACTTAATAGTGCTTCTGTCAATGATACAACTTTTGATTCTCATGCTAGCACGCCTGTGTTTAGAGCTGGGTGTTCGATCGAGTCGAGTAAAAAAATTTTGAGTTATTAAAGTTTGCAAATCCTATTTTACGATTCAAACTTTATTTGAAATTTTTTGAATCGAGTCGAGTTTATAAAATTCGAGTCGAGTTTTCGAGTTTCTGTACAAATTTAATTATACATATATATTTCTTCATATATATTTCTATATGCATATACGTAGCAGTGCACATATATATATATATATTTCTATATGCATATACCTAGCGCTGGGCGGTGCATATATTGATTCCAATTTTATCGGCTTTCTATATGCATATATATTTCTTCATATTTTCACATGTGATAATATATCATGCAGAATTGACAAATTCTACTTAAATATGAAATCTGATCAACTAATTACAAAAAATTGAGTTATTTGAATTTCTATTTCATAACTCAAACTTTATTTGACATTTTTTCGAGGAGTGAAACAAGTTTTTTTTGCCTCGAGTCGAGTTTTGCCCACCCCTACATGTGTTCGTCGGGGATGGAGAAGGAGGAAGTGCTTTGCTGAAGCAGCAGCCGCAGGAGGTGCTGTTTTTGACTTCGATTTTGGTGTTGATCCAAATATAGATCTAGAGCTGGCTCTTGCCCTAAGGGTTTCCGTGGAGGAGGAGAGAGCAAGGCAAGAAGTTGCTGCCAAGAGTGCCGCTGAAGAAGCTAATCGCAGGAAAAAGGAGAGGAAGCGCAAGCACCATCAAATTCGCAGAATGCAACTACGACTGTAATCTCGACTGAAAATGTTGTTGGTCCAATGGTTGGTCCCACTTTGGAGTTAATATATTTTACGTTGTGACAGATTACCTTATCCTAGCATTGGATGGTAGAATTAAGTTTCAAATGGGCATTGGGTTAACTGATACTGTTGCAGGATGAGGACGATGCTTTGTTAAAGCAGGCCCGTGCATTGTCAATGAATGTCCCAGGATCTGATTCGTCTGTGGGTGATGCCGAGATGTCTGAGGCAACTAATGGCTATCAAGAACTAGCCATGGGTAGGTTCTATTATTGTGTTGGTTGTCTCAAGTCTCAACATATCAGGGAATGCACTCATCAAGCTGCTAGACCACCTTTGCTTTTCTAATGGGGATGATAGTCTACTGCTAGTTCTTTTACCGGCTTGTTTGATTCCTAACTACTTGTAAATGTATAAATTTAGTCAAATGTATAATTATATAATACAAAATGGTCTTGTTTCTTGCATGCAGCACTTCAGATGTCCATGCAAGAGGGTTCAAAGGATTCATCAGTGCAGTCAGATGTTGGCAAGGTGTTGGGAGATCAGTCTTTTATGTCATCCATCCCTTCATCGGTAAGTCGAGTCAAATCTGCCTTTCTCAATCAATACATTCTTATGTTGCCTGCACTGTGATGCGTTATTAATGTCACAGCTTCCCAGAGTTGACCCAAATAACCCAAATTTGAAAGATTTGCTAGCTTCTTTGCTAGGCCAATCTGAGGTGAGTCATTGAAACTTAACTAACATGAACTTCCAACTCAATTTTCTGTTCACGGTAGCATGATTTATATGACGCATGCATTAAGCCATTACTTATTAATAAGAGTTTTTTTGGATAAATTGTTTATCATTCATTACCCAGAAGCAAGAAAATTTGCTACAATAATCGAATCCAAGAACCTATACAAACCCTCAGGCTATACAAAGAGGATCATGGGTAAACAAAGATCTATATGTATACCTTTGGCCTATCTTAACCCTTACAACCTCTTTAATTACAGTTAGAATGTCCTCCAAACTACGGCTCACCCCTCACCCCTAAATTGCCTATGGTTACGTTCTTCCCAAAGATGATAAACAATAGCATTTCATACAATACGCAGCACAAATGAACGCAAGGTCTTGACTTTCACTCGAGAAGCACAAGCCACTTCCCTTTCCCAGCTAGTTACATTATAAACACTACTAGTCAATAGAAAAATCTCCTTCCACAACCGAGAAGCAAACTGGCAGTCCGAGAAGATGTGTCTATGAGACTCCTCCCATCCTCACACAATACACAAGCAACTGAGGTAACCACACCACACTTTAGTAACCCATCCTTAGTCGAGAGTCGACCCAAGATCGCAAGCCAAGAGATAATAGCATGCTTGGGCACATGCTGAGGAAACCACACTAGATGCTGCCATGGAACCTTGACCTTTTTTACTTGAATTGCTTTCCAAATAACCCCTGCACTCAGATGCTCAAGTGTAGTCACAGTTGCAAAATAGGATGCTGCCTCACTCCGTAGCTTGAGGAGTCTCTTCAAGGTCCAACTCATCGAAGCTCGAGGTACCACTTCCTAAAAATCATGGCCCTTGAGAGCATAAGCTTTTATCCACACAACCCACAATGAACTATTGTCAGCCAAGATGCTTCGAATAAGGTAAAAAGAGCAAGCCTTACTCTAAATAGCAAGATCTTTTAAACTAAGTCCACCCCCAGCTTTTAAACAACAAATTTGTTGCCACTGTACCTTTGCACCCGTGGCAGGGATATCAGCCCCTTTTCAAAAGAACCAGGCACAAATCTGCCCAATCTTTCGCATAACATCACTTGGCAAAACAAGTTGCCTACACCAATTGTTTGTGATCCCCATTAAAACAGATTTGATTAGTTACAACTTGCCTGCAAAACTAAGGTTTCGATTAGACCATTGCCTCAGTTTACCTCTAACTTTAGCAAACAAGGCCTGGCAGTCACTCTCAGTAAGCTTCCTTGTAACTAAATGGACACCCAAGTAGCGAATAGGTAGAATCTTAAATCCAAACCCAGTTTTCTCCTTGATGGCTTCAACCACACTCTCAGAGATTCCTGAGGCAAACAGTTTAATCTTCGAAGCATTAAGCTGCAGCCCTGACATCTCATAAAACCTCTCCAAAACACACTTAATCCCCATCAAAGAATCCAAAGACCCCTTACAAAAAATAAGGTTACCTGCAAAACTTAGATGAGTCAATCCAAGCTTCTAACATTTAGGATGATACTAAAAAATGTTATTCTTAGCAGCCATGTCCAACAAGCGTGATAGCACATTCATTACAAGCACAAAGAGATAGGGAGAAAGGGGATCACCCTGTCTAATCCCCCTTTCCCCTTGAAAACACCCTACAAGACTTCTATTGAATGATATCGAAAACTAAGCAGTGGTCAAATAGATTCTGATCCATTCTCAAAACTGACGAGGCAAGCCCATAGCCTCTAATAAGACGAGGACAAAGTCCCAAGATACACTATCAAAAGCCTTCTGAAGGTCCACCTTAAGAGCACACCTAGGTGAAGGGGACTTACGAGCATACCCTTTTACTAACTCTTGTGCCAACAAAGTATTATCTGGAATACTACGCCCTGGGATAAAAAGAGCTTGGTTAGGTGACACCAGACCAGAAAGATAAGGAACCAACCTACCCACTAGTATCATGGTGATTGCCTTGTATATCACAGAGCAACAAGAGATTGGCCTAAACTCCTTCATCTTGCTGGGAATTGGTACCTTAGGAACCAGAGTTACAGAAGTAGCATTAAAGGCAGGAAGCAAACAAGACTCATCAAAAAATAACCAATTGCAGCCACAACATTAGTCCCCACAATTGAACAAGCTTTCTTGAAAAAGAAAGGAGTGTATCCATCAGGCCCATGAGCTTTATCATTTCCCTGAGCAAACAATGCACTCTTAATCTCTTCAGCAGTCACTCTTCTATCAAGGTCCTCTCTTGCTTCATCAGACAGAGAAGCCTGCAACAATCCCTGTGGAGTTTCCACAGAACAGGGCAGAACATTGGGATCATGTGTGCCTAGTAACTGAGTTAAGAAACCTACTGCTTCTGCAGACATAGCATCAAATGTCTCAAGCCTCACCCCCGCCCATCCTCAAGTAAGCGTATGGTGTTCTTCTTAAGCTTGACTGCAATAGCTAAGTGAAAAAACTTTGAACTTTGATCACCCTCCTGCAGCCATCTGTTTAAAAAATAAGCGCTCCGTTTCTTTCAACTCTTGAAGCTCATCTTGCAATAAACGTTCCTTAGCAATATCCACAACTCTAGAAGAAATATTCCCTATTCAACTACTAAGATCATGTTTTAAACGTTTAAGCTTTTTGAACAGGACTTGCATAGGATTACCATTTACAGGCTGTTGCCAATAGTCTCCTACCATCTTTAAAAAAATCAGGGTGGGGAGCCTAAAAGTTGAAAAACTTAAAAGGCTTAAGCCTATTTGCAGGGACTTCCTTATCTAACCAAACCACCTTGGGGCTGTGATCTGACACACCAGGTGCCTGAAATTCAACAAAGAACTTAGGGAAAGTGTTAATCCATGCAGAATTAACCAAAACCCTTTCTAGCTTCTTAGCAATAAAGCCCTCATGCTGCTTATTTGACCAGGTAAACAAAGGCCCAACATAAACATGATCATGCAGCTCCAACTCTTCCAAACAATCTTGAAAAACACTCATATCAGAAGTATGAGCAACTGCATCATCCACTGAACACTCTGATGCTTGAAAATGAATGTTAAAATAACCCCAAGGATCCAAGGCACGGACTGGTCCACAATCCCTTTCAAATGCCGCCAAAGAAGTTTTCTCTGAACCCCATTATTACTGCCATATATTGTCGTGACATTAAAAGAAACTACCAAAAACACCAACGACAGTGATGCTTTGATCAGTAACAATACAGTTTGAATAAACCACTTCTCCAAAGCAACCAAATTTGACCATTAATAGCTTGACTATAATTTGTACAGTACTCCCATCCATCTAATTGATCAAGAATAACCTGAGAACTATCCTCTTTAACTCTAGTTTCTAACAAACACATAATATCCACCTACAAATCATTCAATCTATGCAGAATCTTTCTTCGTTTAAGGGAATTATTCATCCCCCATACATTCCAAAAGTAAATAATAAGGAGAGACAATCCACCAACACCTAAATTACTTACAGTAGCCAATTTAACTTTGTCCATGGCAACCTTTTTCTTATTCTTCAAGTCATAGACCAATACCACCTGAAAGGATTCTTTTTTTCCTTCGCAGGCCTCCTTCTGCCCTTCTTTTTCTAAACTGAAGCTTGCGAATTGGGAAATTTAGCATCATCATCAATTTCCCCTTCAGTCCCAACTACTGCTACAACAACCTGTTTCTCACAAATAATCTGTTTAGTATCAGTCTCAAGAGGTGAAGCAGACACAGCTTGTTCCTCTTGACCAGTAGCCTGTTCTGCAACAATACCATCACTAATAGACTCGCCTATTGCAGGTACAGAATCTTCAGTACCCCCAATAATAGAAACCTGAAGCACAGAATGAGCAGCACCTTGCAATGAAGACTTACCAGGCTCACTAATAGTAATAGGATCTTCAGTAATAACAAGAGCCTTTTGCCTCCAAACCTGAGTAGTCCTAACATCTTTCACTGAGCAGGTTTTCTCAGCATGCCCAAACACCTTGCACTTTGGGCAGCTAGGCAGCAACCAAGACACAACAACTCGTACAGGGTGCACTCTGCCATCTCGTAAAAGAACATCAATGAATTGAGGGATCACAGAACCTGCCCCAATTTCCTCACATACCTTCGCATACTCCAACTCTCACGATTAGCCGTAATCGAATCCATATATAGAGGATTCCCCAAATCATTGGCTATGTAACTCAGTCCAGTTTTGTTAAACAATTCAAGAGGTACATTGTAAAGTTGCACCCACACAGGCATACACACAAGATCAAAATCCAATTTACACATGTTAGGTTCCCACTTAAGCAGAATCAAGGGCTTGTTCTGAATATGCCAGGGTCCCTTTTCAAGCACCCAATCCCTAGCATCAACACTCGAGAAGACAAAAATGTAAAGGTTAGGTCCAGCTAAACTCACCTTAACCTTCGATGATTTCCCCCAGAGCAGATCCACAACCTTCTGCATCGCACCAAAATTCGGAGCAGAGCCAATGAACTGCCCAACAAGCGCCAGCTTCCAATTTGAATCGCCATCTTCAAAAACCTTCTTGGGAGGCTGGATGAGCAAAGAACCTGGAGAAAAGAACCGTAACGAGTGGTCCTCAGTGCAAAAACCTACTGACGGCGGTTGAGGGTTTCTTCCCTGGAGCTGCGATATGTGCTAGATTTTGCTTGAGTCTTGATTTTGTGCTGGGTTTTCTTGCTCTGGTTTTAATTTTCGGTTGCATTGGTGTTTTGTTTCTCTATTCTGTCTTCTATATCTCGTGCGCCAATCGATTAATAAGAGTTGACTGAGTGCGAATCTCAGCTTTTCTAATTTATTACAAAAAAGAATCTACTTCAATCCATTGTAATTTTTATATGCTACTAGTAGAAAGAAAAGATGAGCAGCCCAAAAAAGATGACAAGTGAAGATCCATTGGACTGATGCTGAAGGCAAGGATTTGTAAAAATCTAATCAATGGTGGTTGATGTTGTAGAGACCATTTTGAAATCCGATTTTTAATTTAAAAGTCGCTAAAAATAAAAATCTCGGCACTTTTTGAATGAAAAGTTTTTTTTTGATATTTTGGGGATTTTTTTTGGATTTTGAAAAGTTGGGTATATTTTTGGGGATTTGAGGATTTTTTTTTGAAGATTTGAAATTTTAGGGATATTTTTGAAAAGTTTTAAAAATTGGGGAATATTTGAAAAATGGTAAAAGACTAGAGTCGCCACCGGTTGTTTTAAATGGGGTAGACCGAACACCAAAAATGAAACCAGAGATTCTTTTGAAAAAGGGATCGAGAGTCGGTTACTGATGGGGAAGGATTAGTACTCTCATACCACCCAAAAATTAGTACATAGTCGAATACGGTTTGCCTTGATTGGAAAATTGCAAGTTCAAATTTTAAATTAATTTAAAATTTGTTAAAAAATATGAATAAATTTTAATGACCCCGTTATTCGATAATAAACGAAAGAACCACCATTATTACGATTGATACTGACCACATTTACTATTGAATAAAAGGACACTGTATTAACAATTTATACAAGTCGAATGCGACGAAAGAAAGCAAATATATACATACATTCAAAATTAAAGCATAAATAAAGGCAGAAATAAAGTAAAAGAAAGATCCGGAAAAATGGACAGGATCAAACAAACAAAATGCGTAAATAAATGATAAAAAATGTGATAAAGTAAACGCTGCGAAGAAATTAAAGTGCGAGAAAAGTAAAAATGCGGGAATTAAAGAAAATCCAGGAATGGACCGGATCGAAAGCACTCCGAAAAGAGGACCTGATCGAGCGTAAAAGAAATAAAATACGGTAAATTAAATGCGAAATTAAAATACGAGAAAATAAATTGCATAATTTAAATTGCAAAAATTAAATGTTAGTTGCAGGAATTAAATGTTAGGTGTTAGATAAAACGTGCCATAAAAATACGGGTCATCCCCGTTACGAGTTACCGTAAGGCCGATTCGAACAAGAAATTAAACGAAGAAATAACGTAAATATTGTAATATATATAATACTATATTAAATATAATACGTGATATATATATATATAAGATGAAATACAATATATATAATAAATACCATACAATGTAAATGTGATACATATACTATATAATATAAAATATAAATATATCAACATACATACATAAAACGTATAGCATGATAAACGGTATAATATATGTATATAACAAAATAATATATATATATATATATATATACTAATGACCGAAATGGAAATAAATAAAACTCGAAGGATGAAATTAAAAGTAAAACCAAAAAAGAAGGACTGAAAAGGGGATAAGTCCGTAACCAAAAATAATGTGAAAGAAAAATGGGAGGACTAGGGGGCAATTAACCTGTGACTTAAAACGGAAACATGGATGAACCTGGGGGACTGGATGAGCATTTTCCCCTCGACCGAAAGGCGCTAATCCTTCTCGGATCCGGTCAACGCTAGGGTCGAGAGGCTCAAAACGGTGGCGTTTCGAGGAGGCCGGCTTAAAAGGATAAAACATGTTTATTATTATTATTTTGAACAAAACGATAAAATGTAATTTCCTCTCGACCTTAAAACTCGTCCCCTTCCTAACCCTAACCAAGACGGCGGCCGCACTATCTCCCTCTGTCTAACCAGAACGACGGCGTCCCCAAGCGGCCCAGTCGTTCATCGGTGACCATCTCATGGCGTTAGTGGTAGGTAAGCCCCGAAACTTTTCTCTTTCGTTTGTTTGTTTTTTTTATTTCAGACCTGAAAAAAAACTTGTTTTTTAATTTCCTTTTTTTAAAAAATGATTTTCGATTTGAGAAACTAAACAAAAATCTTTTTGTGTTTTTTTATTTAAAAATGATTTGATAAAAAACCGTTCTTTTGTTTTATGAAAAACCCAGAAAATGAAAACCTTAGCTTGGACAAAGAAGATATTAGGTAATTTTTTGTATTTTTAAAATAGTGTCGGGATCTCGACCGTTTACATGCAACTTGGTTCCGGTTTTATACCGATGTAAAAGGATAAATAAAGAAAGTAAGAGCTGTTTCTGATTTCTGCTATTGAACTGTTGGTTGTTGGTGTGTTGTTGTTGATTTTGCAGGTTTGTACGGGGAGAGTGCCAGGCTCTTTGGTCGGTTCAGGCGTGCACGCTTGCTGGCGTGGCACCATTGTGGCAATAATGTGGCTTCGATGTGGAAGTGGCCGGAGTCGTGGCGCTGATGTGGCCGAAAGAGGGGAGCTCAATGGACGACTTCTGAAGGCTTCTAGAAGATCCTGGAAGCTGAAGGGGTGGCGTCTAGGGTTAATGGGCTATTCGGGTTAGCTGGATTTGGGTTGGGTGAATCGGTTCGGGTTTAGGGTAGTTGGGCCAGTTGGGTAGATGGGCTACGATATCGGGTTTAGGTTATTTGTGCTAATGTATTGGGGTTTGGCAGATTGGGTTAGGGTAGTTCGTTGGTTTAATTTAGATTGGATCTATAAATATGGACATGGACTTTATAATTAACTTGGGCTTATTTATAATTATGTATTATTTATTTTTGGTTTTTGTTATATAATAAGTATAATAATAATGTAATATATAATAAAAAATAATAATGATAACATACTAATAATAATAAATATAACATAATAATATAATAGTAATAAAAACCGAATAATGATAATGACTTTAACAAAATAAATAATAACAAACTAATATAATAATAATATAATAATGCAATAATAATATAATGATGATAACAAAATAATAATAACATAGTAATAACAATGTGATAATAATAATGGAATAATAATAACATAGTAATAAATATAACTAAAAAGATAATAATAAGTACTCCTTCCGTCCCATTTATTTTGTCCATTGTTGACTTTTCACAAAGTTTTAGGAAGAAAAAATTTGTGTAAGAATGTGTAAGAAATATGATGTAACATAATCGGAACAACAATTTTATCCTTGAAAAGTTGATTTTTGTTTTGTTCAAAAACTAAAAAAGGGTATAAAGAGAAATGTGCCTTATAAAAGTTGTTGATTTTTTCAATGAGACATTTTAAGTGAGACAATTTCAAAACACAAAAGGGACATATTGAGTGGGACAAAGGGAGTATTAACTAATGATGTAGTTTTTGTTTTTGTTTTTAAATTTAATAACATTAATAATTAATAACAATGATAATATAATAGATATATATTAGTATATATTATCCCAAGTTAGAAAAATAAAGCCCAGACAAAATTAGTGATTACAGTTGCCCCTCTTTGCTCATTCTTGTGTTAACAAGGATAGAGCAAAGACTAAAATTACTAATTTTGTCTCACTTCCTTGTTTGAGGTTTGAAGCTCGAATCATCATGCACTGAAGGTCTTGTTGATGGTCCGAGAGATAAACGGTCAAGCACTAAGGGCTTTGATGACAACGCAAATCACCACGCACTGAGGGTCTTACTGATGACTTGTATTGATAGTTTCACCCACAGTCTGAATCGCCAAATACTGAAGGTACTACTGAGGATATGGATGATTAAAGATCGAGCACTGAAGGCTTAATGGATAACCCAAATCATCACGCACTAGATATCTTACTGATGTCTTGGGAAATAGAGTCATACACTGAAGGATTTACAGACGGTCTGGCTCACCATGCACTGGAGGTCTTAGCCGTGGTCAGAAAATGAAGGTCCAACACTGAAGAATTTATGGATGACCTAGCTCATCATGCACTGGAGGACTTATTGATGGCTAGAAAATGAAGTCAAACACTGAAGGATTTACTGACGGTCTGGCTCACCATGCACATGAGAGGTCTTACTGATGGCCAAAATGAAGGTTCCACACTGAAGGATTTACAGATGACCTAGCTCATCATGCACTAGAGGACTTAGTGATGGCTAGAGAATAAAGTCAAATACTGAAGGATTTACTGACAGTTTGGGTCACCATGCACTGAAGGTCTTGTTGATTCCCGAAAAATTAAGGTCAGGCACTGAAAGCTCTTAATGATCTGTATTATCATGCACTGGAGCTATTATCGATTCCCAAAAAATTAAGGTCAAGCACTGAAGGCTACTGATATACTAAACTTCCAACACTGAAGGTTGTTAGTTCGAAAATGAAGCGATGCACTGAGGGCTTTGGTGTAGATCTTGAAGTAACACCTAGAATTTTGCTGGATGGGCTTTTCTTGACAGGACCCCATGATTCTGGTTGGATGAGTTATTCTCATTGGGAACTCTCGGTTCTTTGTTGTGATCCATTTTTCAAGAAGTCCTCGATCGAAGTCTAGGCTTTGTCTCACAAAAGCATGTATTGAGATATGGCTGGAATCTACTTTTTCTATCGCGAAGTTATAGATTAAGGTCTTTGTAAATCTATCAAAAAGATAGAAATGATTGATGCACGAGTTAGCATGACCCCTAACCTAGGGATATGATGAATGAATAAATAAATGAATGAATGAGGACCACTTGAGGGAGTGTGGTTCTTCAAGGAAGCTGATTGAAAAATCTGTGTCTTGCTTCTTTACTAGGCTCCACTGCAGCTGGAATACCTCTATCTCCCACTCGGGTTCAACCTTTTCAAGTATATCTTGCTTTTTGTCATTAAATTGATTGGGCATCTTATTTCCCCAACAAAATTTTTGCCCTAAAAAATTAGTTGCTTACTCTTGTTCTTTTGGTGTTGGTAAATTTTGAAATCTTTGTGAGTAATGTAGAATACATGTCCTAATTTCAATGTGAGATACTTATTGAGAAAAATGATTTTTCTTTTCAAATTGTAAATATATTAGCCTATGCTGAATACCCCGAATATCAAGTGCACGGACAACACTGAAAATGGCTTACTGAGGATTGCCCCAAGCAAATCATATGTCAAGGAGACCTCGAAAGCTGAATTGATGTTTAAAGATGTGAAGTGCATATTAGTCGACTTCGATATTTGACCAATTTTATCTCGTTTTGTTTGGGGAATTCAATTCATCACATTCCCTTGGCTCGAAATAAATAATGGAGCAAACAATAAATTTTTGAGCTACTCGACATTGTCATGATTTTGAAAATATTACCATCACTCATGAAGCAAAGAGTTTCGGTTGTAATGGGCTTCAGCGGAGTGCCCCCAAAATTCCACACTCTTATATGAAAAATTCCTATTACCAGGTTTCGAACATTTGAGTGCTTTTTGATTAAATTTGAAAAGAATGCCTATTACCAGGCTTTGAAGTGCCTTTTGAAAAATACCTATTACCAGGATTTGAAAGTTAAGTCAATTTGTCTTGTTTTGAAAATGCCTATTACCATGCTTTGAACATTAAATGCTTCTCAAAGACTTTAGCATCAAATTGTACCGATTTGTTATTATGTGTGGTCATTAATGTGAAATGCAGGTCACATATTCATAAATCTCCGCAACTTATGATTTCAACTAGACACAGGTTACTCAGGCTCAACCTTCATGTCAAAGTCAATGTTCCTTGCGCAATTGATATACGAGGACCCAATAAGCAAATATATTTACAAAGTGAAAAGAATTGAAAATAGATTACATCTTTTTATTGAAATCTTGAAAATGTGGCCTTAGGCCATTATAAAATATTGACACCACATTCGGGTATTTTTTGTTTTTGAATGTAAACTTACAAAGAGGGTGTTCGGGTGCTCCCCAATTCGAGATCACTTACATTGTCTGAATTGTAAATGTGGGTCATGAGGCTTGCCCTTTTTACCGACTGGGGCATAATTCTTGTTGAACATGATAGATTCTTTATTTTAAACTGATGCGATGATGAATGAGGAAATGCATGTCTCTAAATACAATGTTAATGTGCAGATGTTGATGCAAGTACGATACAAGTGGATAGAATTAATGATGAGTACATTTATCATTCGAATGAAGGAGATTAATGTATAATGCAACTGTTATGCAAACAAAATCAATGTGTAATGCAACTGTATTGCAAATGAATTAATGCATAATGCAATTGCCACACGAATGGCTAAAATTAATGCTGAATGGTCGTGTGATACAACTATCATGCAAATGAATAAAATCAATATGTGATGCAACTGTCGTGCTGATGAATGAGATTATTTCTGAATGCTTGAATGATGTAACTATTGTGCAAATGAATGAAAATAATGTATGATGCAACTGTCGTGCAAATGAACGAAATTAATGTGTGATGCAACTGTAGTGCAAATGAATACAATTAATGTTGAATGCAATTATCATGAAATTTATGCTCATGTGATGCAATGGTTTCCGAGGAACAACACCCATGAATATATGAGAGAAATTTGTAACTTTTGAATATTGAATTTAATTGACTTATAGGTTACTAGATTTTCTTTCGATTCATAAACGATTTTCACTGTGTTCACCATTCTCGGGTTAATACCTCATGACAGTATGATACAGATGAATGAATAATGATGTTATGCAATATAATGCCGATGCGATGTCAAGAGAAAACACTGGTTAGTAAGAATTAAATATTTACAAATGAAAGACAGAAATATACCTGACATGTCTTAGCACAATATGAACCTTATTTGCATGATATTCTGATTTTTAGGGTTACCGCATGGCTCTAAAAAGGTGGGCTTCTTGGGCTCTACATGCAGTTTTGGTGCTAAAATGTACTTGAATTATCCTCCCAGTCTCTTTCTAAAGGGTAGCAAGGCCCCCGATCATCACTCATTATAGGCTCTTTCCAATCGAGTTCAATTCAAGGGGACCCATTCGCTATGTCCATACGGGGAAAAAGTATTCCCACGAAAACATAGGGTACTCGATCCCCGAAAATACTTACTAGGCCCATACAAAGGAACAATATTAAATTAATTTCCCCCACTTACACGAACGTGTTTAAATGTCAGATTTTAAAATGCGTTAAAATGAACTCGTATTTCTAAAAAGATATTAAATTAATTTAAAGATTAACTCGCAATGTCCAATGGAGGCAAAAGGTATTCGACTCATGGCTTAACTCTCTTTTTTGTTAAAAAATTCATCCCCAGCGGAGTCGCCAACTGTAGCGACCATTTTGAAATTCGATTTTTAATTTAAAAGTCACTAAAAATAAAAATCACGGCAGTTTTTGAAGGAAAAGTTTTTCAAAAGTTTTTTTTTTGATATTTTGGGGATTTTTTCTGGATTTTGAAAAGTTGGGGATATTTTTGGGGATTTGAGGAATTTTAATTTTTTTAAAGATTTTGAAAATTTGGGGATATTTTTGAAAAGTTTTAAAAATTGGGGAATATTCGAAAAATGGTAAAAGACTAGAGTCGCCAGCGGTTGTTTTAAATAGGGTAGACTGGACACCAAAAATGAAACTAGAAAATCTTTTGACAAAGGGTTTAGGAGTCAGTTACGGATGGAAGGATTAGCACCCTCATACCGCCCAAAAATTGGTACCTAGTCGAATACAGTTTGCCTTGATTGGAAATTTGCGAGTTCAAATTTTAAATTAATCTAAAATCCGTTAAAAATGCGAATAAATTTTAATGGCCCCGTTATTCGTTAATAAACGAAAGAACCACCATCACTACGATTGATACTAGTCACATTTACTATCGAATAAAAAGGCACCACATTAACAATTTATACAAGTCGAATGCGACGAAAGAAAGCAAATATATACATACATTCGAAATTAAAGCATAAAAAGGCGGAAATAAAGTAAAAGAAAGATCTTGAAAAATGGACTGGATCGAACAAAAAGAAATGCATAAAATAAATGAGAAAAAATGTGATAAAGTAAATGCAGAAAATAAATGCGAGGAAATTAAAGTGCAAGAAAAGTAAAAATGCGGGAATTAAAGAAAATCTGGGAATGGACCGGATTGAAAGCACTCTGGAAAGAGGACCGGACCGAGCGTAAAAGAAATAAAATACGGTAAATTAAATTCAAAAATTAAAATACGAGAAAATAAATTGCAGAAATTAAATGTTAGTTGCGGGAATTAAATGTTAGGTGTTAGATGTTAGATAAAACGTGCCATAAAAATACGGGTCATCCCCATTACGGGTCCCTGTAAAGCCGATTCGAACAAGAAATTAAATGAAGAAATAACGTAAATAACATAAATATTGTAATATATAATACTATATTAAATATAATACGTGATTCATAAACATATATATAAGATGAAATACAATATATATAATAAATACCATATAATATAAATGTGATATATATACTATATAATATAAAATATAAATATATCGACATACATACACAAAACGTATAGCATGATAGACGGTATAATATATGTATATAACAAAATAATATATATATGTATTAATGACCGAAATGGAAATAAATAAAACTCGAAAGATGAAATTAAAAGTAAAACCAGAAAAGAAGGACTGAAAAAGGGATAAGCCCGTGACCAAAAATAATGCAGAAGAAAAATAGGAGGACTGGGGGGCAATTAACCTGTGACTTAAAATGAAAATGTGGATGAACCTGGAGGACTGGATGAGCAATTTCTCTTTGACCGAAAGGCGCGAATCCTTTCCAGATCTGGGTCAACGCGCGGGTCAAGAGGCTCAAAACGGCGGCATTTCGGGGAGGCCAGCTTAAAAGGATAAAACTTATTTATTATTTTTTTGAAGAAAACGATAAAACCTAATTTTCTCTCGACCTTAAAACTCGTCCCCTTCCTAACCCCAACCAAGACGACAGCCGCACTATCTCCCCATGCCTAACCAGAACAACGGCGTCCCCAAGCAACCCGGTCGTTCATCGGCGACCACCTTATGCCGTTAGTGGTAGGTAAGCCCCGAAACCTTTCTCTTTCGTTTGTTTTTTTATTTCAGACCTAACATAATTTTGTTTTTTGATTTCTTTTTTTAAAAAACGATTTGATTTGAGAAACTAAACAAAAATCCCTTTTGTGTTTTTTGATTTTAAAAATAATTTGATAAAAAACTGTTCTTTTGTTTTCTGAAAAACCCAAAAAGGAAAACCCTAGCTTGGACACGGAAGATATTAGGTAAATTTTTTTGTATTTTTGAAATGGTGTCGGGATCTCCCTCGTTTACATGCAACTTGGTTCCGGTTTTATAATCGATGTACAAGGATAAAAAAAAAGAAAGTAAGAGATGTCTCTGATTTCTGCTATTGCACTGTTGGTTGTTGGTGTGTTGTTGTGGTCGCTGTTGATTTTGCAGGTTTGTACGAGGAGAGTGCCAGGCTCTTTGGCCGGTTTAGGTGTGCATGCTTGCTGGCGTGGCACCGTCGTGGCAATGATGTGGACGTGGCCGGAGTTGTGGCGTTGATATGGCCGAAAGAAGGGAGCTGAATGGACGACTTCTGGAAGATCCTGGAAGCTAGAGGGGCGGCGTCTAGGGTTAACGGGCTATCCGTGTCAGCTGGATTCGGGTTGGGTAAATCGGATCAGGTTTAGGGTAGTTGGGCCGGTTGGGTAGATGGGCTAGGATATCAGGTTTAGGTTATTTGGGCTAATGTATTGGGGTTTGGCAGATTGGGTTAGGGTAGTTGGTTGGTTTAATTTGGATTGGATCTGTAAATATGGACATGGACTTTATAATTAACCTGGGCTTATTTATAATTATGTATTATTTATTTTTATTTTTTGTTATATAATAAGTATAATAATAATGTAATATATAATAAATAATAATAATAATAATGATAACATACTACTACTACTAATAAATATAATATAATAATATAATAGTAATAAAAACCGAATAGTGATAATGATAATGACTTTAACAAAATGAATAATAACAAACTAATATAATAATAATATAATGATGATAACAAAATAATAATAACATACTAATAACAATGTGATAATAATAATGTAATAATAATAACATAGTAATAAATATAACTAAAAAGATAATAATAAATATTAACTAATGGTGCATTTTTTGTTTTTTTTTGAAAAATTTAATAACATTAATAATTAACAACGGTGATAATATAATAGATGTATATTAGTATATATAAGTCCAAATTAGAAAAATAAAGCTCGGACAAAATTAGTGATTACAGATGTGTCAGCTGATTTCATACCAAGTTCGTAAAAGTTGTGCTCTTGACACTTGTAGATTAAGTTGTATGAACTTGGGTCATCTAGGTGGAACGTGTCACCCTTTACTACTGGGTCTTTTTTAATTTTTAAACAAACCTCAAATATTAGACTATGCCTGATTGACATTTTTTGTAAATTTATTTTTCGAATTTAATATATATATATATATATATATTCCAAATTAACTAAATTCAGATGACCCTCTCCCTAGACAGGACAGGGCTAATGATAATTAGCAATTCTGATCCGTAGTTAAGATCTGATTCTGGAAGAGGTCCAAACTCTGAAACATATTTGGTAGAAAACGATAGATACCGAAACAGGGTGGGTAGACATGACTCATGAGGGCCAGCATTTCCTTTGAAGAGTGGCTATAAATCAGTTCAAAGCACGCAGGGCTTGACTAATTTGAGGCAGATTATTATTAAGCTCTGCAACATCAAATCAAAGGAGAGTGATTCCATTAAGAAGAAGATGATCGAAAAGGGTCAAAATTCCCACCAACCATACACGTTTAATCACTCCTCCATTCACATTCATGTAAAAAAAAAGTTGGTCCATCGGACACCTTTTCGTGGCCTTAAAATAATATATATATATAGAAAGAGAGGTGTATAGTTTATACAAGTTGGAGACCCACCCACATGAGAGTTATGTCTCTCCATCCTTTCTTGCGGGTGTTGTTAGTTAGCATTTGGACTACATCCCAAAACTCGTATCAGATCAGATCATGTTTTTATTAATAGAAAGAGTCCATAGGCAAATGGACATTCACACATTTATGAAGAAATGAATGTCGGGTTGTTGGCACAGAAGCCCTAGGGATGTGAAATCTTGGAATGATTGGCACTTGGCATTAAAAGAAATGTGGTAAGTTGGAGTGCAAGTGCATAAAAATGGGTTTGGATGAAGGCATTCATTTATTTTTTTTTTCACTGCGGGGGGTTCGTCTGCTTGGCGTTTACGCAAACAAACCCTATTGAGGAACACAGAGGTAGAGGGATCCGGGGATATGTATCGTGGGTGTGCGATCCCTGATGGGACCATCCCTAGTTTTGCTACTTGGATTTTCTTCTCATTTTATAGCAACTACAAATTTACGCATATATATATATATATATAAGATTATATTTTGATACACAAGTCGTATAAAAAATATTTACACAATCCTTTATATTTAAGTTATAAAATATAAAACCTAAATTTCTAGCCCTAACACCCTAAACCCTAAACTCTAAATTCTAATTATAGACCTTAAATTTTACACCCTACACACTAAACCCCTAAACCCTAACATAAATCCCTAAACCCTAAAATTTATAGGTTTGTGTAAACTAAACAAGCTTGTGTAAATATTTATAAAACCCTTCAAGCTATATAATTTTAAATCCAAATCCCTAGCCCTAACACCTAAACCCTAAACTCTAAATTCTAACCATAAACCTTAAATCCTACACCCTACAACCTAAATCTCTAAACCCTAAAATTGAAAGACTTATGTAAACTTAGCACAAGCTTGTGTATCAAAGTATTTTTCATTATAAATCTTATGAGTTATAATTTGATAAAAAAGCCGTATAAAAAATTATACAAAATCCAAAATTTTAAATCTAAAACCTTGAACTCTAACCCTTAATCCTAAATTCTAAACCATACAACCTAAATCCCTAAATCTTAAACCATAAATTAACACCCTAAACTCTAAATCTAACAAGCTTGTATAAACTTTAGTTTACACAACTTGTGTATTAAATTTTTCCCCAAATCTTATATATAATCTTTGACTGAATTGGTGTCACAAATAAACTTGATATCAACTCAGTCGTTTATTATTTTTTAAATGGTAATAATTATGTTAATAAACTTTTTATCATTTCATTTATTATCAGGGTCGGCTATAAGGGGAGCAACCTGAGCGACCTCTCAAGGCCTCAACCAGCCTAGGGACCCTAAAATTTTATTTTTCATATTTTTTAATTTATCAAATAAATACATTAATTTAATGGTAAAAATTAATTCTCTTTCCTACATAAATTAATTAATTAATCTAACAATGAAAATAATGTGTTTGAAATATTAAATTAATTGTTCAAAGTAATGAGATGAATAAAAAAATTTTGTTCTTTTCGGTGCCCATTTCTATGCCCAACATTAAAAAATTAAATTATAAGCCTTAACCCTAACTTTTAAATACTAAATCCTAAAGTATGCACCAAATATCTTAAACCCCAATCATAAATCATAACCTTAAACTATAACCTAAACTCTAAACCTAATTTTTTTAATGTTGGGGCCTAAATATAGGTAGAAAATTTCTATTCGTAATGAGATATGTTTTCTTTATACAAAGGTCTAATTTTAGTTTTCGTTCATAGCCCCGAAAATTTCCGAGACGGCCTTGATAATCATTCATATATGTATATGTACACATGAATTTTTTTACCATTGTGAGTGTGACATAATCTAGTTTAGTTACCACTTAGACCAATCTTCGCTGATAATTCAAATAATACATTAATTATATTTCTATAAACATTATCCTAATCAGTGTCATTAAACAAACGTGAATATTTTTCTTAATTTGAAATATTGAATAGTTAATTTTTGGTAATAATTTTATCATAATATAACTGAAATTAGTTGATGTGCGAGTCAATAATTATGTCAGAAACAATTATTTACAGAATAAATTAATTAAGATATTCCTTTTTATAGAAAATAATAAATAGTAAATTATTATATGATATATTGACAGTCAATATATTAAATAATTATTCATAAATTACGTGATAACAAACGTTGATTTTACTTCTGAGTTATCCGTATTTTTTTAATATAAGGTTTATTCATATTTATCTTGCTGGACCACACATTATAATCATATAACGTACGAAATAATTCCTGATCCATGTTGATAAGATCACTGAATATCTTTTCAGTTTTCTTCAGAACTTTTCTCTTTGGCTTAACCAAATCAATAAGCTTTTTATTCCACTAAATAAATAATCAAATTGCATTATTAATATTTTTATTTTTCATTATTTGCTTCGAACAGGTCACTACACATACTTTCTCTTTATAAATATTTACTCAACAAATTATTATAGTAAAATGATAGTTTTATTTAACTAAAGACTAATTTAATTTTAAACGCGTTGTTCCTCAATTGTTTTATTTAAAAATTATATAAATATATGAAAAGGTAAAAAAAAATTATAGTAAGATTTACTATCATTCAAAAAAGGGTATTTTAATATTTTTTTCACCTATGTTAATGTTCGATTGATTTGTTACTCTAATTCAGTCAATGACTTAATAGATACTATATTATATATAATTACTTCAAAAACTTACTTATAGCAGCACTCATTATGAAAATCGTTTTAATTAAGAATCTGCACATATTTTCCACTGCCAAACCAGAAATGGCAAAACCTAATTTACAAGTTTAGTTGTTATTATTATTCCCCGATTTTTTAGGGTTTCGCCATGATTAATTCAAATTGATCCGTGTCGTATATTTGGTTTTGTTGCGTGAGTCTCTCGGTGGAATTTTTTTATGTACTCAAAGCCTTGAACTCGAAACCTATTTAAACAATACCAGAGATTACCACTTGGAATAACCCGTTGGTAGTTCAGTTGTTATTATTAATAAACATTAGGGTCAATTTCGTAACCCTTTCTTTATATAAAGCCCATTGCCATTCGATTCTCACCATCTTCAGTTTCAAGTTTCTGCAACAACAGAAAGAAAATTGAGCTCACTTATCAACAACAATGGCGATGGCTTTCAAGATGGTACATCCCATCCCATCCCATCCCATCCCATTCATTTCCTTTTTCTTTTCTTTTTATCTTCTTTTAAATGTAATCCATGTGTATTTGGGGTATAATAGGCGACGACTGGGATGTGGGTCACCGATGAGTGCAAGAACTCATTCATGGAGATGAAATGGAAGAAAGTCCATAGATATATAGTGTTCAAGATCGACGAGAAATCGAGGCTCGTGACCGTCGATAAAGTCGGCGGTCCCGGAGAAAGCTACGACGATCTTGTTGCTTCTTTGCCTACCGACGACTGCCGATACGCCGTGTTTGATTTTGATTTTGTCACAGTTGATAACTGTCGGAAAAGCAAGATCTTCTTCATTGCATGGTCCGTCGCCTTTTCTAACTCTGTCGTCGCTATTATTTAATTCGCTATTACATCTTAGGCTTCGTTTTTGGTTGAGTTTAGCAACTCAAACAGACGTTTGCCCAGTTTTTTCTTGTCAAAAGGCCAACGTTGGCCACCGAACAAACATTTGCCCATCGTTTTTAAGCCTAAACGGGCGTTTGCTGGCAGCTGATTTTTCTAACTTTTGAAAACGAACGTTGCATACCCAACTGAAGTTTAGGAGCTGCAATGAAAAACGAAGCCTTAGGAACGTTACTAATATTTTATATCATAACACAGTAACACTAGTGGGTTAATAATAAGCAAATAATGGAGATTTTTATTAGTTTTTTAACTTTTCGAGTGGTCCCGGTGTAAAAAGAAATGTTAGTATCTTCAGTCTAACAACATGTCTCTCCAAGGTCTCGAATTTGAGTATTTCATTAAGAAAATGCTAATAATGAGTTAATCGAGTGATATTGATTAAGAATTAAAGCAAAAATGATGGTGGATTATTTTATTTGATTCAAGTAATTAATCCTAATCCATTTGATTGATGTTGGATTATAGGTCCCCGGCGGCATCTAGAATTAGAGAGAAAATGCTGTATGCAACATCCAAAGATGGGCTGAGGAGAGTGCTGGATGGTATCAGCTATGAAGTTCAGGCAACTGACCCGACCGAGATGGGGATGGATGTGATTAAAGACAAAGCTAATTAGGACTTTAATCGCACATATAAACCATGTTTATCGCCATCTTACTTTTATTTTAATAACTACAACCACATGTACCATTTTATGGCTAGATTTTTAGCATTAATGTCAGTTAATCTTCTAATTTATAATAATTTTTTATGTCCCATGTTCACTTATCCAAGTACAAAGAAACCATTAATACTGCCGATTGAGTTATTTTATGTCCCATGTTCACTTATCCAAGTACAAAGCGTGTCACAATGACATAGTTATTGAATCTAAAAACTAAAAAATGAAATAAAGGAACAAGAAAAACTACCTGCGGTCGACAACCAGCACTAAAGCTGGTGCCGCCACCGGCCATATAAAAATGAAAACTAAAAAATTAGTTGCAACGGGGAGAGAGAAAAAGTGGAAAAGGGGATGCCGATTGAGTATAGTTTAATTGACATTGTCGTTGAAACAATATATAAGATATGAGGGCCTGAGTAGTATAAGTATTGTACATTGAACGTAAAAAAACTATTAATTTCATAATTTTAGCAACAATTGTGTGACCGATTAATAAAGTATATGTTCACTGAAAATTTGTAATACAATTTAGACCCTAAAATTTTATTTTTATTTTTTCCGTGGGCCATAGTTTACCACAAATAATCATGGTTTGACGCCCAACTTCTATAGCACATTGTACATATATGTGTGTTGTGTTGCAATGTGCTGTTTATTTACCAATTTGTCTAATCAAACTTGTTAAAGAACCCTTGATTTTAGGCTTCTACTAATTCATGATAGATAAAAAGTTTGTGAAACCAATGATGGATCATCTTTCTTTTGCTTTGGTTTGCATTAACCCTTCTCATCTTTCACTAAAGGGACATGCTTGTAATTACCCCCAATGCTTTAATGGGAGTGATCATTTTAGGGTAATATTCCTTTTGATGTCACATGTACCATTTCAAGTTTATGGTGCAATAATTATGCATAATCATTTGAGTTTGCCAAATATTTTTGTAATATTGTAGCAATTTATAATTTTTGTTTAATAAATATTTGTTTGTATTTTTAATAATATTATTAGAATAATTATTTGATATAATGGTTCTAAAAAAATAATACACGTGTTGGTGAATTAAGGTCGATTTTGGAGCATACATATGAATTTGGCATAAAATTTTAGGTTTTTCATTTCTCAATTAAAGATCACACCTACAATATGGGTGAAAGGAGATGTGTTATAAAAAAAAAATATTTTTTAAATTTTAATTAAATATGATCATAGGGTTGAATGGTAAAAGATATGAGTTTGATTAAACATGGTGTTATGTTAAGCTTTATTTTATCAAGTAATTTTGATATACTAAAATGCGAATAAAATATGTTTTCAAATATAATACAAATATACGATTTATAGAAATATATTATCAAATATTTGAAAAATATTTTCTAAGTACTAAACATTAATGAAATATGTATGCGGTTTGAGCTGAATCACTAAAATAATTCTTGTGTCGTTTTTATTTATTTCTTCCTTGTTTTTATTAAAATTCACAAAAGCTACTTCACTTCTCTTGCCGTATTTCAATTGTTCTTTTGAACTAACACACATTCAATCCTTAGTCATGTGTTTTTAGTTATTTGTTAATTATATAAAGTCTTAAAATATTATAATAATAATAATAATAATAATATTTATTATTATTGTAAAAATAACCTTTTAATTATTTTCTAATTAAATTAATATTTAATTAACTTAACTGACGAAACTAATTTAATCAAAAACATTATAAATGGTATATATAAGTTGGGTATAAACAGCAGACACACACCAAATCGGGACAACTGAACTCAAACTTTAATTGTACAGAGACGTTCCAAGCTTCCACCAGGCCCTGTAATGTATACACAAAACATTGGGCCTATGGGATTGGACATTCAAGATGAACTATGCACTATATTTCGCGTAATGTTTTGTTTTCAAAATCCATGGATTTTTTTGGTTTAATTACCGGTTTCGATTCATCGGTCCATTTTAGATTGAGTTTTGTAGAGACTTAATAAGGGGTTTCTTTTTCAATCTAATTTTTTTCATTCACAAACTCCAGAATTCAAATATCTAACCTTGCTTAAAAGATCTAACGTCTCATCCTGTTATACTAACCGATTGTCGGTAAACTCATCTATAATAATACAAATAGGAGAATATTTTGTTTTTAGGTAACTGGCCAAGTAGCAGTGGCATCATTTCTTTTACACCAGCTTAGAAAAAGTATGCATAAGCAGTGGAGCTTTCAGCTTTGTGTACGTGTCTTTCTCTTTTGCCATGGACCAGTCTTTTAATGGAATTGGATTCGAACATACCCTAGAATGACTGGTATTTGAGACTCAATCTGTGTGTGAATAGTATTATTATTTTTTTCCTTTCAAAATGACACATATGCTTGTATAAATCATAATATAAGACATGGAATATATATGCAATATGTACAAAACTAAAATGGAATAAAACAATGTAATTTGTGTTAACCCTTTTTCAATTAAATTGGTGTTGAATTGACTGGTATCACTAAAGATTTAATAAATAGTAGAGATGATTGCTGTAAAAGCACTCCAGAAGTAGGTGGAGAAAATAGTATAGAGATTTGTTTAGGGTTTATTGGAGATATTTATTTAGACCAAGTACAAGTAAAGTGTTTGTAAGTAAGAACGTGTTTATCCAAAGTATTAAAATCCCACTGAAACAGATGGCATCTACTGAACTTTCTAAGCGACAAATGTCCCCTTTTAGCATCAACATGCACCTTTTCGCCCAAGAAAAAAAAATCTGGTGAAAATCAGAGACCAACTATATGATTCTTTTAAAACATTATCAACAAGCTCTCGTAGCTCAGTCGGTTAGAACACCGTTTTTAGTAAGCGGGTTGGGTTCGACTCTCAACTATTACTGTCCCATCATCGCAAGCAAATATAATATTTGGCCTGCTGGGAATAAATCAGTGGTTTGATAGGAGGCATGTAAAGAAGTGGTTTTTTCTTGGATGCAGTGATTTAAATCTCGGAACGCGGCCGAGATATTACGGTATCGCCGCCGTTTGAAATCGATTTTGGTGAAAATAACGGTGGGTCAAGGAATCACACCGATCGAGGTTTTTCGTGGGCGCAATCACGGGGATAACAGGCCGTTATCTCCGTTTTTGTTTGATTTAATCCAATGAAAATTCTGGTTTGAAATAGAGAGAAACAGAGGCAGCGGCGCGATGAAGACGTAGAATATTTTGGGAGTGGGTAAATTACAAGGTATGACATTAAACTTTTTAAAGTTCTCATTTTGGCCTTAATATTTTATTTTTCATTCAATTTAGTCCTAATTTCAGTAGAAATTTTGTCCTTTTATTTTAATTCTATTTGATTTTGTCATTTTATCTTCTTTAAATCTATCCAATTCACATTCGAATTCAATCTTATTTTTTCGTATTGCATATCAATTTTATTATCATGTTAAATTAGTATAATTAAATAATAATTTTAGTTGAAAAAATACATTAGATTTTTGTTTAATTTTATGTCATGACTCATGAATATAAAAATTTTGGTTTATATTGAAATTGAAGCACGGCACCTCGTATTGAATATCCAATTCACCTCATATTGCATTGTTGATATTTACCTTATCATTTTTTAAAATTTAGGTATTGATCGGTATGACAAATATATATATATTATTTTTGAGCTTGACAGTGAGAAGAATAGAAGATCTGTTTGATAAAATTGTAAGGAAACCTCTTTCTCATAATTATATTATATATGTCCATTTTCGTTTAGAAAACACTCAAAAAATCATTAAAATTGACTTTTTATAATTATAATTATAATTAGTATGTTTTACAATAAATTGTGCAAAATTTAAAAAATTTACGACCGCGACACCCGCAATGACCGCAATAGCCTCCGTTATGTTCGAAAAAGCCATAACCGCGACGTGACAAAAAACGCGGCCACGACCGAGATTTAAATCCCTGCTTGGATGTTTTAGATACTTTCAAGAAGATGCTAATTGATGGTTATGTTCTTCCTAATGATGCTACACTTGTAACTGGGTTGTCTTTATGGGTCAGTTAGGAGCTTTAGATTTAGGAAAATGGGTTCCTATATATGCACAAGGAATAATGGATATAAAGGAAATGTTTATGTTAGAAGTGCGTTAATTGATTTTTATGTAAGATGTGGGACGATAAAGAATGCAGTTGATGTGTTCAATAAGTTGGGGATTAGCAATGGATGGGCATGGAGCTGACGCTTTAGGTCTCTTTTCTCAAATGAAAGATGGAATTACCTTCATAGGCATTCTGTGTGCCTGTACACATATGGATTTAGTCGAACATTTCCAAGCAATGGTAGATGATTACTCAATTAAGCATTACGGTTGTATGGTTGGCCTGCTTGTCCGACTCCGAACTGGTCTTGTACCACAGACTTTGGATTCTGTGAGGAAGATGACTATGGAAGCAAATGAGGTTATTTGGGCAGCCTTACTTGGGGCATGTCGGGTTTACAATAATTGTCGAGTTAGCTCTTGAACAGCTCAGTAAACTTGAGCCAAGAAATCCTGTACATTTTGTCATGTTAGACAAACACTATGTCGCACTGATAAGAATTCAAATACGGATATGAGGATGAAAAACAATAATTTTTAAAATTACAAAGTACAGGTACGGTAAATATAAAATAAAATTTATATTCTAAAAAAATGTAAAAATAAAAAAAAATCATACAAAAATCATGGGAGTATGACATCACACATACTTATATACTTATAGTTGTTTCATGTAAGCAAAATAGTGTGAAAAAAAAACAAGAAAAACACAAAAAAAAGAGATAATAGAAAAATAAAAAAATAAGAAGAAAAATTATTGGCGAGTACTCAAATCGTATTCGTATCCAATACATAGAACGATATAAAATAAAATTTATATTCTAAGAAAATGTAAAAATAAAAAAAAATCATACAAAAATCATGGGAGTATGACATCACACATACTTATATACTTATAGTTGTTTCATATAAGCAAAATAGTGTTGAAAAAAAAAACAAGAAAAACACAAAAAAATGAGATAATAGAAAAATAAAAAAATAAGAAAAAAAATATTGACGAGTACTCAAATCGTATTCGTATCCAATACATAGAACGACATTAAATTAAAGTACCCGTACTTCGTACATACATGAATCCACGACAATGAAAGGGGCAGAAGTAATGAATGTGATTAATATATATTATTTTGGTAGAAATTTAATAAGTTAGCATGTTAGCCTGGTTGTAAGGTGTTATGTCTTCCATCTATTAGGCTTGGGATTGACTCCCAACACTTACAATTTGTTCAACTTTTACTTCTTTCTTTTATTTTAAATCAATCAGATAATATCACGTATCATTATTTGATTGGTTAAAAAATAATATAAAATAAATATAATAAAATTAATTAATTAATTATTTTTAAAAAAAATTATTATCACGTCAGTAAAATGTCACGTCAATACCTCTATACATGTGGCATCGCTACTTCATTAAATTATGTCATGCAGGCATGCCACATCAGTAAATTATTGTCACATCAGTAAATTTTGAATGAAAATAAAACGTTAAGGGTTGGTCTGAATAAAAAAATGTGAGCTAAAGTGATCAAAAGGTCAAACGTTTAGGGCTATTGTTGACTTTATGCTTATTTTATAATTCATGTAACACCCATTTCTCGTATCCGTACACCGGGTACGAGTCAAAAATGTTACGACTTCTTTAATAAAAAATCAAGGTAATTTAAATTTTTTTAGAAAACTTCTCAATGGTCACCCATCCTCAAATTTCTCTAGCCTAAGCACGCTTAACTTTATTTAAAACCGACATAAATTATTTATTCGAGTTCCAATCATAAATCAATTATCTTAGCAAGCAACTCATCACCTAAGGTTATTCTTAACCTTGAATTTTTCTAGAAACGCCAATTACTTTAAAACCATAACGAACTTTAAAGGCCAATCACAATTCAAATAGGTTTAGCAAGTATACATGCCACTATAATAATCAAACCTCAATTAGGATGTCATTACTGTGATTACCTGTTGAGCTTTCCAATATTGTTGCAATGCTTTTCTCACTCTCATCTTGATTTACCTATGTGTGTACAATCAAACACACGCTAAGTACGAACTTAGTGAGGCAGTAAAGGAAGTTAATAACAATAATTTAAACTTTAGTCAACTTCGTGGCTACGTTTATATAGCATGATATATGCCAATGCATCAACTTTCACATTGCATTAGTAATTATTTACTATATGTCAATGTCATAAGATTTTCATGCTTGTCCATTTGTTATAATATACCATATATGCATAAATGCATCATGATCACTGGACATGTATTATCATGTTAATCATATATCAACATAATATAAACCAGATATAAATTTCTTACCGATATACTTGCCATTTACTCCGAGAGTTCATATACTCCCTAACTTGTTTACCATTTATTATCCATTAATTTATAGCCCAAAATAAACCTTGAAGACCCTGGCTACGCGAGTCAAGTATGCACCAAAGTGCTAATACACATAAGGTCGTGCCTACCATCCACAAGTAAGGCCGTGCTAACCATATGCACCAAATGTCCTTTATATACACTATAGTGCTAATACACATAAGGTCGTGCCCACCATCCGCACATTTATAAGGCTGTGCTAACCATATACACTAAGTGTCCTTTTATATACACTATAATACTAAACCGGATAACCGAATATGCAGCGTGCTGCTGGACTCTATGGCATGCCAACTATACCTTGTCCCTCAATGACTTATTTGGGCATAATTTTCGTATTTATTCCATCCATGGCAATGTATATCAACATAATTTAACATTGGGCAGTTCATACCCGAAATAACATTCATAATATAACATCATATATAACTAGTGATCCATGCATTTATATTCAACTTTTGACATATTTAGAACATGTCAAATATATGATTATGACATAAATATCATGCCAAAATAAACAAGGTAGACTCATCGTGAGTATTCCTTATGATGTATAAAACATCCATGTATTATGTTATGTATGCATTGCACTCACCTTGGTCACTTAACATATGACTCACTAAGTCATAGTTCGATCATTTCTTTCATAGAACCTCGAATCTTCTTTGATTCGGACTTGACTTCATTAATCACATGAATAAAATAAAATATTTGTTAGATTCAAATCTAACAATACCTTAAACATGCTGTCTAATATAATCATTCGAATATAAAATTTTCAAACATTTTTCCTTTCTTCCTTGTACTGTTCAGAAACTCATTATGGTCCTTAGTGACCAATTTGAACTTCCCTTAATTCTTCCGAGCTTACTGACTAACATTTAAATACAAAATGTTTCAAATTCCATTTTCTGACATCTTGCGCTACCTTCAAAGATTTACTTATATAGGGCAGAATACATATTGGATCTTAATTTTCTTTATACTAGAGAAACTAAATTCGATAACAGTTCTAACGGTATAAGTCACATAAATTAATAAAATCTACAAAAATGATGAAAAACACTGAATTCACGCCGTAGACTGTCCAGGCAGAAAACTGTTCTATAATTTTTCTGACCTTCATTCGAATATAAATTCATATCTTTTAGTACGGTACTCGGAATCAGTTTTCGTTTGTTGGAAACGAAACTAGACTGACATACCTTTATATCAATATAAAATTCACCATCTAACCCTTTTTATAGAATTTATGGTGAATTTCTAAACTTACTGCTATAATTTAAATTCCAACATAACTTTCCATAAATAACTTCTAATTTACACAAACTTCTCCTTATTTCTCTACTTGTCAATTTAGTCCCATCACTTTACTCCAAATGACTAAATGAAGCTGTATTCATAAATTCTCTTTACATCCTTCATCAAAATAGGCTTAAACATTTACTTCTCTAATTTCTCTTGATTTGTCAAAATGGTCACCAAATTTCCAATATAAGGATTCAAGCTTCTTAACTTTACAAATTAGTCCTCAAATCAACATTACTACCTTAATTCCATCATTTTAACTAAAATTCAGGTTTACTCCTTCTACATTTCCTCTTTGCCTAATAGACCATTCAAGTTTGACAAATTGTCAAAATAGTCACTAAAGCAATTAATCGTCAGTTTAGCATTCTAACTTCATTTTCATGCTTAGCAAAGCCTTATATAATCAATAACAACTTATTAAATACAAAACAACATCAGCCCCTAATATTAATCAATCAAACCGAATAGGTCCATAAAGATTTCCAAATTGCTGATTTAGTCACTAGTTGAAATAACTAGATTTTCATCCACCAAACATCAAATTCAAGCTTCAATCTTCATCAAATCTATAAATACTCTTAAAATTTCAGATTTAAACACCAGCCCCTAACCTTTAAATGCTGGACAAAATAGTCCCTTAACTTTATACATCAATCCAATTTAGTCCTAAGCATGGAAACAACATAAAATCAAACATAGTTTCTTAAATCTTCAAAATTCCCAAAATTCACATAACCCTAATTTCTTCCTCATATCAAATCTCATCAACCAAGCAAGTATTCTATGAATTATTTACATCAAAAGATAGAGCTCGAAGAGTAGAACAACTTTGTAGTTCGGAAGATTACCTTAAAACTGAGATTTGGGTCTTAAATCGAGCTTGGAAAAATTTCGTCTTCTTTCCCCTCTTTCTCCATGGTTCAAGGCTGGAAAATTTTAACTATTTGTAACTATTAAATGAATTTTAAATTCATTTAAATAGTGAAATTACCAATTTAGCCTTTAAATCCAATGGCTAATTTAATATCATATAAAATCAAGGGCCAAGATTAAATCCATGTATATTTTATCTTCCAAAAATGTCCTCAACATTTCAAAAATATTTCAAAATTGCCATCCTTGCCAAATGACCAATTTACCCTCCAACTAGTCTTTATTTACTAGTTTGTTTCAAAATTGCCATTCCATTATAATCTAACTAAATTAGTTCCTTCTCAACCGACCACTATTCCATAAATATCATTTTATGATTTTCCATGGCTTATGGAACAGTCTCTGAAATTTCAATTCAATCCGATTTCCCGATATTCACTAAATACTTCTACTACGATTTTACCTTTACCGAGCTATTGGATCTATTCCAAAAATTCTATATTTCCATAATGTACCTCATGTCATCATCCTTCATCCAATGGTCTAGATTTAATCTTGAGTTAGTAGTTACAAACTTTGCCCTTATAATTTTCCAAATTACGGTCTTGCCATTTTTTACCCAATGCTCATATTTAACATGGAAAATCAACTTAAATCCAAGGGTTCATATTCTTCCAACACAAAGAAAATATCTTAGACGTGTAAAATGACATAATCAACCTTGGCTTATCATCCTTCAAAATATCCTGGATATTCGATTCGATCCGATTATCCGAATATTTTTCTAAACTTTATCGCTTTATAGCCATTAATACAAACTTCGTACGAAAAATCCGGGTAACATGAAAACATCATTCTTGGGGGTAAACTATTCATTTACGGGGTTAAAATACACAACTTTTGAAAATTACACTTTAGTCCCTAAACTTTTCTAAAGTTTATACTTTAGCCACAAAACTTTCTAAATTTACATTTTGGTCACTAGCCAAAAATTGAGATATTACAATTCAAACTTCATTTCAAAATTTTCAAGCTGAGTTTATGAAACCGGAGTCAAGTCAAGTATAGTCGTTCGAGCTCTTTTTTTTCAAATTTAATGGTAAACATTTATACTGTTACGATATTAATTAGTTATAATTTAAACGGCTTTTTATAACTATATACAATACACATATATATTTTTATATTTTTTATATATAATATGTATCAAGCGAAACTGAAAAACTTAACTTGAACTTAAAAATTGATCTACTAAATTTATTTAATAATTTAAATTTTATTTAAAATTTTTTAAAATATGAGTTTATAAATCTAACACGTTAAGTTGTACGTAGATTTCCCATCAACCCCTACTTCAACAACCAATTAAATTACATACCTTTTACCTTAACATATTTAAATGCCCCTCCACGCGCCTACTGGTTAGGTGGCCGTCAATATCTTTAAACGTCCCTTGGATCTTTCGATTGCCCTTTTCTTAACTACGGTTCTTAAGCATCTGATGTAATTGTAGGGTCTAATTCTAATCCCACCATCTCCTAAATTAAGGGTTTAATTACTTCCCTTCAATTTAATACCATAGAAAGACGACATAGAGCACGGTTAAGGGTACATTAAAATTTAATCAATTTCGTAGATCTACTAATGCCCAAGCACATATATCGTAGTGTGGAGTTGGATTCAGATTGCTTGGAGACAGTGCAAATTGTCAATTGCATGTTGTTAGCAATGAATAGTAGGCTAGTAGCGCGTTGGTTTCTTCGATATGGGGGCTTATTAGAAGGGATTGGCTGGTTGTGGTTAATCATGTTGGACGGTAGAATAATAGAGTTGCGGATAAGCTAGCTTTGATGGGTTGTGCGATGCCGATGGCATCAGCGAGCTTCCTTGAGCCCTTGTTGGTCTTGTGGAGTTGGTTGAGGAGGAGATGGTGGAACCATCGAGTTTGTCTGTCGCAAATATGCAAGGACATGGTGAGGTGCCATATGATCCTGAGAGTAATTAGGTTGATAGGTTATGATTTTAGTTCGCTGGTTTATTTGATGTATTTTGAAATAGTCCGATAATTTTGTTAGCTTTGTAAGGTATTCTATGGATATTTTTTTATTTAGATTTTAAGTTTTTTTAATGAGGTATGCACTTTACCTCTTTCATTATCAAAAAAAAAAAAATCAATTACATTTAATTCATACAATTACATGTTGTTAAGCATGTTTAGACAAAAAAAAAAGAGTCTATGTCCCCATTCTAAGAATAAACAATTTACATTATTATCGATTTGGACCTATTAATCACTTTTAAAAAATTAGTAAGACTGGATTATTCAAAATCCAGCAAAAAAATTACAAAATTTCAGGATAATAGAACTAAAATTGCAATTGAACTTATTATCAACTTAAAATATTGTGTCTGTATTCGATCAAAAAAAAAACAGGTCAAATATCTAATCCAAAAATAAACAATTAATTTTCTTCATATTAATTTGTTACGAAATCACTCGTAATTGGAATTCAAATTCACATCGCTCATGTCGGTTGAGTGTTCCTATAAATTATAATCATACTTGTATGATTTCTCCTTTCCAATCAGTCTTCATCAGTTGGGTATACCTCTCATAAAATGTGTATTCTCTATCTACTAAGTGAAAATTTTCCTTAACCATAAATTTGAATAAGACGTTAAAAATTTGATTAATTAATTATTTGTTCTTTTTAAAAGTATTTTAATATTTTTCTAGTTACATATTTAATATTTTGTTAAATTGTGAATCTAAATGTTTTTAACTGATGATTTCTTTAACGGAGTTAACGACAGAGTACATGGTTGCTAAAAAAATATAGTTTTATGTATTTGATTCTCTATTAAAAAAATTAGGTATTTGATTATACCAAAAACGTTTAGATACCTAACTCAAAAAATAGTATAGTTTGAGGGCTTTGTATCCAATTAAGCCTATTAAAAATACAAAAAATCTCACTTCTTCTTTATCTTTTCTAAACGGCCAAATTTCTTCTTTGGTTCCTATACTACGATGCAATTTGAGATTTAGTCCTTCATTTGACATCATTTCATCTATCTACTTTTATAATTAACATTAGATAGTTCAACTAATTAACACAATTAATTGTCAATCAAACTTGCATCACTTTAGTTCTAATAGACATTAGGTCTCGACATTAATCTCAAACTCCCATGCCCTTTCCTCTTATAAAAACACACACGTAATTATTCTAGTTAATTATTGTCATATATTTTATATCTTAAAAGCACTAACCCAGCATATTAACATGGTTAAGTTTTTCATGTTTATAAGCAAAAAAATCTGCATTTTAGCCAAAAACAGATTACAATATTAATTATTTGGATTAATTAGTGATATTATAAAGATAAAGGATCAAATCATGTTAAATTAAACTAAAGAGACTAAATCACAAATTAATGGGAAAAATAAATATTAACACTCCCTTCTCTGAGAACTCACTCCCTTCACAGTTCACTCCACTCTTTCAATGGCGACATTACTCTCCAGTTTCTTTCCTTTGTTGCTTCTTCTTTCGATTTCCTCTAATTTTCCAGAATCCTTTTCAACCGAAGAAACTGTTAAGACATTCATCTTTCGTTTTGATTCTCAGTCGAAGCCGTCCATTTTCCCCACACACTATCACTGGTACATTTCCGAGTTCGCCGACCCAACTCGTATCCTCCATTCGTACGAAACCGTCTTCCATGGCTTCTCGGCGTCTTTAACAGAAACCCACGCTGCTTCCCTCAGTAACCACCCTTCAGTTCTCGCTGTTTTCGAAGATCGCCGCTGGGAGCTTCACACAACTCGCTCTCCTCAGTTCCTCGGCCTCCGAAACCAACACGAGCTTTGGTCGGACTCTGATTATGGGTCTGATGTTATAATCGGAGTCTTTGATACTGGGGCCTGGCCCGAACGACGAAGCTTCTCGGATACGAATCTCGAATCGGTTCCTGCTCGTTGAAAGGGGGTTTGCAAAACCGGAGCCAGATTCGTGGCTAAAAACTGTAACCGCAAACTAATCGGTACAAGATTCTTTTCTAAAGGTCATGAAGCGGCCATGGGACCGGGTGGCCCTATCGCCGGAATCAACCAAACGATCGAGTTTTTGTCGCTGAGAGATGCTGATGGTCACGGAACCCACATGGCCTCCACGGCAGCCGAGAGACATTCATTTTGCGCTAGTATGGGAGGTTACGCCGCCGAAATAGCGAAAGGTGTGGCGCCTAAAGCGAGACCGGCGGTTTACAAAGTCTGCTGGAAGAATTCAGGTTGTTTCGATTCTGACATTTTAGCTGCTTTCGATGCCGCCGTTAATGACGGCGTCGACGTAATTTCGATTTCGGTTGGTGGCGGAGACAATATCTTCTTCGTATTATCTCGACCCGATAGCAATCGGAGCATACGGTGCAGTTTCGCGAGGGGTATTTGTTTCATCCTCGGCTGGAAACAATAGACCTAACACAATGTCAGTGACCAACCTTGCTCCTTGGTTGGTCACTATTGGAGCGGGAACAATCGACCAAAATTTCCCCGCTGATGTTGACCTTAGTGATGGACGGAGGTTAACGGCGTGTCGTTGTACTCCAGCGTGCAGTTAAAAGGAAAGATGTATCCCGTGGTTTATCCTGGAAAATCGGGGAAACTCTCAGCTTCTTTATGCATGGAGAATTCTCTTGATCCTAACGTTGTTAAGGGAAAAATTGTAATTTGTGATCGAGGAAGTAACCCAAGGGTGGCTAAAGGTATGGTTGTGAAGGAAGCTGGTGGTGTCGGCATGATTCTTGCAAACGGTGCTTCAAATGGCGGAGGTTTGGTTGGTGATGCTCATCTTTTGCCCGCTTGTGCTCTCGATTTCGATAAAGGGGATGCGGGGAAAAAATATGTTTCGTCATTGCCGAATCCGACGGCTACTATTGATGTTAAGGGTACGATGATCGGCATCAAACCAGCTCCGGTTGTGGCATCCTTTTTTGCGAGAGGACCCAATGGGTTAAACCCTGAAATTCTTAAGCCGAATTTGATTGATCCTGGGGTTAACATTTTGGCTGCTTGGACTGATCCTGTTGGCCCAACCGGGTTAGACTCTGATCCAAGGAAAATGGAGTTTAACATACTTTCAGGAACTTCCATGGCTTGCCCTCATGTTAGTGGTGCAATAGCTTAGCTTAAATCCGCACACCCTGATTGAAGTCCGACAGCAATTCGATCTGCTATGATGACTACTGCAAGTATAACAGATAATACTAATCGGCCTATGATCGATGAAGCAATTGGGAAGCCAACAACTCCTTATGATTTTGGTGCTGGGCATCTAAATCTTGATCGTGCAATGGATCCTGGACTTATTTATGACATTAGCAACAGTGATTACGAAACCTTCTTTTGTCCGGTCATTTGTCCAATGAAGAAGCCATTGCCCGAAAACCTTAACTACCCGTCAATTGCCGCATTATTTTCAACCGCATCAAGGGGTCCATCGAGCAAGATGTTTACTAGGACCGTTATTAATGTGGGTCAGGAAAATGCTGTTTACGTCGCAAAGATAGAAGCACCGGGAGGGGTTACCATGATGGTGAAGCCAATGAAGTTGGTGTTCACACCAGTGGTGAAGCAGATAAGCTTTTTCGTGACCATAACAGCAAATAGCAAGCATCTGGTGCTGGACGATGCAGGATCTATTTTTGGGTCATTGACATGGACGGATGGGAACAATAAGCATGTGGTGAGGAGCCCCATCGTATTTACTCAACTCGATCCCTTGTAAACTACTAAAGCTCGGGGTTTCGTTCGATCAATGCAGGTTTCGATTGAAATGCAAGAGTCGAGTCACTGAGTTTTTAAGGTAGCACAAGTGTAGAACTTACTACTTATAGTAAAAATACTTTTGTTCCCTTTTTGTGTGTTCTACTTATTCTTTTATAGTGCAAGGGTAGGAATAGGAGGGTCCTTTCAAAAACTGGATTTGAGGGTCATTAGTGTGAGCTTTTACTTTAATTTCTCTTTGTTGTGTTTATAAACTACTTTAATTTCTCTTTGTTGTATTTATAAACTTTAAGAAGTTTATGTAATACAGAATAGTTTTAAGAAATTATCAAACAAAGGAATCCCCATCACTGTTATTTCAACTTCAATCAATTGCTCTGCTAACTTTTGTTTGCTTTGGGTCATGGCTTGAATGTAATCATCAACAACAATGGAGGTTGAAAAGGTCATCTCGAATTCCATAAAAACATACCAGACAAAATATGCATTTACATGTACATATAAGACTTAATTTCTTTGTATGATGAAGCAGAAGATGATGGTGGGCAGTATTATCTTTCATGGCAGAGGGGGGGACATTTAGAGTAAAGCATTCAAAAGAAACAAAATGGGTGGGTCAACCACATTAAATTTGATACACATGAGAAGTCAGTGTTCAGCCATTAGTGCCATGAAATGATAATGTTGACAGGATTGAAAGAAAATAGTAAATAGAAACTTCTTATTCATTGCAGAATTGGTATCTGATACATTTGAAACCTCATAAAACTATTAATTTAGCTGCTCTTGCTCACAAATCACTTAACATCGATTCAAGTACATGCTACTTCTACATTCCTATTGTACTTGTATATATATATTCATGGACTATCATCTTCATGAGTCTTAATAACTAGTCTTAAAAAGGCTTTTAAGTATGGAGATCAAAAACAACTCCAGCTACAGAGCCAACTACAGCAGTCACCGTGACAAAGAAACAAACCACACTAATCATTTGAAGGGCAAGCCACCTACTTGTTTCCCGTCCAATCTTCTTATGAGAGATATACATCTCAATTGGGATTCGACAACGTCGTTGAAAAACGACATGAGCATGGCTATGAGGGTTGTCATAGCGACGAATATCGTCCTCCATACTAGGTGGAAGAGGTTGAGTTGATACATGCCGATGAAAGGGACTGTTATTTCGTATTTCAGTCACAAAGTCGCTCTTTGGCCACTTTCGAGCACACTATTTCTCAATAAATGCAAACAAGGGCTGGCAAAATACCTACACTTTCATATTTAATCAGATATATTAATGCAATCAACCTTGGCTTATCATCCTTCAAAATATCCTGGATATTCGATTCGATCCGATTATCCGAATATTTTTCTAAACTTTATCGCTTTATAGCCATTAATACAAACTTCGTACGAAAAATCCGGGTAACATGAAAACATCATTCTTGGGGGGTAAACTATTCATTTACGGGGTTAAAATACACGACTTTTGAAAATTACACTTTAGTCCCTAAACTTTTCTAAAGTTTATACTTTAGCCACAAAACTTTCTAAATTTACATTTTGGTCACTAGCCAAAAATTGAGATATTACAATTCAAACTTCATTTCAAAATTTTCAAGCTGAGTTTATGAAACCGGAGTCAAGTCAAGTATAGTCGTTCGAGCTTTTTTTTTCAAATTTAATGGTAAACATTTATACTGTTACGATATTAATTAGTTATAATTTAATGAGAGATATACATCTCAATTGGGAAATAAACTATTAGCGGCCAAAATCCCATTGCTCCAAGAAATTCGACAAAGTCGTTGAAAAACGACATGAGCATGGCTATGAGGGTTGTCATAGCGACGAATATCGTCCTCCATACTAGGTGGAAGAGGTTGAGTTGATACATGCCGACGAAAGGGACTGTTATTTCGTATTTCAGTCACAAAGTCGCTCTTTTTGCCCTTTTTTGCATACATCATTGCATTAGCATTGCATGACATAAAGGTGTTGGTTCAAGTGGTTTGCCCTAGCAGAAATCTTTTATTATTACCCTGTTTACTTTAATTTATTCATTTGATTATTTTAATTTCATATTGACCTTTTTTTGTGACCACATCATATCTGTTCATTTTGGCATTCATTGCATTGCATATCATGACATTTTGATCTTTGCATTGGTGCATTCGCATATAAGACATACTTTGTTTTTTACATGCATTCATTTTGAGACTGGTCCCCGGGTTACCCCATTAGATACAACAAAGTTGGTCGACCTAGCACCTTACAGAACCTCTACAAGAGCCTGATCTTGAGGCATGTCCAAAAGCACCCTCTACATCTTTTACAAATATTGTGCCTCTAACAAGGTCCCAGTCCGGGGGCATTCTTTGCCAAGGTCCAGCCTTCATTGCCGAGTCAAACTCTTACATCATTGACCACAATCTGCAAAACTGCACCCAATCCAAAAAAAATAATAATGAGCTGTCATGAACCAACACACAATTTATGAACCTAACTTAGGGGGAAACAAAATGTGCACCAGAGTTTCAAATTTGCTACAAGAGCAGTTTTAGACAATGGCATAGAACGAACAAGTTTTGGGGCATGCACCCAGACGAAAGCTAATTCAAAGAATGGTGATCGAACTCGAGGCGAGGTTGGGGCACTGACAAAAGACCAAGTCCTGACAGGACCAGTGAGAAGTCAGGGGCATCCCATTGAGGGCAAAGAAAAAATTTCATGTCACATTTATGCATTTAGTTGCATTCATCTTGCATTGAATCATTTTTGCATATGTCGTACATTTAGTTTAAATGCATACACCAAAATCACCATGCATTTAGGATAGAGACATGCATTTAGGCATAAAATTAGATGCATTCACGCATTTTTGCTTGTACATATAAACAGATTCCTAAAAGAGACTGAACATCCTCAACATGGGGGCAATCATGACGGCCAACCTTAGTCTTGGAGGAGGCCAAACACAAAGAATATGCTGAAACATCTAAATAAAAGGTACCACTGACAAATTTTATGAACAATTTACTAATAAATATTTTTCTCCTTTGTAGGATTTGATTCCTCCGACGATGGCGTGACGGACGCCAACATTTCCCGACTATCACTCCTACCAACAGAAATTCCTTCCAAATCCCGCCCTCTGTCGATAGAGAAGCCGAGCAAATTTTTCCAAAAAATTATCTCGTTGACAATGGCACAGCAATCCAAATCATGCCTCCGTCAGTGGTGGTATGCCAACTTAATGTAGATTTAATCTTGAGTTAGTAGTTACAAACTTTGCCCTTATAATTTTCCAAATTACGATCTTGCCATTTTTCACCCAATGCTCATATTTAACATGGAAAATCAACTTAAATCCAAGGGTTCATATTCTTCCAACACAAAGAAAATATCTTAGACGTGTAAAATGACATAATCAACCTTGGCTTATCATCCTTCAAAATATCCTGGATATTCGATCCGATTATCCGAATATTTTTCTAAACTTTATCGCTTTATAGCCATTAATACAAACTTCGTACGAAAAATCCGGGTAACATGAAAACATCATTCTTGGGGGTAAACTATTCATTTACGGGGTTAAAATACACAACTTTTGAAAATTACACTTTAGTCCCTAAACTTTTCTAAAGTTTATACTTTAGCCACAAAACTTTCTAAATTTACATTTTGGTCACTAGCCAAAAATTGAGATATTACAATTCAAACTTCATTTCAAAATTTTCAAGCTGAGTTTATGAAACCGGAGTCAAGTCAAGTATAGTCGTTCGAGCTTTTTTTTTTTTCAAATTTAATGGTAAACATTTATACTGTTACGATATTAATTAGTTATAATTTAATGAGAGATATACATCTCAATTGGGAAATAAACTATTAGCGGCCAAAATCCCATTGCTCCAAGAAATTCGACAACGTCGTTGAAAAACGACATGAGAATGGCTATGAGGGTTGTCATAGCGACGAATATCGTCCTCCGTACTAGGTGGAAGAGGTTGAGTTGATACATGCCGATGAAAGGGACTGTTATTTCGTATTTCAGTCACAAAGTCGCTCTTTGGCCACTTTCGAGCACACTATTTCTCAATAAATGCAAACAAGGGCTGGCAAAATACCTACACTTTCATATTTAATCAGATATATTAATTGATGAACTTGGTAATTGTCTTTACTGAGATTAGTGATTTGAAGGTGTGTAACTGATATGCGCCGACTAGGTGGATGACAATCGCTAGATTAGCAATATCTAGCAGCCAGTAAGGGTTGTAAAAGCCGAATCCGGTCAAAAGGTTTCCGGAAGAGAGATCACCAAAGGCTGCATTTCCAAAGCAACCACAGAGTAAATAAAACACAGTTGTTACAATGATGCTGAATAAAGTAGCCTTCTTCATTGTCTTGTACTCTGCTGGAGGTGATTTTACTGTATCCTGCAGTAAGAACATGCCATCCATGTTAAGTTATACACGGAATTTCTACGTTACGAAGTACAAAATGATCCTCCAATACCTGAATTTCAATAAGGATTACAGAATAGGAATATGCAAAAGCAACAGCTCCCAGAGCTTGCAAAGTCCTCCATATCTTCTGCATACTAGTAACATTTTCAGCATGTGTTAGGGTACCTATACTGATACCCAACAGGCTTCCGTCGAATCTCTCATGTTCTGCTAGGAAGAATTTCACAATTTGTCTCTCTTCAGATATAAAAAATGCTATATGCATGGTGCCGATAAATTACTATCCATGTTTTGTACCTGCAACTTTGACAATGCCAAGTCCAAGACCGGCAGTGGAATACGTAAACGACATGATAGCTGCCACTATGGAGAGCCACCATACATGACTAAAGTTTGGTATCTGAGAAAAAATCACTTCTGCAATACCAAATGATATCATATACCCGTTGTTCGACATATGACATGGATCCCTTCCACCACTCTTGTAGAAACAGTTCGATCTCTTGATCGCCCTAAACAAGCACGGTAAAAGGGATTACATCACATAAACTTGTTTTTTGTGCTTTGAAAGTAATGAAATTTTGAAAGCAGAGAAGAGTGCTTGATGAATTTGGTTAATATAACTCACATCATGCTCACTGATGTAGCTATTGTATACCCAATTGCAACACCAAACAAGTTCAGGTATTGAATTCATCCACATAACTTGACCTTCCATCCTCCTGCAATAATAAAAGATACCAATAGTATCGGCTCAATATCATATATATTGTCATGATTTCTGCAGGATATATTTTACATGCTTCATAATAATATATGGAAATTTCTATTTCAGTTACCTAAATGTGCCTTAACATCTTCCATGTAGGTATAGTTTCTTTGTCCAGTTATAGGGTCACCAGACCTATAACACTCTACTAGGAGGTTGGAAGTGTAGATATTAACAATGGCGAAACGTACCAGGACAATCAGTCCCACAACCCAGCCAAGCTGTGCAAAGGCCCAAGCCAATGACAGAACTCCTAACCCGATGACTGCAGTTATAATGTGCGATGTTGCGGTCCAAAAATTGCCTGCATCAACATAGTAATAGTTATGTCAAGGACTTGAATTTTTTTAAATAAAAAGGGTTATAAGCATATTAGAGTTGCATATCAACCATGTCATAGTGGTACCTGTTCTCTTCAAGTGGCCATCATTATCGAAACACTTGGAATAGTTGGCTTGAGGGTTCGTTGCTTCACTCTCATTCTCGGCTTTAGGCTGAACTTCTACCTGTAAGTAGTGCCTGATATCCTGTCTTTCTTCGATCTAAAGCACAAAAGAACATCAATGTTAGAAAGAAGTAAAGAACAACAAAATCAAAAACTGTTGGAGATAAGCAGCATGTATATTACAGCACTATGATGGATTCTGCTCGGCATAGTTCGACTCCTAGGCAACATGGCTGGGAGATTTATGAAAGCTAAGAAGAAAAAGATGGTGGATGGATGAGATTGTTGAATAAAGGGCTTTTTATAGGAGAGAATATACTGAAGAAAATCCAATCATGTTGGTGAGTGAGCACTCGTGTGCATGTAACACGTTTGTCTCTCTGTTCATATAAAAAATCTCCTCAGTTTTACACCTAAGTGCTTAAAACAATAATTAAATCTGAAAGTTATGATAAGTAAAGAATTTTTCTTTAAATTCTTGGGACAATCTGTTGTATTTTGAACTGCAACTTTTAGATCATTGTCAAGATTATAAAGGACAAAAATGAAAGAATATTTGTACATAAGAAAGTGGGCACATTGCTTTATGAGTTACTTCATTCTCTTCTGTCATTTTAAGTCACCGTCAAACTTAAGGTATTTTAATGGTTTCGACAAAAGCGTTCGCCTTTTGCAATCGAAATTTAAATTCCCGACATGAATGCGGTACTCGAAAGAATATACTCATGATATCTATCTAAATCCTTACCCAAGAAAACCACCACCACAAGCATGAATTCTCCATTGGTTTCCCCTAGAAGTAGATGGTGGCTAAGGTTCATATTTATGCATGCTGACACTCCAACCACAATAAACAGCTCTCAAACCTATGTATTATGTAACATCTCAAATATTTGTAATGGATATGGAATCCTGTTTAATATTGGCTTTGATGTTGAAAAATATCAAGCGATATTTATGCCAAAGTGTAATACCCATTTTTTGTTCGGGCCCTAAATTATATTCGAATCACTTATCCTATTTAAACCAAATTTAAAATAAAAAAAGGAAAATAGCAAAGCAAGGCTGCCCATGCCCTGCCAAAACATGCCCCCCACGCCAGTCATCCCCTATACTTGCATCCATGCCGCCCCATCCCTCTGCACACTCACACACACACTCAACCTCACCTTATTACTTCCTTTCCCCCTTTATTCACTTGAAGATAACCACATCACAAAAAAATTAAAATTGAAGCAAGAGGGCCGGCCATTTTCAACCACAAAGGGGAGGAGCAGCAAAAGGAAGGGTTTGATATTTCAGAGAACTTTGCTCTGCTAGTTTATGCTTGGAATGTGTCTTTGAAATGAAAATGGGTTTAGGCTTTCTTTTGTTTTTAGTATAATTTTTATTAGAGACCTCATTCGTTTTAATATTTACTTGGTTCGTATGCTTGTTTGTTTTGGTTTACCATAAATGTGTTTTTCATGTTATGTAATATGGTGTTTTGTTTATATTCGTATGTATATTTCTTTTCTATATTTTCCAGCATATGTCGTTGTATATGTATGTATGCATGCTTTTACATGTGTTGTTATATGCATCCCATGTACTGTATGTATATATAGTTTTTTTTTATAAAAAAGTATGTAACTATGTGATAGTAGGTTTTATAGGTTGCTATATGCATGCATGTATGTCCTTTATAGTATAACTTATGTTTGTTTTCCATTATTTCCAGTATATGCCGTGATGATTGTGGTACATGGTTTTGCTTCCTTTTTAAGTGAATCACGTGTATGCCTTTATTTATGTTTTTTATGCTTTGTATTTATTTTATTTACACATCGAATATAATTTGCCATGCAGTTTAATGTTCACACATTTTAGCCCTTAATCTTAAATTTCATAGTGTTTCATATATTTTAGTTTGAATCATGCATTATCATCATCATCATCATCATCATCATCATTTTAATTATTATATTTTTAAGTTAGATTAATATTCATGCATGTTTTAGAGTAGTGTTTTTTTTTTATGTTAGAATGCATTTTTATGTGTTAGATTAATGTTTATGTATGTTGGATTAGTAGGTTATGATGTTAGTATTTATTTTTTATCCCATTGTATTTATTTATGTTTATGTTTTCTATGATCTAAGATTGTATTTCAGAATATAATTTTCAATGCGGTGCCTCTTTATTCGATCGTAAACGGGGTCAGTATCAGGCGTAATGATGGTGGTTGGGCGTTTATTTTCAGATAACAGGGTCTTTAAAATTTACTCGCACTTATAACTGAATTTTAATTTAATCGTCATTTTAATCCGAAAAGTTTAATATTAATAAAGTGGTAATTATTAAAGTACCAATTTTGGGCGGTGTGGGGGTGCTAATCCTTCCCCATCCGTAACCGACTCTCGAACCCAAAGTTTTCAAAATCTCTGGTTTTTACGGTGTCCAGTCCACCTTTAGTGGCCGGTGGCGACTCCATTTTTTAAATAAAATACGGTTTTTCTAAAATCTTACGGAAGACATCATTTTCAAAGTAAAACAAAATAAAACAAAACACCTTTTTTTAGCGAGAGGGACATCTCTATAGATGGCGACTCCGCTGGGGATATTTTTGTTTTTTCAAAAAAATAAGAGAGTCGAGCTTTTTTCAAATAATTACCGCTTTATTAATATTGGAAATTCCGGATTAAAGTGACTATTAAACTAACATTCAGTTATAATTGCGCGTTTATTTTGACGCATTTAAAATTTGGCATATAAACCCATATTTTTTAAGTAGAGGAAAACGCTAATGCTTTAGTGAGGATATCGTTCCTCCGTGTAGGCCTAGCAAGTACCTTCGGGGCTCGAGTACCTTATGCTTTCGTAAGGATATCGTTCCTTCGTGCAGAAATAAGCGAATGGGTCCCCCTGAATTGAACCCGGTTGAAAGGAGCCTATAATGGGTGATGATCGGAGGCCTTGCTACTCTTAGTAGATGACAACAAGGACAATTCGGGTACCTCCTAGCACCAACACTGCATGTAGAGAACATATAGAAACCCACCCTGTTAGAGCCATGCGGATAACCTAGGTGTTTTAGACGGGATGTAAATAAGGTCGTTTTGTTTGCTATTGATTTTATTCGGTACTGACTCGTTTTCTTTTTTTTTTTGCCGTTTTTTGCATACATCATTGCATTAACATTGCATGACATAAAGGTGTTGGTTCAAGTGGTTTGCCTGAGCAAAAATCTTTTATTATTACCCTGTTTACTTTAATTTATTCATTTGATTATTTTAATTTCAAATTGACCTTTTTTGTGACCACGTCATATCTGTTCATTTTGGCATTCATTGCATTGCATATCATGACATTTTGATCTTTGCATTGGTGCATTCGCTTATAGGACATACTTTGTTTTTTACATGCATTCATTTTGAGACTGGTCCCCGGGTTACCCCATTAGATACAACAAAGTTGGTCGACCTAGCACCTTACAGAACCTCTACAAGAGCCTGATCTTGGGGCATGTCCAAAAGCACCCTCCACATCTTTTACAAATATTGTGCCTCTAACAAGGTCCCGGTCCGAGGGCATTATTTGCCAAGGTCCAGCCTTCATTGTCGAGTCAAACTCTTGCATCCTTGACCACATTCTGCAAAACTGCACCCAATCCAAAAAAATAATAATGAGCTGTCATGAACCAACACACAATTTATGAACCTAACTTAGGGGGAAACAAAATGTGCACCAGAGTTTCAAATTTGCTACAAGAGCAGTTTCAGACAATGGCATAGGACGAACAAGTTTTGGGGCATGCACCCTGACGAAAGCTAATTCAAAGAAAGGTGATCGAACTCGAGACGAGGTTGAGGCACTGACAAAAGACCAAGATCCTGACAGGACCAGTGAGGAGTCAGGGGCATCCCATTGAGGGCCAAAAAAAAAATTTCATGTCACATTCATGCATTTAGTTGCATTCATCTTGCATTGAATCATTTTTACATACGTCGTACATTTAGTTTAAATGCATACACCAAAATCACCATGCATTTAGGATAGAGACATGCATTTAGGCATAAAATTAGATGCATTCACGCATTTTTGCTTGTACATATAAATAGATTCCTAAAAGAGACTGACCATCCTCAACATAGGGGCAATCACAACGGCCAACCTTAGTCTTGGAGGAGGCCAAACACAAAGAAGATGCTGAAACATCTAAATAAAAGGTACCACTCACAAATTTTATGAACAATTTACTAATAAATGTTTTTCTCCTTTGTATGATTTGATTCCTCCGACGATGGCATGACGGACGCCAACATTTCTCGACTATCACTCCTGCCAACAGAAATTCCTTCTAGATCCCGCCCTCTGTCGATAGAGAAGCCGAGCAAATTTTTTCCAAAAAATTATCTCGTTGACAATGGCACAGCAATCCAAATCATGCCTCCGTCAGTGGTGGTATGCCAACTTAATGTAGATCTTGCCTTCGTCGGTGGTGTTGTAGATCAGATTTTCCATTTGGTTCTGTCTCTCCGTCATTGGTGTAGCGGGTCTCACATTTTGCTGATCTACTCTCTCTGGTAGTGGTGTAGCAGATCAAATCCTATCCAGATCTTGCCTCCATCGGTGGTGTTACAGATCAGATTTTTCATTCGGCCCTACCTCTCCGTCGGTGGTGTAGCGGGTCTCACATTTTGCTGATCTAGTCTCTCTGTCAGTGGTGTAGCAGATCAAATTCTTTCCAGATCTTGCCTCCGTCGGTGATGTTGCAGATCAGATTTTCCATTCGGCCATACCTCTCCGTCAGTGGTGTAGCAAATCAAATCTTCTCCAGGTCTTGCCTCTTCGACGGTGTTGCAGCTAGACCAAACTTTTCCTTGGAATTTGTTTTTTAGTTACAAGAAAAAGATCAAAAAATCAAGAAAAAATAAAAAAAAACAAACAAAAAGAAAAAAGAAAAAGAAGAAGCAAAAAGCAAAAAAAAAAAAGAAAATAAAAGAAGAAAATAAAAAAATCAAAGAAAAAAGATGAAAAAAGAGAAAAAATCAAAATGAGCTTTCAATCATTTGATCCTGCCTCTTCGTCGGTGTCGTAGCTGGATCAAATCTTCAGACCTTGCCTCTTCGTCGGTGTTGTAGCTTGGTCAAATTTAACTTCCGGTTCTGCCTCATCGTCGGTGTTGTAGTTAAACCAAATCTACTAACTTCTGGTCTTGCCTCTTCGTCGGTGTTGAGCTAGGCCAAATTCACTGACTTTTGATCCTGCCTCTTCGTCAGTTTTGTAGGTGGATCAACATTACTAACTTTAGACCATGCCTCTTCGTCGGTGTTGTAGCTTGGTCAAAATTTATTAACTTTCAAGTTTTATCAATGTTCTATCTAAAAAGAAAAAAATGAAAAAAAAAGAGCAAAAAATAAAGCAACAAATGAAAAAAATGAAAAAATGAGCAAAAAATGAAAAGAGAAAAAAATAAAGAAAAAAATGAAAAAGAAAAAAGAAAAAGAAGAAAAAGTTTTCAATTTTCTGATACTGCCTCTTCGTCAGAGTTGTGCTGGATCAGACATTGGAATTTTCATCCTTCCGATCCTGCCGCTTCGTCAGAGTTGTAGCTGGATCAAATCTTCAGACCATGCCGCAAAAAAAGAAAAAAAGAAGATGAAGTTTTCAATTTTCTGATACTGCCTCTTCGTCAGAGTTGTAGCTGGATCATACATTGGAATTTTCATCCTTTTGATCCTGCCTCTTCATCGGTGTCGTAGCTGGATCAAATCTTCAGACCTTGCCTCTTCGTCGGTGTTGTAGCTTGGTCAAATTTAACTTTAGGTTATGCCTCTTCGTCGGTGTTGTAGCTGAACCAAATTTACTAACTTTCGGTCTTGTCTCTTCGTCGGTGTTGTAGCTAGACCAAATTCACTAACTCTTGATCCTGCCTCTTCGTCGGTGTCGTAGCTAGATCAACATTACTAACTTTAGACCATGCCTCTTCGTCGGTGTTGTAGCTTGGTCAAAATTTACCAACTTTCAAGTTTTATCAATGTTATATCTAAAAAAAAGACCAAAATGAAAAAAGATGAAAAAATCAAAAAAAAAGAAAAAGAAAAAAGAAGAAGAAAGAGAGAAAGAAGAAAAAGTTTTCAATTTTCTAATCCTGCCTCTTCGTCAGAGTTGTAGCTAGATCAGACATTGGAAATTTCATGCATCGATCCCGTCGCTTCGTCAGTGTTGCAGCTGGATCAAATTTTGCAGACCTTGCCTCTTCGTCGGTGTTGCAGCTGGGTCGAATTGTCTTTAAGCATTATCTTCATCAATAATGTAGTGAGTCACATTCATTTTGCTTTCTCAACCCCATTTTGAAGATTTCGCTTCCACCAAAGGTGATAAAGTAGATCCGTCAAGTTAAGAAAGAAGACTTGCACCGAAGAGAAAGAGGATCTACCGAAAAAAGAAAACACACGCCAAAAGAAGAGTTCAGTCAGACCGGAGAAAAATGGTAATTCTTTTTGTCTTTGCTATATTCCTGTTACACAGCAATGAGCAAAGAGGGGTAACTGTAATACCCATTTTTTGTCCGAGCCCTAAATTATATTCGAATCACTTACCCTATTTAAACCAAATTTAAAATAAAAAAGGGAAATAACAAAGCAAGGCTGCCCATGCCCTGCCAAAACATGCCCCACACGCCAGTCATCCCCTGTACTTGCACCCATGCCGCCCCATCCCTCTACACACTCACACACACACTCAACCTCACCTCATTACTTCCTCCCCCCTTTATTCACTTGAAGATAACCACATTACAAAAAAATAAAATTGAAGCAAGAGGACCGACCATTTTCAAGCACAAAGGGGAGGAGCAACAAAAGGAAGGGTTTGATATTTCAGAGAGCTTTCCTCTGCCAGTTTATGCTTGGAATGTGTCTTTGAAATGAAAATGGGTTTAGGCTTTCTTTTTTTTAGTATATTTTTTATTAGAGACCTCATTCGTTTTAATATTTACTTGGTTCGTATGCTTGTTTGTTGTGGTTTACCATAAATGTGTTTTTCATGTTATGTAATATGGTCTTTTGTTTATATTCGTATGCATATTTCTTTTATATATTTTCCAGCATATGTCGTTGTATAGGTATGTATGCATAGCTTTTACATGTGTTGTTATATGCATCCTATGTACTGTATGTATATATAGGTTTTTTTTAAAAAAAGTATGTAACTATGTGATAGTAGGTTTTATAGGTTGCTATATGCATGCATGTATGTCCTTTATAGTATAACTTATGTTTGTTTTCCATTATTTCCAGTATATGCCGTGATGATTGTGGTACATGGTTTTGCTTCCTTTTTAAGTGAATCACGTGTATGCCTTTATTTATGTTTTTTATGCTTTGTATTTATTTTATTTACACATCGAATATAATTTGCCATGCAGTTTAATGTTCACGCATTTTAGCCCTTAATCTTAAATTTCATAGTGTTTCATATATTTTAGTTTGAATCATGCATTATCATCATTTTAATTATTATATTTTTAAGTTAGATTAATATCCATGCATGTTTTAGAGTAGTGTTTTTTTATGTTAGAATGCATTTTTATGTGTTAGATTAATGTTTATGTATGTTGGATTAGTAGGTTATGATGTTAGTATTTATTTTTTATCCCATTGTATTTATTTATGTTTATGTTTGCTATGATCTAAGATTGAATTTCAGAATATAAATTTTCAATGCGGTGCCTCTTTATTTGATCGTAAACGAGGCCAGTATCAGGCGTAGTGATGGTGGTTGGGTGTTTATTTTCGGATAACGGGGTCTTTAAAACTTACTCGCACTTATAACTGAATTTTAATTTAATCGTCATTTTAATCCAGAAAGTTTAATATTAATAAAGCGGTAATTATTAAAGTACCAATTTTGGGCGGTGTGGGGGTGCTAATCCTTCCCCATCCGTAACCGACTCCCGAACCCAAAGTTTTCAAAATCTCTGGTTTATATGGTGTCCGGTCCACCTTTTAGAGGCCGGTGACTACTCCATTTTTTTTAAATAAAATACGGTTTTTCTAAAATCTCACGGAAGACATCATTTTCAAAATAAAACAAAATAAAACAAAAAACACATTTTTTAGCGAGAGGGACATCGCTACACAAAGCACGGAAGGGAACAAGTGAAAATGGTGTGAGAACTAAACATGACACTGAACTTCCAAAGAGAGCTGATCCGAGTCCACTCACTGTCCCACCAATTTTTATTTTCCCTATGGTATTTCATTCATATAATCATATATTGGTGGGAATACTAAACAATTCTTGTACTTTTGATTTCCGAGTAGAAATCGCCCTTATTTATGCCTCATCATTAAAAAATTTGATTTAAGGTTTAGATTAGATTTTAAGGTTAGGACTTAAAGCTGCGATCTAGAGTGTAGGCGGTAGGATATGATTTAAAATTTAAGATTAGGGGTTTAGAATTTGATTTTTTAGTGTAACACAAACAAACATGATTTTTGTCCTTGATTTCCAATAGTTTTCCATTATCTTATTTGATCATTGTCGTTTAGATTTTGATTCATTCAAGTTGTTATGGAGCACTGTTCCCTATAGTATCCACTTTCACATTTCTTCTTTGGCTAAGGACAAATACGACAGTGATAATATTTGTTTTTTTTATTCTAATCATTATCTGACTAATTCGGGTCGAGTATGTTAGACAAAGGGCATTAATAATTCAAAAAATAAAATAGTAAAAAATAAAATAAATACTAATTTTAAAATTGAATAAAACGTACATAACATAAAATTAAATACAACAAAGCTTATTATTTCCTCACTAATCTTTGCAAGTTGCCTACCTTGAGCATCAATTTCTCATTCATCACTCAACCAATTTGAGCATATGAGATATCATTGTAAAAATCTCATGGAGTTGAATATGAAATGATAAATTCATGATTCGATTCTCCATCTTTACCTATGAAGATATGCCTCAAAGTTTCCATATTATCACAATTTTCCAACAATCCCCACATGAACGAAATTGATGTTTTAAAAACCATTTTGACTCGATGTGGTGATAGATTCTATGATAGATAGTTGCATAGGATAGGTAGGTGTCTACCTTTGAACCTTCCCTTGTGAAGTATAATATACTTTACTGGCTGACCAGTAGACACGGTGTCTTTGAACTATTCTACTGTTTGTGTAAACGATGATACACTTCACACAACTATTTCAGTGGCAAGAATATTAGTTCTCATGGGTATGTCCATATAGCCATGAAAATCACCTGGTTCTACATGAGTTTTAAGAGAACTATGCCCCAATAGTCTCCTTGAAGTGACCCTACTTTACTCTCACACAGGTGACTTACGTTGCTCTGCTCATCGAAGCACACAATGGTCATTAAAAGTTTTGCTTAGCCTATACCACTTTTGATCATTGTTTACATCATAGGAGCGGACTTGGGAGAATAACCCCCACAGTGACCGCACAAGGTCTATGCAATTAGGTTGTCCTTTTGAACCTAAATCTTGGGATCTCTAGTCAACTAGGTAGGGTTTTCCTTCATATAGTGCCTTAAATTTTCCTGGGCTTTAGTCTTATTCCTTTCGATGTTTTCTCAACCTAATCTCGATTTAGGCCTTTAGCTGGTGGATCCATAATGTTATCTTTTGATCTTACAAAATTAATAGAGATAAATCCATTTGAGATCAGTTGTCTAACGGTATTATGTCAACGACGCATATGTCTCGACTTATCATTATACATAAAGCTCTATGCTCTACCAATTTTTCGCTTAGTCATTACAATATATGCATATTGTGGGTACATGCTTTAGCCATTATGGAATATCCTCCAAGAAATTTCAAAGCCATTCGGCTTCTTCTCTAGACTTATCTCGAACTACAAACTCAGATTCTATTATGGATCTGGTTATAACCGTTTGTCTTGAGGATTTCCATTCACTTGTGCCTTTGATATCTTGAGTATCAGATATCCAACTAACATCGAAGTATCATTTTAAACAGTAGGATATCTTGAATAATGCAATCCATAATATCGAGTATATCTAAGATATCTCAATACCCTCATAATCATTTTCTAGTGTTTCCATCTGGATTAGTTGTGAATTTACTTAAACTGCTCACAGTAAAGCAATATCTAGTCTAGTGCAGCTCATGAGATACATTAGAATGCCTATGATCATTGCATATCTCACTTGGTCAACACTGTAACCTTTATTTTTAGATAGAGGTTGGCTCATGTCTATTGGAGTTCTAGCTATATTAGAATCATCCTTGCCAAATTTCTCAAGAATTTTATCCACGTGGTGTGACTGAGTCAATATGAGACCTTCAAGTAACTGTTTGATTTGGATTCTCAAAATTGTATTGTCTATTCTCATATCTTTCATGTCAAATCTTGAATTTAACATGCCATTGTTTCGTTTTACCATTTCATTGTTGCTTCCAACAATGAGTATGCCATAAACATACAAACATTGAATAATATATCCAATGTCGATAATTTTTTACATACATATTTGTCACACTCATTAATATTGAAGTCGTTTGTCATCATGACACTATCAAACTTCGCATGCCATTGCTTTGGTGCTTTCTTAAGTTCATACAATGACTTCATTTAACTACATACTTTCTTTTCTAGACTTGAAACTACATGACCTTCGGATTGTTCTATGCAAGTTTCTTTATCAAGATCTCTATTTAGGAAAGCTATTTTAATATCCATTTGACGTACTTCTAGATTCTATAAAGCGGCAATCGCAAGTATCATCCTTATGGAGGTTATTTTTGATACATGAGAATATGTATCAAATTAGACTAGGCTTTCCTTTTGTCGGTGACATTTTATAACCAATCTGGCCTTGTAATTATCAATTGTTCCATCTGCTTTCATTTTTTGTTTGAAAATTCATTTAGAATTTAATGGTTTAATTCTAGGAGGAAAATCCACTAATTCTCACGTATGGTTTTGCATGATGGAATCAATTTCACTATTAATGACATCCTTCCACAAGGTGCATTTAGATGAACGTATTTCATCATTATACATTTGGGGCTTAGCCTCTAGCATAAAGGTTAGAAAATCTGATCAAAATGGTTTTTTACCATTGCTCGTTTATTTATTCGTGGCTCTATTTTAAGGTTAACCCCTTGTTAATCATCTGAGCTATCTTCATTGATAGTTTCTAAAGTCTGTTTCGTTGAACTTCAATCAATTTCCTTAGCTTTCTAAAGGAATACATGTTTCAAAGAAATATGCATTCTTTGATTCCATTATCATATTCTTGTAAATCTTAGGGTTCTTTGATTCATACACAAGAATTTGATATGTATTGCTATGATCTACATAATTAATAGAATATGATCTACCGTTTTGAGGATCTATTTCCATTTGCTTCGGTAATGAGGCTATTACCTTTGCAAGACACACCTATATTTTTAAGTACTTGTAGGAAGAATTTATTCCCTTCTATAACTCATATGGTGTCTTATTTCTTTAATAATGTGGAACCTTATTTAAAAGGTAATTAGCTCATAGAACAGCTTCCCCCCACATGTTAAGCACATTATAATACCAGCTTTACTCATATAGAGCTTTCCCCCATCTTAATCCTTTAATTAAGTTAGAGTTTCAACATCATGCTTATAGAGAATAATTTCTCTATAACTTCATCTTTGCTTTTAAGCAAATACACATAGCACTATTTTGTGCTATTATAAATGAAGGTAAATGTATTATTTCAAACAACAGTTTGTCATGTCAATTGTTACGCCAATAACATTGACCTCATTTGGAAGTCTATAGTCCGAATACTTGTTCCCCATCGTATGGCAATTAAAGTATTTCCTATGAAATTTTGCTTTTTGAACACACTGTCTAGTCCACAGTTTGTTTCCTTGGAAGTCTTTTATGACTTCCACTACGTTTGTCCTGGTAATATTTGTGTCAGCAATATTTACCTTAGCAACATTTGAAGGTGGTAACAATATTTACCTTATCATCTCAAACAATAGGAGGGTCATCCTTCAAATATTTAACCAGGTTTATCGTGGTCAACTATGCAACACCTTTTGTTGCCATATTTTGAAATTATTTCCAATGAATTTCATTGGTTTTTCCATTGTGTCACCTAGTCACAAACTAGAAACAGAAGATTATGAATATATTAAACGTCAAGAATTTAGCCAAAGACTAAAAAAAAAAAGAAATATAGTTTCAACTTTTGTTAGGCTTTAGGAATTTAGTAAACTAAAAACCCTAAACAAAAGTTCAAACGGTTTAATAGAAAGAACAATAATGAATAGTGCACTAGGTAGGTAACTTATGAAAAGAGAGTTGGTGCACTAGGCACGCTTAAAGACAAGGTCTTTCAAAGAACCAATCCTAGGCATGCACTTTCAAATAGTTTTTTTTTTTTCAATTATCCGTTTAAGAGTGTTTCCTTCTCTGAACCAGAATTAACAATAATTTTGTAATAACCAAAAAATTAATTCTCGGTTATTTAAATTTTTTATCCAACAGAATTAAAATTCTGAAACAAAATCTGTAATCAATGTTACTTCCAATGAATTTTTTTGTTAAAATAGATTTGTCCACTGCAAAATTGAATAAACCAAATTTATTCAAATTGTCTCTTGTTTGGAAAAAGAAATCTAGTAAGTTCGTTGAAACGACATGAGTTAAATCCCGAAATGAATTATTTACGAGATTTCAGTTTTTAAAACTGATCAAACTTTCGCCTGGATTGATGCTTGTCGAATAATGATGCACTTTAGAGCAAGTATACTCGTCGAATCAAGTAATACAATGATAGAGTAGAGTGTCGAACCCATGAGGATTGGATCAATAACTACAAAGTTATCAAACTTAAGAATGTGAGTGCAAGTATTGGTGGTTGTTGGATTATCAAAACTAAAAATAATTAAAGATAGCTATGATTAAGACGAACAGATGCTGCGACAAATAATAGATAATTATAGAAGTTGGGTTTATTGCTAAGGATATATGCTTGATTACTTATTTCAATGCTATAGCTACTGGTAATACATGTTTGTGTAAACCATTAAGATCTTTATCTACTCGATAGGATTTTTTAAAGAACTTCTGACTCTCTCGATGCCTAGAAGTTAATAACATTGAAGCTAGGGTGATACATGTCTGCGTGAACCCTAACAACTCTATTATTTGTTTAAGAACTCCCTATTAGTCGTTGAAACTCTAAACATATGTCTAAGCCGAATTAGGACTAAGTTAACAGCTTAGCCCCACTATTCATTTTTGTTTAACCTAACTCTCTCGATATTAACCCACAAATCTATAGTTAAAAGGCCTCTCTCGATAGCTCTTACAATAACTACGCATGAAAAAAAATGAACAGAATAGATAAAGGGAAACAAACTATAGCATTAAAATAGAATAATCAAAACATAAAATCCAGGGAAGCAATAAACCCAACTAAATTATTTAGCTCATGTTTAAGCCTAAAACATCCATAATAAAATAATAAAAGTACGATAATTTATCAAGCAAGGGATAGAAAATGGTCGAGCGTCCACGACGATCATCCTCTGTGCTGTCTAACTGTTGCTGCAGGTCCCCCACTACGTCAGCCTCTCTCGATGGCGTCAGTCGTGTGAAGAGTTCTCTAGCTTTGGTTCCGGTGGTTCTCCTTAAGCTAAAGACTAGGATTGTTGTCTAAAATATCGCCCCCTTGAATTGACGCCCAAGTCTCTCTTATATAGGTGGTGAAACTAGGGTTTAAGAACCCTAAAGTACGCGTAGCTTCATTAAAGAAGGCCATTGATTTTCTGCTATGTTTAATGTTTGGTATCTGATAGGAAGTCCACATTTATCAAAGTAGATTCGTCTCCAACTTTTTATGCCTCGTCAGCTCCAACCATGAGATCTGCTACTCATTCGCTCCAGCATCCTACACATACACCACAAAACACTATCTTTCCCATAAAATGACCAAAATACATAACATTTAAGTGCATGAAGTGTAACTCCCTATCTACATGCAAACTATATGCAATACAACCTAAATGCATCTAAAAGGGCTTGAAAACAAGCAAAAGACAAGTAAAAAGGGTATACTATAAAACTAATATTTGATTTTGATATAACAAGTATTTTCAATGACATATTTGTAAAATAAGATAAATTTTTAAGTACCCATAAATACTCACAAAATGACAAGGTTCGAACTTAAAAGTGTTTCTTAGTCAAAAACTAAAACCCCAAATATTTTCTAAGTGTTTTAGTACTCAAATAGCTGAAATTTGCCCAGGCGTATCGATACACCCTTTACCACATTGATACGCTCTTTAGCTACTAGAAAATATTTTACGCAAATGGCTATTGTGTACCGATACAGCTTTTGACCATTTTGGTACGGTGTTTCGATACGCTAAGTATCCATTTCGATACGTCATTCAACCTAGGAGATAACGGCTATACGAGTATCGATACGGTTGCTACCCGTATCGATACAGGGTGTTAGATTTTCCAAATATTTTGCATTTAAAACTTGACCGTCGCCTTTTCAGTTTATTGGAATCCCAAAATTTAAAAATTAGTTATAGCATATTGATACGCTCATAGGCGTATCGATACGGTATTTCATACTCGAAAAATAAGGATTCTAGTGAGTAATCCCCGCACTGATGTGGCGATACCATTCTGATATGCCACCGTTTCTTTGACAACTCGTACCGATACATCCTCCCCGCTTATCGATACGTCTTTGTAAAATAGTTATTTGTGTGTCGGGTACCGATACAGATGATTGGCAGACTGCATTTATTACGGGAAAATGGCTCTCCAACGGCTATAATCAATTCCTCAACCATCCAAATGGTTAGAAATCAATGAAGGGGTATAAATTGAAGTCTCCAAAGCTTCTAGAACAACTATTGATCAACTTACAAGCCTTCAAGCAAAAATCTAACATATTGAGCCTATTAGAGTCAAGTCCTTTGTAACCCACTTGAGTGAGCAAATTTGTATTGTTTATTTTCAAGATAGGGTTGAGTGATCTTGTAATTGGGCAAACTATTACCTTTGAGAGGATTCTATTCATTTGACAAAATTTTCCTTGTAATAGAGTGAGTATATCAAAGCTTTGGGTAGAAAGCTTTGATTTTGTAACAGTTGCATTCTTTAGTGAATTTGTTGAAATCTTTAGTAATAAGCTAAGGTAGTGGATGTAAACCTTGTTAGAATGTTGAACCATTATAAATCATTGTGTCCCATTTCTTTTATTTTTCCAACTTGCTTCCAAATTTTTTAAATTGCCAATTCACCCTCTATTGGCCACTTTCTCCATTGATTGATCATCCCAACAATTGGTATTAGAGCCACACTCAATCGAATGTCTAATCATCGTTGAGGCGATCTTAAAGGTGATTCAATCAATAGACGATCAAGCCATGGCATCTACTTCCTGCAACAACCTCTACGAGTCTCAATCCATCACCAAACCTCCATATTTCAATGGGGATAACTATCCCTATTGGAAGAATCGTTTGAGGATCTTCATCAAATCCCATGACTACCTCATTCGGGATATAGTAGAAGATGGACCGGCCATTCCGATAAAGAGAGAAGGTGAACGACTCGTTCCAAAGTCCAAGCATAAGATGACCGATGAAGATCGGAAGAAGTTACAAATCAATGACAGTGCTATGCATATGCTCTTTTACTCTTTTGGATCGGATGAGTACTCGAAGATGTCCTCTTGCAAAAGTGCAAAGGAGATGTGGGACAAGCTAGAAGTTACGTACGAAGGCACAAATGAAGTAAAAGAGACCAAGATTGGACTCCTAAATCTTAGCTATGAGAACTTTAAAATAGAGCTGAATGAAGACATCTAAAAAGTGTTCGATCGATTCTTCGTCATCGTCAACGGACTTAAAGGATTCCAAGAAGTCATTCCAAAGGAAAAGCTTGTTCGAAAGCTCATCTATTCTCTTTCTGAGTCTTAGGATGGTAAGAGAACCGCCATCATCGAAACAAATGATCTCAAGACTTTGAAGCTTGATGCTCTCATAGGGTCTCTTCTCACTCATAAGAAAATAAAGAAATGAAGAAAAGAAGAAGAAGAAAAAGAAAAATGAGATGAAAGTTGAGAAGAAGAAAGTAGTGAAGAAGAAGATTGGAATTGCTCTCAAAGCTTCACACGATGAGAGTGATTCTAGCGAGGAGGAAGATGAAGAATTGCTATGCTAGCCAAAAAATTCACTCGGTTCATAAAATCTAACTAGGGAAGAAAGTTTCATCGAAGAAGGGATTTCAAGAACAAGAAAAAGTAAGAAGAGAAGGATCCTATAATGTGCTATGAATGCAAAAAGCAGGGACACATCAAGATGGATTATCCCCAGCTCAAGAAGAAAGACTTCGAGAAGAAAAAGAAGCACATGGCCCATGTAGCCACTTGGAGCGATGAAGAGTCTTCAAGTGATGATGAGCAAAAAGTTGCAAACCTTTGCCTCATGGACTTCGAAGAGGATCCTAAGGTAACCTCCAACTCATCTAGTGATCTTACTTTTGATGAATTATATGATGAATACAATGAGTTGCATGAGGTTTATGACGAATTAGTTTTGAAATACAAAGAATCACATTTGAAAAACAAGAAAATAATTTTTTATTTGAAAAATCAAAATGATTCTTTGTCCAAGTCTAATTCGGTACTTGAAAAGAATGTTTTGGATTTACAAGCTAAACAAAATGATTTTGAAAAGAAAAATCAAGATTTAAACAACCTTCTTTCTAAAGTTCACGATGATCACCAAAAGGAAGTTGGTGATCTTAAAGCTTCTTTGAGCAAAGTTGGGAATCCCCATTTTAAAAAAAAAAATTCTTCAAAACCCAACTATATGAAAAGAAACTTTAATGGGTACAAACAAAGAGGCTTCCAAAGGCCTTCTAAAGGTAAGAAGATTATGAGTGTTTGGGTTCCTAAGGAACTTGTCACTTCTAACAATCTAAAGGCAATTGTTTCTTGGATTCCCAAGGGAACCAAGTATTTGGGAGCTAATACTCATGGACCCAAAATGATTTAGGTATCAAAAATCAATACATAATTCTTTGTTTGTAGAAGGCATTGCTCGAGACATATGACCGGAGACAAGAGTAGATTTTCAGAACTAAATCTAAGGAGAGGAGGATGAGTGACATTTGGTGACAACTCCAAAGGCCATATTGAAGGAATTGGTTCCATTGGTAATCACTCTTCTATACTTATTGAAAATGTCTTATATGTCAATGGTCTTAAGCATAATTTCTTAAGCATAAGCCAACTTTGTGATAAAGGTGTCGTTGTGATTTTTGATTTATATGGTTGCAAAATTATAAACATCGAAACCAACAAAATTGTGCTTATTGGTCATAGAATATGAAACATATACATGTTGCATTTAGATGACATTCATATTTCCAATGCATGTTTTGTAGCTAAAGATGAGCATGATTCATAGTTATGTCATAGAAAACTAGGGCATGCAAGTATGAGTGTTTTGGATAAATTAGTTTCAAATGATCTTGTAAGAGGTTTGCCTAAAATAAAATTTTTCTTATAACAAAATTTGTGATGCTTGTGTTAAAGGCAAACATAAAAGAGTTTCTTTTAAACCTATCAATGATGTTTCTACAAGTAGAGTTTTACAATTGATCCACATGGATCTTTTTGGCCCTATTAGAACAATGAGCTTGGGTGAAAAACCATATGCATTTGTTTTAGTACATGACTATTCTAGATATACTTGGGTTCTATTTTTAAGTACCAAGGATGAGGTTTATAATTCAAATGGAACCGATTTTCAAAAACAAATCAAAACAATTTTGGTTACTCAGTTGCACACATCTGTAGTGACCATGGAACCGATTTTCAAAATTTAGGTTTTGAAGAGTTTTATAATTCAAATGGTATAACCCATAATTTTTCCTTTCCTCGAACACCTCAACAAAATAGGGTTGTTGAGAGGAAAAATCAAACTTTAGAAGAAATGGCTAGAACTAGGGGTGTTCAAAAATATCCGATCCGACAGATCTGATTATCTGTCGATCCGATCCGAAAATGCAAATATCTGATCTGATTTTTATTTTTGGATCGGATGATCACAATATATCAATTTTCGAATTATCCAAAAATCCGAAATATTTGAAAATTTAAATTTTTATGTATATAAATCTTGTTATATTTAGTAATTTAATGCTTGTTATATCCGCAGATTCGAAAAATAGAATTTTCCATAGATTTTAATCTTGTTATATTTGACAATTTGTTAATTTTTGTATTCGAAAGTCCAAAATTTTCATAGATACAACCATCAAATTCAAAAAATACTTAAAACAAATTATATATTCGGATATTCGAATATCTGATTTTTTCTGGATCGGATACGGATCGCTATGTTATAGATCCGAAATTTCGGATATCCAAATTTTTGGATCAGATCCGATTCGATATCCGAAAATGAACATCCCTAGCTAGAACCATACTTTGTGAAAATAATTTGCCTAAGTATTTTTAGGCGGAAGCCACTAATACGGCTTATTATGTTGTAAATAGAGTAATGATTAGGCTTATTTTAAAGAAAAATCCTTATGAACTTTTCAAAAATAAAAAGGCTAACTTTAGCTATTTTCATCCATTTGGTTGTAAATGTTTTGTTTTAAACAATGAAAAAAAAATTAGGCAAATTTAATGCAAAAAAGTGATGAAGCTATTTTTCTAGGTTACTCTTTGAACTCTAAAGTCTATCGTATATTTAACAAAAGAACTTTAGTAGTAGAAGAGTCTATACATGTAGTTTTTGATGATAACCTCCTTCCGAGGAATGATTCTTGTGATGATGATGTAGGAATTTTTTATTCCAATGTGGTGGAGGACAATCATTAAAGGTAGAAGAAGTTCAATCAGAAGACAAACCACAAGATTCAGTTCTAGAAGCCTTGAAAGACATGACTCTAGAGGAAAATGAGGTCACCTACCCAAGGGAATTCAACTATGTCAAAGGTGGTGAGATTTTGGGTGATCCATCCAAAGGGGTAACCACTAGATCTTCTCTTAAGAATTTTTGTAATTATGTTGCATTTATTTCATGCATTTAACCAAAACATATCAAAGAAGCATTAAATGATGAATGTTGGATATTGGCCATGCAAGATGAATTAATTTGAGAGGTAAAGTATGGACATTAGTTGATAGACCTAGTAATAAGTCTACAATAGGAACTAAATGGGTTTTTAGAAACAAACTAGATAGGAGTGGTAACATAGTGAGAAACAAGGGTAGACTTGTTGCTCAAGGTTACACTTAAGAAGAAGGAATCGAATTTGAAGAAACCTATGCACCCATAGCTAGAATGGAAGCCATTAGGATGTTGCTTGCATTTGCATGTTATCATGAATTCAAGCTTTTTTAAATGGTTTTATAAATGAAAAAGTGTATGTAGAACAACCACCCGGTTTTGAAGATCCAAAATACCCAAACCATGTTTTTAAACTTTCAAAGGCTTTATATGGTTTGAAACAAGCTCATAGAGCTTGGTATAAACGTTTATCAAATTTTTTAATTGAAAAAGGTTTTGATAAAGGAAAGCTGGATACTACACTCTTCATAAAAAGAAAAGTCAAAGACATATTAGCAGTACAAATTTATGTTGATGATATAATTTTTGGTTCTACTAATTCTTTGTCAAGAGTTTGCTATGTTAATGCATGGTGAGTTCGAAATGAGCATGATGAGGGTGCTCTCATTTTTCTTGGGGCTCCAAATCAAACAAAGGAAATATGTCATCTTTATCAATCAAGCTAAGTACATCAAGGAATGCTCAAGAAGTTTGGCTTGGAGAATGTAAAACCTCAAGCCACACCAATGAGCTCTTCTACAAAGCTTGACAAAGATGAAGGAGGTAAGTGTGTTGATTTAAAGCTTTATAGATCAATGATAGGATCTTTGCTTTATCTTACCGTAAGTAAATCGGATATCATGTTTAGTGTTTACTTGTGTGCTAGATTTCAAGCTAGTCCTAGAGAATCACACCTTATAGCCGTTAAGAGAATGTTTAGATACCTTAGAGACACACCTTGTTTAGGCCTTTGGTATCCTAGAGACTCTTCCTTTAGTTTACATGCTTTTTTGGATACGGATTATGGGGGTTGTAAGATAGATAAAAAAGTACATCGGGTACATGTCAATTCCTAGGTAGTATGCTCATATCATGGTTTTCAAAGAAGCAAAATAGTGTAGCATTATCTACCACCGATGTGGAGTATATATCGGTAGGAAGTTGTTATGCTCAAGTCCTTTGGATAAAGCAACAACTCTTAGATTATAAAATTGATGTAGGTACCATCCCCATTAGGTGTGACAATACTAGTGCCATTTGTCTCACTAAGAATCTCATCCAACATTCTAGAACCAAACACATAGAAATAAGGCATCATTTCATTAGAGATCATGTCTTGAAAAATGATGTATTCTAGAGTATGTAGACACCTTGAACCAAGTAGCGGACATCTTTACCAAACCATTAAATAAAGAGCGCTTTTGGTCTCTTAGGAGAGAGTTAGGGCTTACTAGCCTTTCTTGAACCTTAGAGCCTTTTTGGTGCTTAAAACTTGCTTGAATTTGGTTGATTTCATTGCTTATGTGCTTTTAATCCTATATGCATCTATTCACGTTGTTAGGGGGAGTATGCATCTGTTTTTGACCATTCATGATGATCTCATATCATTTACATGCATATAAATTCGATTAAGATCGAATTTTTGGGTCCCTTGCAGCCAAAAATGTCATTTTTGGTTAAGAGGTATCGATATAGTTAATCGCGTATCGATACGGGTTAACAGATAGTGTTTTGATACGGGGTGAAGCCCGTTTCGATATAGGATGAGGATCGGTACGGCTATAAAGCGTACCGAAATGCAGTGTCGATACGCATTTTCAGCGTATCGGTATGCGTAGCCGCTGGGTGTTTTAAAAAGGGTTTTAAACGTGTCTTTCCAAATCCAACCTAAACTATAACTTTTTCTAAAAACCCTAAGTTGGCCCTCTCTTTATAAACCTCTCAAATCCTTTAATTTTTCATCAAATCACTCTAAATTTTTTTAGGGTTTTTACTTTCCACATCAAACCCAAGCTTTCATCATCAACTTTGTGCACATTCATCCTTCATTCATCCTATCTTCCATAACTCAAGGTAAAAACTTTATTTTCTTTAAATTTTTGTTTTCTTTATATTTGTCTATTGTTTATGTTTTAAAATTATATTTTTACTATGTATAGATCTTTTTCTTCAATGTTTTCACAAAAAAATTTAAAAATCTCAGAATTTTTCATTCGAATATAAAAATATACTCGTATAATTTTTAAACTATTTTTCAAAATTTCTTTTCACCAAAAATTTTATTTATATTTTTATATGCTTTCAAACTATATAACATATATTTTTACCATGCCTTGATTATTGGATTGATTAATTGGATTGTATATGATGTTTATGCATACATATTTCTTTGTGGTTTGAAAATTTTCAGGTTTTTAATATGGGACCAAAGAAAAGAGCAAGAAGGGAGATTGGGGCTAGTTCTACCTCTAGAAATCCTACCTTACCCAATCCCGACAATAGTGGTACCCGACCAAACCTTTCCCAACTCTATCGCCACTGTTTTATTGAAACAACTGATATCGAACTTTTTAAACACTTTTAAAATTTAAAATCCGACGTGAGAGAATTGTTTCCCTTCCATTTACGACTTCTGAAGCTTTTAAATTTTGATATCTTGATTTAATGAGAGAATGAAAATTTATGACTTTTTTAAGTGTACCCGGGATTGTTTACAAAAATCTTGTTCTTGTTTTCTATTCAAATGCCCGGTGTATTTTCAATGAAGAGAAAACCGAGGTTACTGCTTTAGAATCTTATCTTATGGGAAAACCTATTCGCCTCGATTCTCAAATTATAGCTAATTTTTTTGGGAATGGAAAACATGGGTATTGATGATGAGAATGCCTTTCCTTACACTCTATGTGGCTCCGTTAATTTCCTTGATGCTCATGACCGTTTCCTTCACCTCCTTACCACTTGGAGGTTTCGACCATCCGGTGGTAAGTGGTGCACCATTCGCCAAGTTGATGACTTTTGGCTTCATTGTTTTCGTGAGGAAAAACGTCCAAACCTTGCCCAAATAATTTTTACCGAGCTTGTCTTTCTCGTCAAAAATTTCTATACCTCCCTCGTCACATCTTTTACCTATAGCATCATCCTAAGCTTCATTTTCCTGAAGCTTGACATCGAATGTTCCTATGATCTTACCTCACCTCTTACTGATCTTACTACGGTGCGAGATAGACTCTTCGAGGTCGAGATAGACTCTTCGGGGTCGAGATAGACTCTACGGAGTCAGTTCAAACACTACGGTGTTACATAGCACAAAATGTGCGAGTATTAGGAGCAAAGGGCGTCCTCGAGTACGTACTCACCATCAGAAGCTACGACGTTGCAGACACTACGGTGTTACATAGCACAAAATGTACGAGTATTAGGAGCAAAGGGCGTCCTCGAGTACGTAGTCACCATCAGAAGCTACGACGTTGCAGACACTACGGTGTCGAGATGACTCGTACAGCATAGGTTCACATGAAATTGCATGAGAATATTTGGTATAGCTGGATATCCATAGGGTCTTAGCAGCTGCGTCATAGCAATACGGTGCGAGATAGACTCTTCGGGGTCGAGATAGACTCTACGGAGTCAATTCAAACACTACGGTGTTACATAGCACAAAATGTGCGAGTATGAGGAGCAAAGGGCGTCCTTGAGTACGTACTCATCTCAGTCGCTTTGGTGATGCAAACGCTACGGCGTCGTAGACACTACGGTGTCGTGATGACCCTCGTACCTTGGTCTCATATAATATACTTTGGGCTATGATAAAGGATATAATATTCAAATGATTGCACGACGAAAGTATGACTATGATAAGAGATATGACATGCAAATGATTGCATGACGAAAGCATGACTATGTTAAATAATATGATATGCAAATGATTGCATGACGAAAGCATGACTACGTGATGATCATGAACCATTGATATCATGTTTTTATGACAGAATTGATAGATGACATGAATCATATTGAAAGCATGTTTATATTAAAGAAATCATTTTGCGTGTGAATTCCTGACGAACATAGAATAATGATGATATGATTCTTCAGATAGTCATGATATATGATACTATTACGTTGTGAAATACTTGTCATCTTACAGAAATTGTAATGCACTTATATATATATCATTGTATTGTATCTCTTCATGTTATAATAAATGTGTTAAATGCCTTACTAAGTTTATAACTAGCGTGTGCTGTTTCATACGTAGGTTATTGAAAACTTACCAGAAGAGAAGTCAAGCATGTTAATCAAGCTGCAATCTGCCAAACATCAGTAAGACATTCTAAATTTATGATATTCTTTAGTGGGAATGTATCAATCTATTCATTGGTTATTTTATAAGCTAGTTTTATGTCAGGTGTTAAAAAAATTTACAAGTCAGGAAAGCAGCTAAATAATTTAGTAACATCTTCAATGTGTATTTAATCATCAAATATACGTTGAAGGTGTTACATTAAGAGGTATTAGAGCTACATGTTTAGCCGGTTCTGGATGCTAAATCGAGTTTGCTATGAGTTGTCAGTAAATACATGCCCCTAGAATGTCATATTACTGATGTGTTGATTGTATGACTTGAAGCTGCTCCTCATTAGTATAAGACGAGATAAGATTATAATAAGAAAAGTAAGACGCTATTGAATGTCGTCAATTGACGAATATCAGAGGTCAAGAAAGGACTCACAATGAGTACAATGAAGTAAAATAGTTATTGTAATTAACTTCAGTTTGAGTTGAGTTACCTGCATTGTAAGGAGCTGATGTAGTAATTATAAGATGTTAGTCTTTAACATCTATGCATGCACTTATGTTTATAACATCATAGATTATAAGGGAATATATCGACTACATGGAGTACCAGCCTCGATAGTATCTAATAGAGATCTGAGGTTTACTTTAAGATTTTGGAAGGTCTGAAAGATATGATTATTGAAAAGTCAGAAGAAGTAATATTATTCCTAAGGTAACATGTTTGTATTTGGGTGGATTAATGCCACAAAGTAGTTCTTACAATAGAAGTGACCTAAAAAACTTTCTAGGAGTTAAAAGAGCTGAAAGCTCAGCAGTAAGAATTGTTAGACTGGAGTTATAATTAATCCAGTGTACTATTGTGAGAAGCTCCAGAGTTATTCGTAAAGAAGAAATATAATTCTTTACGACCATGTAGTGATTATTTATAAAAGGAAAATAAGAAAAAGATAATGATATATTTTCTATCAGGATTATCAGTTAACCTGAACCAGAAAGACTATATGTGAGTTTGGTTATTAAAAGTGGCTTTCTTGGGTCATATTAATCCGGCTATAGAGATCCGAGTCGATCCTAAAAATATTACAGAGGTTCGCAGTTTCTTAAGACTTATTGGTTATGATCGAAGGTCTGTGAAACATTTCTTGATGATATGTTATGAGCTTGTATAATTGAGTTTGAAATCATGAAAAAGATATATACAGTTAGTAGAAATTACTTATAGTAATAGTTATCAAGAAAGTATACAGATGACACCCTACAAGGCTTTCTACTGGCAAAAAGGTAAATTATTATTAAATTAGTTCGAGTTGAAGATCATAAATTAATTAAGTCGAATTTATTACAAGAAATAGAAGAAAAAGTAAAGATTATACAATATAATCTTAAAAAGATTAATGATCGACATAAGTCTTATGTAGACTTGAAAGGAAAAGATATTCAATTCGAAGACAAAAAAAGAACATGATGTTTATCTTTGCATTGTTCTTCAGACTCTTCGAGAAAAGAAGTTATATGCTAAGTTGTTGAAGTGTAAATCTTGGTTGCCGGAAGTTGCTTTTCTTAGTCATGTGGTTTTGGCAGAAGAGATAAGAGTAAATCCCAAGAAAGTACCAACTATAGTTGAATAGAAACCTTTGAAGAATGTTTCCGAGGTTCGAAGTTTCTTGGGACTTGTTGGTTATTATCGAAAGTTTGTAAAGAATTTCTCGATGATTGCCTCCTCACTGACCAAGTTATTAAGGAAAGGTATGCCATTCAGTTGGACAGATAAGTGCCAATAAAATTTTGAGACATTAAAGAAGATATTAATCGAAGCCCCGGTATTAGTACAACTAGAATCGGGCAAAGATTATGTAGTTTATAACGATGCTTCTCATAAAGGTTTGGGAAGTGTACTTAAGTAAGAAAGAAAAGTAGTGGCTTATGCTTCGAGATAACCTAAGATGCATGAGAGGAAATTATCCTACTCATGATTTGGAGCTAGCAATGGTTGTATTTGCTTTAAAGATATAGCGTCATTATTTATATGGTGAATGATGCTATATTTACATAAATTAAAGAAGTTTAAAGTATCTGTTAACTAAAAAAAAGTAGAACATGAGGCAAGAAGGTGGATAGTCAGTATAAGGATAAATCTGATCAAAATAAGAATTTTGATATCATATTTAGAAATTAAAATGCAGTAGAAGGTATTGAATTTGGATTGAACAAGATTGTTCAACGTGCTCAAGCCAGAGAAATTCAAGGATGGGTGACATTCTGGGAAGTGTCATGGAATCAATTTTTTGATCGAATAAGTAGAAGAAGGTGAAACCGAAGACTTTGAAATTAGTCTGATGGATGTTTGTATTATCGAGGAAAAACCTATTTTTTGAACGATGAAGAATTAAAGAAACAACTTATCTTTGAAGTACGCTATAGTTATTTGATTGTACATCCATGTGGAAACCAGATGTATCAAGATTTAAAGAATCAATCTTGATGGCCAAGCATGAAAAGAGTTATAACTGAGTTTGTTTCTAAATATCTGACATGTCAATAAGTAAAAGCAGAACTTCAGGTACCTTCTGAATTTTCGTGACTGATTTTAACTTCTCAGTGGAATGAGAACGAGTGATGATGGATTTTGTATTAGGACTATCTTTGACATCGAATAAGAAGGATTCAATCTAGGTGATTGTTGATAGATTGACTAAGTTAGCACACGTTATCCCTGTTCGAACAGATTACCCTATGGATAAGTATGTCGAGTTGTATATTAAGGAAATAAGTCAATTTATCTTGTTAAATTTATTTGGCGAAATCATAAAATTGAGAAAATGACTTCGGAAAGAAAAAGAGATGTGAGAAAGCAATTTCTCCACATTTTTAAACTAAGTGTGCGTTAAAAATTCGATGACGAATTTTCTTAAGGGGAGAGAATTGTAATACCCCAAATTTTACTAAGTTGATTAAGGATCATTTAGTAATAAGATAATAGCTTAAAAGTTATCTTAGTGACTAAAATGACAAAAAATGCAAAAGTTAGGATTTCTTCGATTATGGGTTATGAAAAAGGAATTTCTAAGATTTAAAAGCATCAGATGATAGAGGGCAAGTTAATTAGGGTACTTGCAAAGTTTGGTCGAAATTCGAGGAAAATTGGAATGAGAATTGAAATTTAAAATTTAGTGACCAAAATGTTAAGCAGCCAAACTTGTGTGGTACAAGACTAAATATGAAAAGTTGAAGGATTAAAGTTGTAATTTCCCAAAAGTTAGGGGTTTTTATTTCATAAATAGATAGATCACCTAAGGGTGTGGATCAAATGTGGAATTATGGTTTGAACCGATACTTCGATTGTTGGGAAATCGCAGTCAAAGTTTAAGTGGAATTCGGGTATCCGGATCGAACTGAAAAATTATGAAATTTTACTATATGATAGAAGAAGGATCTAAAAAAATTATTCCCAAGTTTTGAAAATATTTTTAGTTTGATTCAGGATGAATCCTATGATTTATTTTGATTAAGGAATTTATTTAGTAGCCGATAAAGTTCTCGATAATTATCGGTAAATTAGATTGAGCTAAAATTTCAGAGATAGTTCCATGGATCTTAGAAGATTCATAAAATATGACTATTTGGATGTTAAAAAGATCATGAAAAATTTAAATCGATTGAGATTATATGGAATGGCAATTTTGTGAATAAGTTGATCAGTAAATGGGCATTTTTGTCATTTTGCCCAAAAGGGACATGAAAGGAATTTTGAGATTTCTTTTATTGATGAATAGTGGCTGATTAGAATCCAACTAATTCTAGTTGGAATGTTACAAAATGGCAAATTAGAAATATAGATCTAGTTGGAGGGTATTTTTGGAAAGTGGAATTTATTGAATTAAAAATTCATTTTTATAATACAAGTGGCATAAATACATGAAAATATGAAGGAATTATCAGCAAATTACTCTCCAAAACTATGGTGAAGAAAATTTCTCAAGCTCGATTTAAGCCCCGAATCTCAATTTTAAGTCTGAATCAGAGAAGGTTCGAGGTACTATAAAAGAAAAGATCGAACTAGGACTTAGTGAGCCATCGTGTCAAGCGGCCAAGGTGAGTGTGTTTCTATATATGTATTATATTAAAAAGGGGAAGCCTTGTGAAAAGGCAACTCAAAATTTAGAAATAACATTGCATTATTTTTTTTAAAATAAATGATCTTATGCATGACTCGGTATGGCAAGCTTGACAAAGTACAAGGTACGAACTATTAATTTGCATAAATGATGATGAATTATGTTTATTAAAAAAATATGATAACAAGTTGCATGCTTACATGAATAATGATAATTGATTGACAATAAGATGAAATGCCCAAGTATTTATGTATGAGAGTTCATGGTATAATTGGATATCCATAGGTCCTAGCAGCTGCGTCATAGCCCTACGGTGCGAGATAGACTCTTCGGGGTCGAGATAGACTCTACAGAGTCGAATTAGACTCTACAGAGTCAGTTCAAACACTACAGTGTTACATAGCAGAAAATGTGCGAGTATGGGGAGCAAAGTGCGTCTTCGAGTACGTACTCACCATCAAACGCTACGGCATTGCAGACACTACGGTGTCGAGATGACTCATATACCATAGGTTCACATGAAATTGCATGAGAATCTTTGGTATAGTTGGACATCTATAGGGTCTTAGCAGCTGCGTCATAGCACTACGGTGCGAGATAGACTCTCTAGGGTCGAGATAGACTCTATAGAGTCGAGTTAGACTCCACGGAGTCGATTCAAACACTACAGTGTTACATAGCATAAAATGCGCGAGTATGAGGAGCAAAGGGCGTCCTCGAGTATGTACTCATCTCAGTCGCTTTGGCGATGTAGACGCTACGGCGTCGTAGACACTACGGTATCGTGATGACCCGCGTACCTTGGTCTCATATAATATACTTTGGGCTATGGTAAAGGATATAATATGAAAATAATTGCATGACGAAAGTATGACTATGATAAAGGATATGATATACAAATGATTGCATGACCAAAGTATGACTATGTTAAAGAATATGATATGCAAATGGTTGCATGACGAAAGCATGACTACGTGATGGTCATGAACCATTGATATCATGATTTTATGACAGAATTGATAGATAACATGAATCATATTGAAATCATATTTATATTAAAGAAATTATTTTGCATGTGAATACCTGACGAACATAGAATAATGATGATATGATTCTTCATATAGTCATGATACATGATACTATTTCATTGTGAAATACTTGCCATCTTACAGAAATTGTAATGCACTTATATATATCACTGTATTGCATCTCTTCATGTTATAATAAATGTGTTAAAATGCCTCACTAAGTTCGTACCTAGCGTGTGCTGTTTCACACGTAGGTTATTAGAAACTTACCGGAAGAGGATTCAAGCATGTTAATCAAGCTGCAATCTGCCAAACATCAGTAAAACATTCTAAATTTATGATATTCTTTAGTGGGCATGTATCAATTTATTCGTTGGTTATTTTATAAGCTAGTTTTATGTTAGATGTTAAAAAAATTTACAAGTCAGGAAATTAGCTAAATAATTTAGTAACATCTTCAATGTGTATTTAATCATCGAATATACGTTGAGGGTGTTACAAGGACGTCTATCTCCCGGGATACACCAACAGAATGATCAACTACAGTAGTACAGATATAGAGATCACGAACTGGAAGCTTGCCTTCTTCTATCACCGTGAAAAAATAGAAAACAAATGTATGATGTTTTTAAGGAAAAACGGAGAGAGTTGAGAGGAAATTCTCTTCACTTGCAACGTTCATTGTGTGTTGTTATTGTGAATTCTCTTCTTGCTGAAGCCTCATTTTATAGGCGAGCAAAGGAAGAGTTCTAGTCATAATGGAACTCAAATTCAAATTTAAAAAATATTTTATTTAATAGGCCCAATCGATCTGAACATTCGCGTCGCCTACGTCGTGCGGGTGTGCCCCTAACCTGAATAGGTTCGGCGGGCTTAGATTTGCACTCCATATGCCCGCGCATGAGACACAATCTTTGGTAAGCTTATTCAACAACCCCTTGGCTGGTTCCATTATATATACACCTCCCACACTTCGTCTTTAACCAATATTGGATTCAAGCTTACTATTTCCTCACCAATCTTTGCAAGTTGCCTACTTTGAGCATCAATTTCTCATTCATCACTCAACCAATTTGAGCATATGAGATATCGTTGTAAATATCTCAAGGAGTAAAATATGAAACGATAAAATCATGATTCGATTCTCCATCTTTACTCATTAAAGATGTACCTCAAAGTTTCCATATTATCACAATTTTCCAACAAAGTATTATATAGACCTATTATAATTCATTGGCCCTGCCTAAAAGATTGTCTCTATAAAAGATTGTCTTTGTAAAATTGTCACTATTGTGTATAGGACTAGTATAGAGACCCGAAAATATTGTCTTTATATACGAAACATAAGATTGTGTATAGAAAATGTAATATTTTATCTGACTAGTATTTAAATCGAAAGATTTATGTAAAAAAAACCCGAAAAGATTTAAATTGTTATTATATCAAAATATTTTAGGGTAAAGTACACCAATGGTCACCAAACTTTTAAAATTTTCATTGGGGTCACCCAACTTTCATTTCACTTTCATTTTGGTCTCTCTCGTTACCCTTCGTTAGAAAATGCTGACGTGGCCCGTTAGTTTTCCTTTTCCTTAAGGGTAAACTATATAAATGGTCACCGAACTTTTAAGGTACTTTCATTTTGATCATCTAAATTTTAAAACTTTTATTGGGGTCACCCAACTTTTGTTTTGCTTTAAAGCAACCCCGTTGGTTTAAGAAAAAATTCTTTCAATGTATAAAAAAAAAGTAAGAAGTAGATTTTACCTTATGATTATCGATGGCCAGTACTTTTTAAAAAAAAAAATTCATTCACCATCTTTGCTTTCGATAACAGCTTCAAACCAGAAAATCCCAGATGTCTATATCGCAGATGCCATAACCACAAATCATCTTTAATATTAGTCTTCATGCACTTTACTTCTCCAGCCTCGATGTCGATGGTGAAGAGACGATTTCTTGTCATATCAACTCGAACAATTAATTTTCCATCTTTATTTCTAATAACAAGTGAGTGATTCTTCATCTAGACTTCATATCCTTTTTCCAATAGTTGGCCAAGACTAATAATATTGCTTTTCAAAGCTGGTACATAATAAACATCTTATATGTATTTCTTTTCACGGTTCTTCTAAATAATCATGACTTCGCCTTTACCTTTGACTTCTGCGTATGAGTTGTCTCCAAAAGTTACACGACCATGAATTGTTTCGTCTAATGCCATGAACAAATCTTTTTGGCCACTCATGTGATTGCTTGCATAGTTGTCGAGATACCAAATATTTTTCTTGAATTCTTCATCTCCTTTATTGGTGAGGAATACATGGGAATTTTCGATCTTGTCTTCTTCGGCTGCAGCTATATGGCTTTTTTCTTCTTGCATCGGAGCTGATCTGCACTCGTAACTGAAATGACCATATTTGTTACAATTATAGCATTGTAACTGAGATTTAATTCCTTGTTGATATATGCCTCGGCCTCGGCCTCTAAAACCTCGTCTATGACCTTGTGTCTGGTAATTTTCGCTTGTTTGATTAGTGTTATAAGATCGACCACCACTTCCACAAATTCCTCGTCTATATTTGTATCTTTCGCGATATCCACCACGATTTCCTCTGCCTCGTGTGTAGCTGCTACTAGCTTCACCGTAGTTGACGTTTAATTTGCTTTGCAAGGCTTGCTCTAAATTTCTAGTATCTTCGTTTTGCTTCATTTTCTGCTCATGGGCTTGTAGTGAACCCACAAGCTCATCAATCGATATTTGAGACAAATCTTTTGATTCTTCAATTGCCATGACAACGTAGTCAAATCTTCGTGTCAACGACCGCAAAATCTTTTCTATCACTCGAACCTCGTCGATGGTTTCGTCATTTCTTTTTATTTCATTTACTATAGCTTTTACATGGCTAACGTAATCATCGATGTTTTCTGTATTTTTCATTTTTAATATTTCAAATTCAGCTCGTAGAGATTGTAAGCGTACCTTTTTTTGCTTTTTCAACACCTTGAAGAGATTTTTGCAAAATCTCCCATGCTTGCTTTGCGGTCTTTGCATCTAAATTTTTTTCAAAGGTAGATTCTTCTACACTTTGAAAAATGAAAAATAACGCCTTCTTATCTTTCTTATGAGCTTCCTTCAATGATCTTTTCTTTTCATTGGTTAAGGCTGCTTCTGCTACTGCATTTTCGGGCTCAACGTAGCCCTCATCGACAATGTCCCAACAATCTTGAGAACCGAGTAAAGCCTTCATTTGAATACTCCAATTGCCATAATTCATCTTCGTCAATTTTGGAATCTGTGGTTGAATCATGTTGGCCATCTTCTCTTCTGCACGAACTCGAACTTGGCTCAGATACCACTTGTTGAAAGCGTTGGTGGGCACTCGATAAACTTTATAACTCACGATATTATTAATACGAACAAAATATGAGTACAACACAAACACTAGCTTAGGCTAGTTTTACAAACTCGTCTTTCTTACAAAGCTTTGCTAAGCTTCCCTCAACACTCTCTCTCTCATTTTTTCCTTAATTTGCATATCTTAAACAACTACACATTATACGTATTTATAGTGTTATAAATCGCCTAAGAAGAATTCGCTGCCAAAATATCATAATACTTGCCGCCATTAGGATTACTTAATTACTAAGGATTTGTGCTGACACATTCCACCAATCTTTATTCATTGTTGCCACATTTATCTTGACATCAAACATTGCTGCTGTAATCTTCATAGTTTGTCCAAGCCATGCCACTAATTTCTTTATGAAACTTCCACGTATTGAAGCCATGCTTGCAGCCATTATTCATCACTTAATTGTTAAGACAATTGTGAAGTTAAAATCGAGTTTGTTTTCTAACACTCCATTGCCGCCATACTAAAATATTCATCCATTTAATTCTTATCACCTTGCCGATTTAGGGGAACCAAAAAATCAGGTTTGATTTTTAACAAAGGCATTCTTACTCTACGATCTCATTGAGACAGAGATAACACGGCACAAACTTTTTTGTAAAGGGAGTCAATAAACAAAATTCTTTCAAAGAGATATAGATATTAGTGTTCCAATTTTATTAAGATGATACTTAACAAAATTCTTTAAAAAAGAATCACACATCAACGTACTCATTATTACGAATTTACGATCCTTCAACTAATGTATACTTGAGAAATATACTGAAAAATCACCACAAACTCACAAAACGAGAGAGTCAACAAACATTCAAAATAAAATAAATATTTATATAAGATTTTCAAGCTAATTCTAATATTAGTACCAATTATTTTCAAGCCATCAAAATACTACGTGAGATTTATATTTATAACGATGGATCCCACGTAACAAGGTCTAATAATCGAAGGAATTTAGAAATAAATAAACTGATACACTACTAGTTTTGGACATGTTTTTTCCCTAGTGTTGATTAAAGTGAATTCCTACCTTAGTGCATTGAATTTTGTTAAAGTCCAAGAGAAAAAATGTTTGCTGATTATCGGTGGCGGAGCCATGATTTTTATATAGTGGAATTAGAGTAGAGTATCCAGTATGAAGATTTTCATACTACTACAATATAAATATTATTGATCTCATACCCCACAAATCAAGTGGGGTCAATTCTAACATTTTCTATGAAAATTTTTATACTAACTCCTTGAAAATCACATTTAACTATTTGAAAATCCCATACCTCAACAAATCAAGTGGGGTCAATTGACCCCTAATCAATATGTGGCTCCGCCACTACTAATTATTAGGGGTGTTCATTGTCGGATATCGGATCCGATCCGATTTTTTCGGTTATCCAATTTTTCGGATCAACGATATAGTGATCCGTATTCGATCCGGAAAAAATCGGATATTCGGATATCGAACAATCGAATCGGATATTCGGATATCTGGTTATCCGAAAATATATTTTTATTTAATTATTTTTTCGAATTTGATGTTCGTATTTATGAAAATTTTGGAATTTCGAATATAACAAACAACAAATTGCTAAATATAACAAGATTTACATCTATGAAAATTTTGATTTTTTTAATTTTTGGATATAACAAACATTAAATTTTTAAAAATAACAAAATGAATATTCATAAAAATTCGGATTTTCGGATAATCCGAAATTTGAAATATTGCGATCCGTATCCGATTCGAAAAATTTAAAACCGGATCGAATCCGATCTGGAAATAAAAAACGGATCGAATATCCGAATTTTCGGATCGGATCAACGGGTAATCGAATAGGTCGGATCGGATATTTTTGAACACTCCTACTGATTATAGCCCTACTTGACTTATTATTTATTAAAATATTTATATGTCAATTTTTTATAATAATTTATGAATTAGATCAAACTCAATTTTATTTGACAAAGCCATGATATGATCTTGTGATTTCATTAATCATGAATTGACTTTCATAACTTAAAGTCGCAGATTTTACATTTTGAACAATAGATTCATCGCTTTATCCTTTTCGCCCACTATCAAAATTGACATCTCAACAATTAAATTTTAAGTTTTTATGTTGAAAATTTCCAATTCAAATATATATATATATGGAGAATCCATTTAAACTAGGTAAAACTAAGTAATTTTCACGTATTTTTATAAGTTTTTTATGATTGATATTTTAACAATCCAACTACTGAATTAAAATGTTATATTCAATAAGATTATGCATGTCAAATATGAGTAAATTGAAAAATATCTAACTATATTTTATTTAAAATCTTTTAGAGTTAAATATATATTAATAAATATATTATTTTGAATCAACATAAAAAATATCCGATTAATTAAAAATATATATACATAATAAATATAATTATATTAATAATTTATCGGTCGAATTATTAAAATATCAAGCATTGAAAAATATATGACGGTTCGTCGGCGCGAGATAAAGAGCCATTGAATAATAGGGCGAGGGGGTGAGTGATGACTTAGGGAGGTTTTAGAAGAATTAAGGTGGTTTGAATCCTTTCATGTATACTCCCTTGTTTTGGTATTATCGTGTTATTAATTTTGAGGTGTCATGCGACGATTAGAGATTAATCAATCGCAAGTGAGATGATAGGATTGGACTAAAAGAAAGGGAGGTGGAGGTGGAGGTGGAGGTGGTGGTGGGCCGCCGGAGCTGGGGCTGGGCCGCTTATGAATAAGGGAAAAAAAATAAAGGTCATGAATTTGGGCCCCACAAGTGGTGAGTGAGTGGGTCCCATACCCAACGCCGCAAGTTGCAACAGCCCCAGTTGGGGCCGTTTGGGACAGAGACGTTTCCCAGCCTGCTAACATTTCCCCCTTCCTTTCCCCCTTAATTACAGACTCTGCCATTCCGCCGCTTCCCCAATTTTTTTTTCATTTTATATAACACAATTAGTTTGCTTCACCTAAATTATTGCATGTATACCAATAAACATTTGATCAAGTGAGATAGGATATTAGATTTTTTAAGTAATATTAAAAGTTTTGATTTTAATATTGTGAATGAAATAAGCTGATTTGAGAAGATCGTCCACATAATAAATCTCTGCAATATTCAATTTAAATTAGCCAACCAATTAGTTAGATATCGATGGTTAAATCAAAAAAAAATATTACATGTGTTATCATAATATTAGGTACTTATTAATTATTGTTTCTATAATTATAAATTAGACAAAACTTAAATCTTTTGTTGCTTAAATCTACGTAGTATGTACCCATCATTTTTTTACTATATCATAATTCCAAAAAAAAAATATTTATTATCGTGTAATTTGAAAAGCATAGAAATTTTAAGAAAAATAAAATATGAAATTAAAATCAGTAAAATAAAAAATTTGGGCCATTAAAAAATCTTTAATAAAATTTTAATATTTTTTAACAAGATAAGCTTATAAAAAAGTGAAACAATTGAACTATTCATTGACATTCTTTTTTATTGTGTATACAAATAAAAGGGTGAATTGGGAAGGACAAGAAAAACCAAAAGGTCCTACCTCAAGAGGGATGCATGTAATGTTGGTGGGAGTCGGAAGTAATAAAATAGAAATTAAGAAGGAACAATTATTAGCCTATTGATAGAGACTAATAGGAGCAATAGCAGCTATTTTATATTATATAATTATTATTAATTAGATGATATATTTAATTTATTAGTCAATTAATTTAAATTTAAAATTTAGAATCTAATTATAAAACTAAATTTTTAATTTAAATTATTTTATTTACAAATTAAAATTTAAAAATATAATTTTATTCAAATAATTTAACGTCTCGTCACTCTGTATTAACCATAGATAGTGAATTTTTTCTTTCTTTATTTAAGAGCAAATGAAGGAGAAAAAAAATGAAAAAAAAAAGTATGCGTGGAAGCTTCTAATGTCTCTACCTAACACATTTGAAAAAGAAGAAAATTGATAAATAAATAAATAATGAGGTGAAAGTGGTGAATTGTGGAAAAGTGAGTCCCTTTTTTTATGTATGAAGGGCAATTGTCCTTTTCTTTAGCCTTTGCTTTTCCAAGTTGGGGAGTTTTTTTTTTTCAAATTTCATTTCAATCTCTTTCCTTTTAAGGTTGGATAATTGATATTTATAAAGTGCTCATTACCTGAATTTAAGAAAATAAGTTTATTAATTAAATCGAATTTATTATATAACGATAAAAGAGAAAAAAAATTAACAGAACTTACAATTTAGGAGAGAGCATTGAAGAAATGCTCATATTAGATATTAAACATAGGACTTAGGGAGAGAAGGAGATGTACTTAACTACTTACTCTAACATTAGTTGATGGTAAAAGAATTGAGTTGAAATTAAGTGTTAATATCGAATTTGATATGAATTCAGATAATTCTATTGTTATTTCCTTGTCAAAATCTAATTGATATCTGTTAGAATTAATTTCTATTTTCATTTGAATTTACATGTTAATTTATTATTATATGAGAAGTGCTATTATCTTTTTTTTCATTATTTGAACAGATGTTAGCTATAAAATTGATTTAATATGTGTTTGGTATACAACACTCATAATGGAAGGTATTGTTGCCAACTGTTTTTATAATTTGGTACGTTGTCATGTTGTTCATAAAAGGCCTAAGCATTACCAGCTTTAATGACATGACCGTTGATTAATTCTCATTTTAACATCTAATAGTTGGATTAGAAGAATACAAATATATAAAGTTGAAAATTGAGTAGGTAAAGAACTCGAATAAAATCACAAATCATTACATATTTATATTTGAAATTAAAACATATATAACCACAGTTTTAAAGATTTTATGACTAAAGACATTTGCAGAACAACCGGTAGTTAACTGATACTATTCATTTATATTATGAAATTATAGCTTTATTAAAGTGAAGATTGTAATCTCTGCCGGCCTTCATCAATGCCCCCATCTTCTCTCCTACCAAATTCAACTCCATCTTCACTCGTCTTTTTCTTCTCCAATTTTCATCATTATTTCCCATTTGTATATCAAGTCCAATGACGAAATCATGAATTAATGTTAGGGGACATGAATTATAAATTAGAGGTTTAAACGGATAAAAATTTCATTATGTTTTCTAATATAAAAAAAAAAATTGAGAGGCACAGCACCCCAACCTTACTACAGCTCCGTCCCTAATCAAGTATAATGGTGAATGTGAATTACATTCGAGGTGAATGCCTTGGTTAAGTCAGTTAGAGAGTCGAATTCGATTACAAACTTTTGAGTTTCGGTTTTGATTATCGTTGGTATTTATCGTGATTGATTACTGAACTGGAAGAGTTAGGTAGATTGGAGAGAGGGGGTCATGAGCTGAATGAATGATTAATGTTAGGGGTTGGTAGGTACATGGAAGAGATGTGTAGTTTCTTCACACCTTTTTATTGTGTTGTGAGTAAGGTGAGTGGAACAAATAGGTTGCCCACCACTCCCTTCTTCCTCGTTTCTCCTCCTCTCACGGCTTATCCAATTGCCTTCCCCAATATCAAAATCAACCCCCTTCCCATTACAATAAGGCAAAACCCTAAATTATTATCATTTCAAAAAAGAACCCAAATAGGGGAAAAAGTGGTTACATTGTCAAATGAACTAACACACATCATTGGTTTGAAATTAAAAAAAAAAGTGAGAAATATAATGCTTTTTCAAAGATATTTTAGAGGATATACAAATTGAACCTTTAAATCCGATTCTTAAGACGCTAACACAGAATTTCAACCACTTATTCCTTTACGTTATTGAAGGAAATATAAGAACATCTCTCCCTTCCCTCTATGCTAATAAACATTAGGATAACAACACAAATTGTAAAGGGGCATCCTTGTTTACTTCAAATTGTTGAAAAGATTTACATTAAAAGAAGCATAAACATTCACAAACAATGATCATCTATACTATTACTATATGTATATATATTGTTATATATAATAATCATACAAATTAGAGATATAAGGGAGAAAAAATGAAAGAGATTTTAAAACTAATGACAATCTCCATATCATTTCTCTCCAAATTTTCTGGTTGTTGAACTACATAGTTAAAAACCCAAAATTTCCCCTCTTTAATCATTTCATCTCCAAACTTCTATAGTCCAATAAACCAGAATTCAAGCCTAAGAAATCATAGCCACTGCTGCTGCTGTTGCTGTTGCTGCCACTGCTACTGCTAACACCGGTGCTGCAAGTGCAGTCTTTGCTGTTTTTAATCCCCAAGCTGCAAATAAAACAAAGTGTTGTGCCTCTACTTTTCAATGGCTCTGGTTGAGTGGTTTGATGGTAAGGAGGGCTAATTCTGAGGTCCAAATTCAAGTCCAGGGACCTTTGTTGAACTTGGATTTTCTTTTCTTCTTTGTCGATGAATCCATTAGGGTTGCTAAGCTTCTCTTCTTTGGCTCCACTGAAAGATATGGTTGTTACATCCTGAGAAGCCTCGTTGAGCAGCCTGTGAGTCGCCGGATCAATCCCTCGATTCAATAGCTTCCTCCTTATATGTGTGTTCCAGTAGTTCTTTATCTCATTATCTGTTCTTCCTGGTAATCTCCCCGCTATAAGAGACCACCTATATAAATTTCAAATAATCGCCACATAAATCCCTCAGAAACATCAAACATATATGTGTGTATAAATATGTATGTATGTATGTACTTACTTGTTACCAAGAAGGCTGTGCAGCTTGATAATGAGCTCATCTTCTTCTTCAGTGAAATTGCCACGTTTAAGGTCAGGTCTTAAGTAGTTGATCCAACGAAGCCTGCAACTTTTGCCACAACGGAGAAGGCCAGCAGCTTTAGGCAGTGAACGCCAGCAACCTTCACCGTGGGCTCGAATATAAGCGATGAGACGGTCATCTTCTTCCTTGGTCCATGCACCTTTGTTGGTATGAGCTTTCTCACAACAAGGAGACCTCCCCATAATTCAGCAACAAGTACTACTACTACTATACCCTACGTTTGCTGTTTTTCAATTTAGAATTCAGAAGCAGTAGGAATAAGGGTGGGAAATGGCTGTTTTTTGGGTGTTGTTGCAGGAACATAACATTGAGGCCGGCCCGTGAGAAAGAGCAAGTTAGATGGTGTTTTTATAGCCTTTTGACTATTATACTCAAACTCAGAGGGCAGTGAGCCATTGACCCTAAATTAGCTTCTAGATGCGAGTTGGTGAGACAGGTTTGAAGGGAGTGGATGGTGCCCTCTCTCTTTGATGGATATTACAATCAATCATATATATATATATATATATATATATATATAATAAAGTTTAAAGGGGGATATATATTAACTGTAGGTAACCTGTAGGTAGGTGTAAAGTAAGATTATATTAAAGTATGGGTAGGACAAAGTGTGATCTCTTCTCTGTTTCCCACCCCCATCTTTCCAATTCTTTTTTCTATTCCTTTTCCCTACCTTTGGCCCCCGTTGCCTTAACTTCTACTACTTTAGATTAATAGTTTAGTTGGCTTTCATAATCTTTTCCCCAACTCATGAGACAACATGTACCTGAATACATGCTCTAACTTGTATATTTTATCCTGTTGTTGAAACTAACATCCTAAGCAAATGTTTTACCTATGATGATTCTTCTCTCTGACAATGTATTCGATAATAATTTCATTCGAAAGATGGAAACGTTCTATAAGTTGATGGGAATATTATAGAAGTGTCATATTGGTTAATTGGAGTGGTGATATGGGAAAGAAAATGTACAAAGTGGATAGGCCATATTTGTGAAATAATCATGATAAATAGATAGTAGTTGTGGATCATTGGTACACCATCATCATGCATGAGAGAGAAAAGGGGGTTTCTAGAAGACTTGGAGGTTAGGGTTCAGGCATGATGATGGAAGGAAAAGAGAGAAAAGAGGGAAAAGATATACCCAAAATAGTCTAATCTGATATGAGTGTGGTTGTGGTTGTCTTGTTTGTGGGCTTGGTTCACCTTCCACTTTCCCTTTAACTTTCTTGCCATTTTTCTCTCCCCCAAACCTTGTGGTTAAAGTTTAGGCAACAAATGGGCAACAGAGGGAGGATAGGGATGGGAAATGTTGATTTTTTCTGATAAAAATTATCTGCACTTTTGGTGTCTTTATTTATGTCTCATATTAAAAAAATAAGTTTAAGAGTTTAGGGTTTATGATTAAGATTTAGAGAATTGTTAATATGGTGTATTTTATAGGGTTTAGGATATAAGATTTAGAATTTAGGACTATAGTTTAAAATTTATATTTTTATGGTTGTGCATATAAAGAGGCACGACCATTAAATTTTTGTTCGATTTTTTTAACTTTTTCTTGTTATCTTCAATATCTCTCTAATTTGCATTCTAATATTTAGGTCAAACTGTATAAAAGGTCCCCATATAATGCATTTTTGTAAATCTAATCCTGTTATAATTTGACTCTACTCCTCAAAGTGTATATTTTTCAATTCCCAAGTCAAATTTTTCATTAATTTCGTCTAACAATTTGACTTGGATATCCTTTATAGATGGTATAAAGTAACTTTTAGTTTTTGAATTTCGATAGTTTTTTTTTCTAATTTGGTTTATGAAGTTTTTTTTGTCTATATTGATTCTTGAACTTGAATTTTTGACACATTTTAGTCCTTTTGATAATGTGGCACGTTGAGAGCGTGTCATGTGGCATAATATTATAGTATCACATCATCGAAAGGACTAAAATTAAAAAGGTATTAAATTTAGGAATTAATATGAATTGAAACAAAATTAAGAGAATACGTTGGGACAAGTTGTAATGTCTGATATTAAAAGGTGTTTTATCTATTTATAAATGTGTATGTTGTGACATATACACTTTACTCTATATTTATTTTGGCAAAAAAATAAGGAAAGGAAAGGAAAATTAAGAAAACTGAGATCCTTTCGCATGTTCAGATCTTTTATTTTTTGTTTAATATTGAAAAGTGAGGGGAGTTGAGTATCTCTCACTTTCGCTTAACCCTTCTTTAGCTTAACCCTTCTTTCTTTTCTTTATAACATTTTTTCCGAACATAGTGCAAGTATTTTGGTGTAGTTTGACAAAACTAATTAGGGATGGTAAAATAACATGTCTCCGTAGGGTCTCGAGTCCACCCGATAGGGGAAATATGTTAATTAAAATTTGGGTTTGAACAGGGCGGGAGGGGTTTTGAAAAAAAAAATCAAATTGGGGAGAGTTCGGGTGAGAATTCCCCGACCCCAGATATATTTATTATATATTATATTTAATATTTTTATTAATTTTTTTCAGATTTAATCGGATTTTTATTAAAATTCCAGGGTCCGGTTGACCAAAACCCCACCCATTACCATCCCTAAAACTAATAGAAATTTGATTTTAAGATTGAAAATACTCATTTTTTTGGTATAATACAATGTTCATTTGAACCTAATTCCTTTCATTGGAAGTGTAAGGTGTCTTGCCAATGCGCCCAACACTTATAAGGTAAAATTACTCATTTTTTATTAACAGTTAAGGTCTGAATTGTCCGAAACTCCAACTTTTAAATCTAAAATAATTCACACTCAAGCATACTTGAATCAACATCTCCGTAAATATTGCAATAACAAGCATGTTAATAGAGCGAATAATTATAATGAAAGATTAAATTCACTAAAAAGCATAGCAGAAGGACCTTTAAAACAATTTGATCTTCTATATAGGGACCTTCTATAGAATTCTACCTTGGATTCATTTTACTCTTTTGGCATAAGGATGTTGAACTTTTGAAGAAAATCAATTAGGTCTATAAACTTTTTTATTCAATTATTTTTGAACCAATAAGTTGAATCAATTAAACTATTTGACTAATATTAATTGTTAAATTTGATGATCTTTTAAGATCAGTTGGTGCAACACATTGTGTCACAGTTTAGTAAAAAAAATTATTTTTATAAATTTTTGTTTTATTTAATTTTTTAAAGTTCTAAAAATTATAAAAAAAACGATTTTTAAAAAAAATTGTAAATGTCATTGTGGTTTATCACGAGACAATAATATCTAAAAAAATATGTCAAAATCCACTAAATGACTGAATGGTCAAAAACGTCTATATAACTCTCATATTGTGCGGATTCAAATCTCGACATTTATATCGAGAAAAATAATACTTATAAAAGAAAAAAATTGTTAATTTGTATACAGGCACATAACAAAACTCTCTCCTCTCCTCTCCTCTCCTCTCATCATGAAATTTTAGTGGATGGTAAGAGGCAAGGATGATGAGAGCACAAGTTGTTTTTAGGAGGAGAGAGGGGGAGGTTTCACCTACCTTTTCACCGGTTTGGCTGTCCTTGCAACCTCTGCCTTCAAAAAAATTATTAGTTGAGTCTGGCTTATCACGTCGTTTATAGTTCTATTCAAGTAATGTTTTTTATGTAATTGTTTTAAAGGTAAATTTTTACCTCTTTCGTACATATAAAAAAATAATACTAGTTATTTGAAAGTTTAAATGAGATGGATGAGCTTTATTCGTTGATACTACAGATGACGTGACAAGTCGGGTCTATCTAATATTTTTTTTCACTTGAATATAGAAACTATAAGGGCAGACAAGGGTTCCATTTTAAATTTCTCTACTTTCATCTTTTTAACAACAACCCACCTTTGTCCATCCATTTTTTGTTTTGTTTCTCAGAATTTGAACAAGCAAGGGAAGAGAATAAGAGAGAAATTAGAAGGCTGTAAAAAGAAATGGTGGATGAAACATATACCTACACGCATTAATTGAATGGTGCCTAATCTGTTTCAATCACACGGCGCATAACATCATCATCACTATCACTTAGGTTGGCTTTTTAACATAAACTCTTTTTCCCAACCCAATCTCCTCCACATGACTCTCCTAAAAGTATACAAGATAAGACCTAGAAGAGAATTCTTTGATTACTAGCTGCTTAAATTCTGGTTTTAGTCCTTCCGTTACAGTCTAATCTGGCACCACTTAATCTTATACTTCTTTTGTTGATGAACAAAATATGATTATTTCTAATTTGGACGGAAAACCGCATTCAAAAGTAATTATATTAGTGGAGTTCTAATGAGAGTGCCAAATCTAGGTTTCATAGAAAGTGATGAGTATAACAGTGTAGACTTAGTTGTCCGCTAATAGAGTTAACTGGTTTGTCAAGTATAATTAACAATAATCTTGATAAAGTTGATTACAAGTGGTCTAAAATATTTTGAACTCTGTGTTTGGATGAATGCACGTGAAGGAGTGATGTGCTGAGATCAGATGATCGCACACAGAGGGGTGTCGCGTGGAAAAGGTGCTGCGGAAGAGTTGATAGCAGAGAGAAAGAGAGATAAAACTTTTGGTTTAACTATTAATTTCTGACTTATTGACCGACTAATCCAGATTAAATTTTTGCAAAAGCTCATTATGGTGGCGACCATATCAATTAAGTTTTCTATATTCACAATGTCAAGATTCAAACATCTGACATTGTTTAAGGGATCTAGTATCTCATCCTACTAGACCAACTGGCTGTTAGTAGGGAGATAAAACTTTTATAATATCATAAGTTAGTCCAAAATGTAGATTTTTCCTTTAAAACATTCTTTTTATTAGTATGATAATTTAGAACGAGTGTTTTCAATTGCATATCATTACATATTCATAGTAAAGGGATCAAAATCATAATTAACCTCATTAGCGCAACCAAAAAAGAAAATAACAATGGGGTTTCATAACTACATGATTGGTTAAGGTCCTTAAAATGGGGATAAGGGCATAGGTTTGGGAATGCAGTGATCAGGTTGTGGTGCCCATACAGCAGAACGTGGTATTCAATTTGAGCAAAGACTTTATGAACAAGAAGAGCTGTCCAAAAAGTGGCTCAATTACCTACCTACCTACCTACCTTTTGGCTGCCCCCACCATGTGGGACTCTTTTAACCTTAGCGGAACGTCTGTTTCAGATGTCCAAATTCACACCTTTCCTCAATCTTTCTTTATTTTCAATGCAATTTGGTTGGCTAAATATAACGGCGGCGGCGGCGGCGGCTGCTGTTCTGAAGTTTCTTATGTGATTCTGCATAATTTCTGAAGAATGCCTCCGCATACTGGCAAATGCTGTTAAGAGTGGGGGAATATGTATAAATTATATGCATGAATTCTAAGAAAGAACACATGAATTAGAATGGTAATAATAGCTTAAGTAAAGAGAATGTCATAACCGAGAATCGGATGATGCCAACCAACCACTTTAATCAAATTTAACCAGACACCAACCTAGAAGTTAGGTACTTACCAGTCCAGGGAAATCATAGCATAAATTATATTGCTTGACCCAATTTGGCTAACATTGGAGGATCACGCAGAAACATCATATAGACCCAACAAAATGGTAATTTAAAACACAGGCTACTGCACTAAGCAGATGGTGTTTATTACAGCACAACCCCACTCGAAGCAAAGGTTGAATCCAGTAAGATGAAATAATTACGGGTTGTGTGGCATATCTAGGGTGCTAGTAAAAGACAGACAAATTTTAAAATTTGTCATCGAATTAAAAATATTAGATTTTTTAATAATATTTTCGGTTATTTTTTTAATTTTTTTACAAGTCAGTTTTGAATAAAGTATCGAAACTTACAAAATAAATATCGATACTTGTAAAACAAAACTCAAAAAAACAACCGAAAATGTTATCAAACCAACCGAAAATGTTATCAAGAAGTCTAACATGTTCAGTTAGAGAACAAATTTTAAAATTTATTGTCTTTTAGTCGTACCCTATATATACAGTAAGTTAGAGCCGCCCAATAATTACCGCTCAGATATTGGTTCAACCTGAATCTAATTATTTCAGGTAGGTAGGCTGTAGGTAAGATTCTGACACTTGTACCAGTGCAAAAGTGGCCCAAACAGAACAGTAAAAGAAAATCAAGATCCACCAGAATCTGGACAAAACACCATATTAAATACACATACCAGTATTAGGCATCATAAAAATTAAAACGATGAAGTGTTGTAGTTTTAGCTTTGCATAGAGATCTAATCGTACACAAAGTAAATAGTTATCAAACTTCTGTGGTTCCCTGTAACACAAAAGTTTGATATTGAGTTATAACCAACAAACCCAGAAATAGACAGGGTCATATTTAGTTCCATCTAGTTTAAAGAAACACATAACAGAAGAATTCTAAAAGCAGAAAAAATATGACCAGATATCAAGATAGATCGTCTAAGTACCAAACTTAGCAAACTTGGAATTTTCAGTTTCATAAATAGCTTCAGAAACCTGTGTTACCTTTTGTGGCATTCGAAAGTCGCCCTTCTTTCGGACAAATGTTCAAGTCCTATTAAACACAATGTAGTTAATCTAATGAGTCAAACAGAAAACAAGCTTCATATACAAGGGTAAACCACTATAACATACCTTTGTTCCTTAGTATCTAAGTGTTCAAGATCTTGTATCAACACAATTGTATTAGGACAATCATTTAGCCTATCAAATATGAGCAATAAGCCCTGTTTTGAGGAATCTGCACCACAAACCCTTTCCTTAAACTCCACAGAAGTCCAGTCGAAGCATGTAATGATATGTAGAGAGTTTTGGTTTAAGAGTTTTCTTATGCAACATCATCATGATTTCTTGATGCTACAGGTCTGTCATTCAATTTCCGCATCTCAGGATTTTATGACTGTACTTTTTGATCCACCATGGTGCAATGGAATCTGAAATTAAAGGCTTGTTAACTCTTTCAACTCCATAATCACCTGGGTGGGCCTTCATATGTGATCTTGGGATGCTTAGCCTTCACTTCTTTTAAAGACGGCCCAATTGTTTTGAACCCATAATGTCTTCCATATTTTTTACATAATCATGTCAAGCTTCTACCTGAAATTCTGTTGTTAAACCCTATATTAACCATAAATTACAGCATTCCAGATCCTGAAATTTTTCTGGCAACATGACTGGACCAGAAGCAATAGTAATGTTATTTGTATTTCTCCTTTTTAAAAATAGAATCATTGCCATGTCATCTCTAGAACAATAAAATTTCAAGGTGCAACTTAAAATGTTATTTTAAGTTGATGATAAGTTTATAGACAAGTTTTGAAGCTTGTCCTGAAAAAAATATTCTGGGTAACATTTTAGGTTTCGTGTTTTTTAATACTTTGGTTGTGCCGTTTTTAGCCTTAAAATTAAGGCGTCGCACCCCAGATTCACCCCTTTTAGCGCCTTTGATTCATTTTGCTTAAATAGTAATTCAGATAATAATAAAACTAACGAATCAAATATCCAAACTATGTAATTTTCTTGATATATTGTAACACCTACAATTTTTTACATTTATATAATTATATTATGGGTGGGTCGTTTTGTAATGTTTGTTTAATTCATGGTTAAAAGATTAAAACCTATATATGAGAAGGCCTATTAGCAATAATACAATAAACTTATCGCTGACTTTTTTTTAATAGTATCAAGTGATTACAAAGTAATATATGTTCATATTATTTTTTAACCCTTTAAATACACATTTACAGATAAAATTGTTCGAATCTAAATTTCTTAAGATAAACATCATTCTCTTTCTACTAGGACCGCTCGTTTTGTGCCATGCAACCCAAATGCCACAAAATTATCAAATTACTACTAGACAAAATATTATCAAGTACTTGAAATTTTCAACATGGACCTAAATCCCTTTAGGCCCTAAGAGAGCTCTGTCTTATGGGCGGATTAGGATGAAATTATTGGATATGCTGAAATTAGGATGAAGTTAACGTGAGGGGTCAAATTGTTTTCTTTGAAATTAACAAACCCCTAAAAGATAACATTAAAAATAGATAGATAAAGTTTAATTTTATTAATTCTAAAATTAACATTTCTTAAAAAATAATTAAACCGAATAATTTGATAAAATTTAGTTTCCTTAACTTCAAAACTGATAGGGTTTTATTTCCGCTACTCTAGTCAAAACAAAACTTATTGAAAACATAGACTTGTACCCCATTTGACTTCTCCCTCAATAATAACCTAGTCGTTACATTTTTAGGGAGTAAACGCTTTCTTCGGCCTCTCGATTCATCCCTGGTTATTGATGCCTCAACTATTCAGAAACAAGTGGCTGCTGCTGACATCCCAACTGCTGTTGTGGTTGTGGAGCCTTCCTCCACTGCTGTTATAATCCCCAATGATGATGTTGTAAACGTACGTGTTTAAGGATTACTTCCTAATTGTAAACCCTTTTTAATGAAATCGATATTTGCCTTTATTTATCTAATCTCTACTTAATAAAGAAATTTTTATATTTGTCAAGACGAAGTCTTGAAAATCAGAAAAGTAACAAAAGAAAAACTCTTACATCTTCGAGTAGAGGCATGCTATTTCCAACACTATGTTCAACAAAAATATTCAACGCTTCGTAAATTTTTTAAGGGTCCGACAAGGCTTAGCATTTACAAGTGTTATTGTGTCTTAGTTTGAGCAAAGGTTTTTTCAACATTGTCAGCAGTAGAGGCATCTTAATATTTTATGGTTCGTGAAAAAAAATAATATTAGGGGAATAATTTTTTTCTAAAATCATATACCCACGTTTGATTTGGGATACTCCCTCCAAAGGGTGATATTGAATTCCCAACGGTAGCACTTTTTTCATTAAATAGTGGAATGTGATTCTCTTGTATATCTTAGGTACTTGTCAATTTTCATCCTTTTGGATCATATTGCCTCTAAGTTAATAAATTTTGCTTATATGGATCCTTTGTTAATTTTTTTAATTAGATGATTAAATATTTTATGATGTTTATAGTTATATGTTGGGACTGCATATTGTTTAAGAATTAATAACCTAGAAGTTGATGTTTTTAATTATGTCCTCCGATAAGAGAATTGAAGCAAATTAGCCCCTTGACCAACGTTGACCGTTACGGTACTGACATGATAATCCACTATGCTGATGTGGCAGTACACATGTGATGATGATGTGGCAAATGGGCTGAATTGATTTTTAAACTGAATTCGAGGCATAATTGAATTTTTTGCCTAGTTCAAGGGCATAATTTATTTTAATTGAAAGTATGTAACTTATTTAATATTTAAGTTAAAAATAAGAATTTAAGAAATTATTAAAATTTTAAAAATATTAAAACTGAATAAATAATTTGTTTAAATTTTAAGTTAATTTAATCAATTTATTTAGTTTTTAAATAAAATTAGATAAATAATTTGGTTTTTCAAGGTGAACTTTTACAAATAGAATATATGAAAGATCGATTAACAAATTGGTGTAAATATTATGTGTCTCTGATAATTTTAAAAATAAGCAAAGTGAGAACTTTCGCAAAAAAATCAAAATATTCTTCATTTTAAAAAAATTCATAAACTTAATAAAAATAAAAATAAAGATTTAAAAATTATTGTAAATAAAAACTAATATAAAAAATTACAATGTATTAGAGATAAAAAAATGATAAATATAAATATAAAAATTAAAAAATGTTTATAAAGTATTAAAAAATTGAACACTTTCATCAAAAAAATCTTTCACTTTGTCCGTATGAGTACTACCATTCGTTAAATAAATTTTCAGTATAATTAATATTGTATTAAAGTAACAATAAAACTCAATTTTTTCGCTTTTCTACATCAAGTTTATGCTCATTAATATTTGATGTAGAAAAACGAAGAAGAATTTTGGTTTTTTACTACTTTAATACAAGGATGATTCCATTGAAAATATGTTAATATTAGTAGGCTTAGTATAGCCAGAAACAGTTGAAGACTTTTTGATGGTTTATAATTTTTTAATTTTTTTTTTGAGTTTTTATATTTATAAATTTTACTTATTTTTTAAATATTTTTAATTTTTAACAATTTATTATTTTTTAGCTTAAAGATTAAGTAAGTTATCGAACTTTCAATTAAAATTAATTATGCCACTGAACTTAGCAAAAAAAATAATTATGCCATCGAATTCGATTAAAAAATAATTCTGCCCCTCTGTCATATAATCATCACACGTATACTGCTACGCAAGTGCCGTTAATTGCCACATCAATATTGTAACAGTCAACGTTGGTCAAATAATTAATTTGATGTAATTTGCAAACTAAATAATTTAATTGTTCGTGTTTTTGTACAAAGAGGTAAATTGCTAATTTGAATCCCTGCAATAATTTTAAAGACTTGAGTGAGAAATCCTGGAACAGAGCATTGCCACGTTAGGACTTGGGATTAACGGCGAGACCTGAATGCTTTGGAGAAAAGTCTTGAAGCCGAGCATCTCGACACTAGAATGAGTGGAGGGATTGGAGAAAATTTTGGAGCGCTGCATCTTGACGTTGTGATCTCGTAAAGATCTCAAAGCTTTGGAAATCTTGGAGCTTGTAAACGAATTGAACGAATATAAATGAGAGTGTATTCATATTCATTCGTTTAACTTTAACTTAACAAATGAATGAACACGAACATAAACGAACATAATTTTTTTGTTCATGTTCGTTCGTTAAAGAAGGTAGTTTGTTCGTTTGTTAAAATGATAAACGAACAAAAATGAACACAAACGAACATAAATAACATATATAATATGTTAAATATTTAATATTTTGGGTTAGTTCAATTAATTCAGTTAATTAACCAATTTTAAACCTAATTAATCAATAATTAAAATTAAAAAAAGTTGTTAATCATTACCCGAAACCTAAAATTATCTAACAGACTAACCAATTTTGTTTTGGTTCGATCGGTTAGTTCAGTTTAAATTGAACAATGAACACCCTTAGCCGACAAGAAGGAAGTTTTTAACGAGTCATAAAATAGGACTTGTCAACTCGAATAACTCAATTTTTTTTGACTTGTGTGAATAAATTTAAACGAACGAACATAAATAAACAGCTTATTAAACGTTCATAAACATAAATGAACGAACAAGCCATTTGTCCGTGTTCATTCATTTAATTAAACGAACAAAAAATCTTGTTCATGTTCGTTCGTTTAATAAATAAACAAATATAAACGAATTTTTCTTCCAAATGATTCACGAACGGTTTACTGAACGTTCGGTTCGTTTACGGCCCTACTTAGAGCGGATCATCTGGACATAGAAATCTCCGCATTTCAGCTAAGGTTGATGCATTGATAAGTCATGAAATATTTCCTAATTAATAACTAGAATCAAATCCATAATGATACATATATAAATTAACTTTTTAATGAACAAAAACAATTAAAAAATGCGACCAAAATTAAGCGAATGGCGAATATCAGTTACCAGACTCAACTTAAAAAGAAGAAGAAAAAAAACATCGGTTCAGGCGGAGAAGCATCCGAATTCACCATCCTGGGAGGTGGAAGCCGTTATTATATTCTTTTTTTTCTTTACGTAAAAAATATTTTTTGTAAGGGTTATCTATAACAAAGGTTCTTTTGTTTAGGGCGTGTTCTGTTTTAATCACTAGTTTTGAAAAAAGATTAAAATGGTCACTTATATTTTCAATCGTTATTATTTTGGTCACCCGACCGTTAATAAAAAATATTAATTTTAATTTTGACCCCTAAACTTTTGAATGTTTATTTTTTCGTTTCTGTCAAACAGAAAACCTCAAAATCCTAACCCTTCATCCATAGATGTCACCATCTTCAATCACTATCAGCCGTCGCTTGTTGTTGTCGTTGCCCCATCGTCAATATCTTGTCCAAACCCTAACCCCAATCCTCTTTGTCACCACATGCATAGTTAAAATCATTGTCCAACCCCAATATTTTCCCTAATTGTTCCCCCTTGACACAGTTGAATCCACCAACCAACTACAAATTTTATAATCATCGACCACCTAAATCGAACCACCCTTGCCCCTCTCGACACAAACCCGACACAAAATACTCTAAAACAAACTCCATCAGACGGTTAATGATGATAAATCGAGCGATTTAGGTTTGAGTTTTTTATTTGGGATATTGGAGTTCTTTAAGGAATCCAAACCATGAAGAAGAAAAAAAGGAGAAAAAAAGCTTTCATTCGTTGGTCTTGATGCATCAAAAAATGACGAGTAGCGTTTAAGGGTTGTTCAAAGATGACGTCAAGATGAATGATGACGGTGGCAATAAGATGGACGACGACAACAAGTGTACGATTTAAGTTAGATGAGAGGAAGAATTTTGTAGGTTTTTGTTTGAAAGGGGTAAAAAATAAACTTTTAAAAGTTTAAGGGTTAAAATTAAATTTTATTACTGGAGGTTAACGGTCGAGTAACCAAAACTAGAACGATAAAAAATATAAATGATCATTTTAATTTTTTTCAAATCGAACGACTAAAACAAAACATCCCCAAACTAAAGTGACCTCCGGTGTAGATTACCCTTATTATAAATAAAAGCCTCCACCTCTTCACTTTCAGGTTTTCAGGTTTCTGCCTTTAACCTCCCTCACAATTTATCGTCGAAATCAAATTTCTTTATTCCAACTAGATTGGGGCCTCGTTTCCCGCATTTTTTTCTCTCACTTCTATCCCAGTTGTGACTTGCTTTAAATTAATTTAATTTATAGGGTTTCGTTTAAGGTTTTGTTGAGATGCAACGAGCAACCGTATCAGGAATCGTCTGATATTGTTGCGGTGACCCTCCCATTAACCTAGGGGCGATGGTCCCCTTTGTATGGAAACTCGGAGCCGGAAGCGGGCGGAGGCTGCCCCTTCATCTTCTCCCTCTGGACCAACCCCTCGTTCTCACAAGCTCCCATGTCTCTATTCCTCTTCTACCGCTGCAAGTACCGTCACGACTCGCTCTCGCACTTCCCGCGCTGCCGCTACTCTAATGGACTCCACCACCACCGATTCTCCTTCTGGTTCCCGCCGCGATCGCCGTTCCAGCAAAGCTATTCAGACCACAACAAGTGACAGTCCGAATCTCGCCTCCTATAGGGGCAAAGAAAAGGAACATGATCCAAGTGTTCGTGATAGAGATGGGGATAATAGAGTAAATAACAATTCAAACAACCCTGAGAGAAATTTAGGGTTAATTATGGACACCTCCGGCGGCGAGGACGATGATAATGATAATGATAGCGCAGGAGGTGTAGGCATTTCCCACCAGACTCTAACGTCAGCAAGCGCGTTACAAGGCTTGTTGTTGAAGCTTGGTGCCGGGCTAAGGCTTGATGATTTTCTGCCGTCATCGGGTATGAGTTCTGCATCTTCATCTCATCAAAGCGGGAGGTTGAAGAAGATTCTGTCCGGGTTGCGTGCTGATGGAGAGGAAGGGAAGCAAGTGGAGGCGTTGACGCAGCTTTGCTATATGCTTTCAATAGGGACCGAGGAGTCCTTGAGTACATTTCCTGTGGATTCATTTGTTCCCGTGCTTGTTGGATTGCTTAATCATGAGAGTAATCCTGATATTATACTTCTTGCAGCAAGGGCACTGACTCATTTATCTGATGTTTTGCCTTCTTCATGTGCTGTTGTAGTGCATTATGGTGCAGTTTCGTGTTTTTGTGCTAGGTTGCTCAATATAGAGTATATGGACTTGGCTGAACAGGTTGGCTTTTATTTGGTTACATTCAAAATAATTGATTGTCACTTGTTAGAAAATAAGAGTGTGTGTTTTTGTGATTAGACATCAGCTTCCTTTAGTAAATGCTATCTAGTATTTCATTGTAAACTAGAGTGTGACAAGCTAATTCTACTAGAAATTGAGTCCAATATGAATGGAGGTAAATTTGAGATGTTTAAGCATTTCTCTGAAGGCCCGTGTCATGTAAAATTGGCTTGTATCTAACTAACCATTAAAAATTCTCTGTTGTCTGGTTTTTTAATAATGAAGAGTTTACTACATTGTTCATAGCTGTAGACTTGAATTAGAAAGTTGAATATTGTAGATTTGCTCTAGTCTGCATTCTTATCTTTCTGGTTGAAATTCTGGAAACAGTCTCTCCAAGCTTTGAAGAAGATATCTCAGGAGCACCCAACTGCCTGTTTGCGAGCTGGTGCTCTCATGGCAGTGCTTTCGTACTTGGATTTCTTCTCCACTGGGGTTCAGGTAATTAATTCGGGAAAGTTTTGACTGTTAATAATTTATAAAGAATAATGTCTGGCAATTTAGAATCCTATTGATCTGTTTCTTTTGTTTAATCCCATGTTCCAGTGAGTTGTACCATCTATTGCTGCAAATATGTGCAAGAAACTCCCTTCAGATGCATCTGATTACGTCATGGAAGTTGTACCTCTATTAACAAATCTTTTGCAATACTACGATTCCAAGGTAACATGAACATACATATTTGACAATTCTTTTGTTGTAAATTGTGTTTCTTCTTCATCTTGTACATGTTATTATGTTTGCAGGTGCTAGAGCATGCTTCTGTTTGTTTGTAGGTACTGGAATCTTGATGGTGCGTTCAACGTTGCGAAGCTAAGATGGTTACGATTGTGGTCAAGAGGGTCGAGTTAAGTGTGGAGCCGCTTATAGGAGCGATTCCGGGGGAGAGGTCACCCCAGATGTTGATATGCGAGTTAGTTGAATGATGTCGGAGCCGAGGATGTGTCCTCCTCCCGCCGCTTGAATGTTGTCTTCATTATGTGTTGTAGTCCTCCCAAAGCTTTCCGACACGTTATGAGAGTTTGTGACAAGGAGTCTTCATCGTTATACGTGAATATTGTTGTGTTGCGGGTATGGATAACCCATTTTCGAAATTGATCAGAGGATGTGCATTGGTTAGAGGACCATTTGTTCGCTTAAAAGGGAGTCTCATTGATACTTGGAGAGTATCATTGCCCTTTTCGAGGGTATTTCTCGGAGATAGTGAATTTGGGACCCACTAGTTCGTTAGAGGATGATCGAAGTTAGACGTTCTACGGGTTCGATAGAGCTACCTTCTTGGGAGTTGTGGCACCTTGGAAATTGCTTTGGTTAATCAAGCGCAATGCTAGCCGGTAATATCGAGAGTGGGCTCGAGGCTCCGAGACCTCGAGGGGACCCAACCTTGGGTAATGAGAATATTTGGAACGTTGCCCTTCTATCGTGATTTTTCGTGGTGATTGTTTTAAGAATGACACAAAGGGGTTGTGAGACGTGTTTAACCATTCAACAGATGTTAGTGTATGCAGTTTGACGCTTGTGAGGCTTCAAATTGTCAGAGTGTTTGTTTATGTCTTTTGGAGGAGTCGCCAAGACTTTCTCCCTGTCGAGAACGTGAGTGGATATTGAGGTAAGAACGTGAGTTGGACGTCGGTGCCCATCACTCTTGTCGGAGGACACCGCTTAGTTGAGAAAGTTAGAGGTTCAGTTACGAAGGTGCAACTTGAATGAGGTTTCTTTTGTCTGAGTGTTTCGCTCAAGAGTGAAGCGAGCTTGTTCATTAGTAAGAAGTTGGTTCGTTAAAGTGATGCTTAAACCGTCGATAGTTGTCGTGTAACAGTGGAAGACCGTTACGTGTCTCCTAAAGTGGATGACTCGTTTAACCAATTACAAGGTACCTGTGTGCTTTTTCGGGATTGGTTCGAGAATAGGTGGTTGTAGTTAAAGTGTTAGAGGCTTACAGTTTTGAAATGAATTTTTGGATTGAGGATATCTCTCTTAGATCGTGTCGTGGTAGTGTTTGATGTCTGCAATGAAAGTTGAGGTATTTTAGCGATGATAAGATGTGGGCCACCATGTTGTTTCTAGAATGTAAGTTTGATGCATTACATGACACATGTGAATGTATAAGGGACACGAAAGGATGAGTTGGCAAGATAATTACCTTAATGACCTTGTGTGTGGGAAAAGTTAGTCACCGTGTAACTAGTTAAGGGAGCAAGGTTTTGAGACTTCGTAAATGCTTTTGTTTTGTATCACAGTTTTCTTGAGGCAACCGAGGAATATTAGTGGAGATTCGAGCTGCGTGAGACCGTTATGTTGTGATAGTGATGTTAACCTGATTAGGGTCAAATAAGATTTCAAGATCGTCGAAAATGTTTTGTTGTATCGTCAGTTCTATATTTTTGTGTTAGAAGTGGGAATATTGTGTTCACCCCAACAATGTGAAGTTTTGGGTACTTGATCTTTAAGAAATTTAAGATTTGGACAATAACGTGGGTCGGAGTAATTAAAAGTTATTGATCGTGTGATCAATCACCACCTAGATAAAGTAAACTTGATAAGTGACAGGTTGTATGGAGTTGGTTCAGGTTATAGTATCATGTTGCCCATGGTACCCACGTGTTTCGATTAAGCCCAAGTTAAAGATTTGTGTAAATTTGGGAGCTGTGAGAAGTAACATCTGATTGTAATTAAAAAGATACATTGTTGTGATTGAGTTTAGGTCCGATGGTTTTAATAGACTTCGAGATCTTGTTGTGTGTGCCTTAGAGAAAAAGGTATCAAGGTGAGAATTCCTCTTATATAGTACAAAGGTTAGTATATGGTGAATTTTGAGAGCGACAGATGGTACCAAGCTTTCGTCATGTGTTCAGGAAACAGTGTGGAGTCGTATGTTGAGATTGTGATAAGTGTTTGACTTGCTATCGATTAGGAGTCAAACATTGAATTTCTCAGAGTTGTTGTGATGCTTCGATGTTCCTCAGCGAAATTGAATAGATGACTGTGGATCTTGTAAAGAATTATGAGTACACAATTTTGATGGGATTTTTTTGAGTAATGATACAATCTTTGGTAGGTATCGTTTGATATTTTTGGCAAATGTGAGATCCAGATTAAAAGTTTACTTGAATTGTTTTTGGTTGGATTGTACGACACTACGGTGTATACATATTACCTTTTGACGTGAGTTCGAGGTTTGTGATGGAACCTTATCCCTTAGTGGGATTTCTATGCGATGACATATCTGATGGTATAGATGACATGTTTCTAGACATGTTATAGTTGAGAGTGTAAGCTTCTTGCATGAATCGAGTTAATGAGATATGTTTTAATTACCGATAAGAGTTATCATGCAAAGTTTAAGGTAAGCGTTTGGGGCGAGTTGAGACGCTGTTCATTTTCTGAAGTCTTACACCGAACAAGAAATGTTTTAAATTTGAGATGCCGTCAGAGTTAGAGACTTCTTCAAGGAGTCGCCTCAAGAAAATTGCTTCGTTTAGGATGCAACGGTTGTTTAACATCTTGTCTTTTTTATCATACGTGGTGGGGGAAGGATTTCGTGTGCATCAATCTTTTGGGTTCTATAACAAAAGTTAAGCTTCTTTGATGATATATTCGTATGACAGTATGGTTGGGGAACCGTGGGGTTTTACTTATCGTCTGTAATATACCGAGTGAAGACGAAATCTTTCTAGGAGGAAAAAATTCGTTGAGATTATGTTGTATCGTTAGAAGACAAGGGTCATGATTGACAAGTATTGGGAGAGATCAGAGTAGCACATCGGGATATGGTTGAGAACGTTGGAGAGTTAGAAAGGTTTTAACACCTTCTTGTTGTATGGATACGAATTTCGAGGATAAAATTTTCTTAAAGGAGGGGAGAGTTGTAACGACTCAAATTTTGGGTTTTGTATATTGGGCCTTAAACCCAATTAATTTGGGCATTTACGTTAAGAGCCCAATTAAGATTTTGTTATGGGCTTTATGGTAATAGATAGCGGGTGCTTTTATTATTTATTTGGTAAGATAAAAGAAAATAAAAATGGATATTATTTTGAATAAAATGTGGCTGGTGATTTGATAGGGAGAGAGAAAGATGAAAAGAGATATTTTAGGGAGAGAGAGAAAATGGAGGAAATGAGAGAAAAGTAGGGAAAGATAACTTTGACCCTCGATCTACGGTCACTAGAGTCATCGTTCACGACACCCCTGACACCATTGGAAAGGTTTCACCGAGATGAGTCCAACGATGGTCGTCGCGTCATTGTCTGAGCTGTCATTCGTTAGAGTGAAGAGAAAAATTTAGAAAAGCTAGTTTGGCACATTTTGGCCATCATCGCCGTAAACAGATGCCACCATCGGAACCAGCAGCCAGAGAATAGTGGGACTGAAGCTCACCGCCTTCGTCCGGTCATCGGAGAAAGGCTCACACGCTGTCGTCGCGAGTATGCGTGGGTTGACTACAGAGAGGGTGCACATGGGTTTTCATGCACCTGCGCGCACCATATTCAGCTCCTTGGGGTCCACCGCAGTATCAGTGTACCTGCTCGTACTGGATCCCGTTCCTAGGGTGCACCCAGCTTACCATGCACTTCGTCACACTGGATCGGCCAGCTTGACCAGACCGTTGACCAAATGTTGACTTTTTCTGAGGGACCCTACCCGAGGGTTTCTCGATGTTCCAAATCTATTGGTGTAAACCGTTTCGCCAAATTCGAACCTGGTAAGCTATTTTTATGCATTTGACCTTTTGAATGGCATAGAAGATGCATGAAATTAATATATTTTCATATTTGTTTGTATATGAGGATTACTCGAGTTTGGATATTAGATCAAGTAAAATATTTGGGAAGCTCGGGTAAAGATTTTAGCGATATCGGCTTAAGGTTAATACACCTCAAACTCTAAAATGCTTCATGAGCATCATAAGTGTGATTGATTTACATGTTAGTGGTTGCAAACTAGTAGAAGAATAATAAGCATGTGTTGATACTGATAGTTTGAGGCTTGGTAATTATTGAGTTACTTGATGTGCTTGAGAATGTTCAAGTCTGTTATGAGCTTTAGAGGCCGTATAAGATTGTCTGAATATCAGTATGATTATCTGATTGTATGATTGGTTGACTGATTGATATATGATGATGCCTTAGGTGTTAGCTGAATAAATTAATATGTTTGATTGAACATTGGTTAGAGACAATACTGATAAATACTCAATTAAATGTTTATAAATCTGAAAATTATATTTGATTAAATGAGTAAAAAGCTGATAAGTGGTATTAATTAATTAAATATGCTAGCAACGCACTTTAATATATTTCATAAGCTTTAGGGACCTAATAGGCATTATAATATCGTAATTTAAAGAAATTGTACGAACCCGTGAGTTGGGTACCGGTATAAGCTTTGGTTATATTGATAAGCGATTAGGGTCATATCAGTACGGGTAGGGCCGTACCAGTACTTATAGAAATTAAGAATTTCTAGTAAGTTAATTGGTAGCGGTACACGTGTGAGTATCATTAGCCATGGGTACCATACCGATACTTATATTTGAGTACCAATGCCGCTGGACTGAATAGTCTGAAATATCGGTCTAAGATGAGGGTAAATACGAAATATTAATGATTGAATTATGCCTAGATAAATAAGATTAATTGTGCACTTCTCTATAATATATTAACAACTTGGTAATGTAAATTAAACAATATGTTGACGATTAGCAACAATAGAAGATCCTTGGGATCGCATTGCTTGTATGCTGGGTAGGCATTTGATAGGTTGAGTCTTCTTGATTGATGGGATCTGGATACCTAGTGAAAGAGTGTTGCAACACCATGGTTGAGATACCGAATAGAGGATATCGATGCTATGTGACCCGGGCTTTATTCGAAGATACTCGACGGGGAATTCCAAGTATGGGTGTATGTTTTGATGCTAGGTGACCTGGCCTCACCTAGAGTGTCGATGCTCGAGGGAGAAATTTCGAGCGGGGGTGTATGTTCCAATACTATATGACCCGACCTCACCCAGGGTGTATTTTCTGATGCTTTGTGACCCAATTTCACCTAGAGTGTATATTCTGATGCTACGTGACCCGACCTCACTCCAGAGTTGTTGTTGATATGTGATTTTGCCTAGATGATCTGTTGAGTTCTCAGGCTTGGTTGGGCCTTGTGTGCCATGTATGATGTTTTGTTATGTTGAGGACATATGTTTAGGCGATTAGTGGTAGCGCCACGTGTTTATTTATCTCTCCTTAGTGCTCTTACTAGCTTGCATGCTTGTTTATAATTAGCATGAAGTATAGTAGAGTAGATGTGTACCATTGAGCTTTGTAAGCTTAGTGCTCAGAATCATTGTTTTCGTGCGTAGGTTAATCGCGAGACCGATGAGCATTGTTTGTATGGGATTCCAGCAAGCGGCGTTGCCAGAGTATGATACTTGTATTTAGTGGGTTGTGCATTTATAGAGCCTTACGTGTTGGAGTCTGTAATCATTATTTTTGAATTTGTATTAATCAAGCAAATGTTTTAATTTAATTGGAGCTCCTTTGTAACGTTTTAATCGTTTATATATTTATTTTGAATCGTGGGCTTTAAATGTTTTTGGAAAGCATTTTATTGGGGCTAAACCAAGTTGAGAAATTTTATGGTTTTGGGTTGGGCTTGAGGCCCAAATGTGACATCCGGGTCGAGGGTGTTACAACTTGATTTTTAAGAAATAATATATTGAGTTATTTCTTTTTCCAAAATAAATTCAATAATTTATTTCAAGATTGAATCATTCTAGATTCCCACAAAAATAAATTCAACGATTTAAAATTCAATATGAAGGCCAATATTACTTACAGAATAAATAAAATTGCCTTAAAAATAATAATATCATAATATTATTATCAAACTAATACCATGATTTAAGGTATTAAGATTACCATAATACATGCACACATGTATTTATATAAACCATTAAAGGCCAAAACCATTAAGGAATATTACCTCAACATATATGAAATTTTACATTCCATAAAATGCAACCTTATTGCCTTTTGCTTTAATTACTTTCCAACATAAAACATATGTAAATCAGGAAAAAATTTACCATGATATTTTCCAACTTGCTCTCCAAGTCTACGCGACTGCAGCAAGCATATTGCAACTTTATTGCAAAAATTATGCAGCCATGTTCATGGTGCTCAACAATATCCAATATTTTCCATGACTAAGGTCTTACCATAATCATTGTTTGAGTTCAAATAAACGATTCTGAGCGTACACCAGACCAGGTGGTGCAGGTGGTACTTGCTCCACTCCCTCAGGAGAATTAGGTAGGGGTGGTAATCCTCCAAGAGGTATGACATTCTCCTCATCCTCTTGCCCCACAATAGCAGCACTCATGCTCAATCGTAATTCTCTCCTCGGCGACATCATATAAAAATATATCTAAGGCATGATAATAACACCAAAACAAAAACAACTAGGCCAACTTCAAGCAAGGATCCAAGACTTTCATTTCAAACCAAAATCATTTTGTAACTGTAGTAATAAGACCATGTGTCCCCCAAAATACCCCGACATAGCATATATCAATCATCATACGTATAAACAATTACCGTGCATAGCAAAAAATAATGAATAATCATCAACAATATCCCAACTTTTTGTAAACCTAGCTCTGATACCAACAAATGTAACCCCCTTAACCTGGTATAGCCAAAACCAAGCTTAAAGGGCTACATTAGGTCTGCTGAAGCAAACCTGAACTAATAACCTAAACCATGTCTATTTTTTTCTTTTTATCTTGTCTAAATACATCGATTTAGATCCTAAGGTGAACATGCTTCAGCGGATACATTAACATTACGATCAGATTTCAAAACAGGATTCAATTGCTCAAACATGCACTTTAGGGACCAAAATGTAATTTTCACAAATTACATGGACTTAACTTAATTCCAAGTTACCAATCCTTCATTAGTCAGGTTTCATGCCCACATTTCAATTTTCAGCTTAAAACAATTATTCGAACTCATATAATTGCATACATAACATTCAGGGACTAAAATGCATAATTTCAAACCTCAACACACAGAAACCTAAGGAATTACTTACGTACCGATACGGTCAAAATTGTATCGATACATTTCAACTAACATAATGGTTCTACGTACCAAAACTGGAAACCCCGTATCAATAGGGTGTGTCGAACAACTCGTACCGATACAGTTCTACCCCCATACCAATCCCTTAAAAATTATTTTTGAAAACCAGATTCCAGTAGCTAAAGAGCGTGCCAGTACAGGAGCCCTTGTACCAAAACCATCATACACTTCCCTCTAGGTATATCGATACGATGGCTAAGCATACTGATACCATTTGTAAATTTATGCTGCTCTGAGCCTTCCCAGACCCCGCGTATCGAAACTAAGGGACTCGTACCGATACGCTAAGGCCTGTAATGACCTTTTGGTCCAACATATAACACTTTGGCTCACTCTAAAATTTACCAAACCTTACCTAAACATTATAAATCATCAAAGGCATACTTGACACAATTATTCAAGCAATTTAAATTACTCCATCAAACATGATCCAATTCTCCACAACATCTATAGGCATACTTCCTACTCGACATTCAAAACGTAGTTCTAAACCATTCACAGGCATATTAAGCCTCAATCAAGTCCAAAACAACATTTAAAATTTGCACAAACAGGGAGTTTAGCAAAACAACCCTCCCAACAATAATGAGCCACATTGCCTTTATTACTACGAGTCTAAATCGAAACCATACATTCGAAGATTAAGTATTTGGATTCCTCCTTGCTTACTCGCTGCCTCCAACCCTTTAATTCTCTACATTGATGGAAAAAGATAGCATAAGCACACTAGGCTTAGTAAGGATTGCTCTAAAACAAATCACCATCAATGCATTTAAAACCGTTTAACAATCCACTTTGAAACCCACTTTTAAAACATCTTTCAAAAACATCATCAACATCATCATGCCTTACAAAACCACGCATTTAACATTTCCAAAACATGCATATTAAACCATATGCAACATATATCATGGATTAACAACAAAATTCCATTTGCTACACGCAATTTAAGCTTTCCCATGCATAACTACCAAATGCAAGGCTTAAAGAGTAAAATATGTATAAACCAACATTATACAACATAATCCATCATCAATTATATTGGCTTACAAGTGATCATCAACCAAGTTCCACTTTACAAAATATTATATCTGATACACGAATTCAAAAAGTGTCATCTCAACACTTCATGCAATCTCAACCAGAATTCAAGGTACAATCACAACCGGGTACAATTACAACCCTAATCATTGGTTAGATACATAATCCACTAACGAGAGTTTTTGGTACCATATAACCCCTCAACCGTTAGGGTACTTGGATGGAGTTTTTGGTAAACATAAACCCCTCAACATCCAATGTGGTTTTTTATAGTGCATTATCAATCATATGATCGGCCAACTATATCCGATAACATTTTAAACCATATCCCTTGCCAATATAATTCATTTAAACCATGTACCTCACTATTTTTATATGCATCAACAAAACTATTTTTACAATGCATTAAACCATGCATTAAGAAGTATTTCCCATACTTACATGAATCATTTTCCAAATGCATTCATCTTCAAATCACTGTCAAAATAGTATAAATCATACTCGAAACATGCACAAACAGTAGGTACCATGTAAATCAAAAACAAGTGCATAAAACCAATTTCACCAATCGAAATAAGAGAGAAAACTCTTCATACTTACTTCTGAGTTTAAATAAGCGTTTCAAGCTTAATTTAAACTCTCATAACAACCTTTAAACCAATTCAAAGCTGAAATCCACGTTCTCACTCACCGACTACGCAAAACTTTGATCGTCAATGCGAATCCAAGCCTCCAAGGCTTCCGAACCCTCACCTCAAGGTTGAAGATCAACCTCCCCTATTTTAACCATACAAAAACAGAGGTTTCAATGCATCAAAATGCATTCAACAACCCAGCACCATCAATTCACAATAGACTTCCTCAATCTCTAACCAATTTCCCTCCACAACAACTGAAAACAACATCAAACACTTTCCAAACTTAACCCAGCCAAAACCTAAAGGTTTGATCTAACAATTATCATCAATTAACATCCAAAAACACATTTACAACATCCTTATACCTCCAGCATTCATTAAACACCCTCAACTCTTCAAAAACTCATAACTAACAACCTAAAAAATTAGAGATTCACCTAGTTTCAGGATTCCAATATTAAAACCAACTTATTAATATATTAAAACATCAAAATCATGTTCTAATCCAATCAAGAACATAGCAAACAGATCCAATACAAAAATCAATCAATCTCATCAATTAAAGCTTTATTTAACCAATTTCTATAATTAAATCATTAAAACTCATTAGAAAACATTTATAAAGGATCAATAACTTGGGAATTTCAGTAAAGAACCATTCATTAGAGGAGAAGAACAAAGCTCACCTCTAATGCTGACTTATCCTTAATTGGATTGATTTACATGAGAAAACAAGATTAAAACAATAAGTTTTTGATAGGAAATCATAAGAAACTCATTTGAAACCAAAAGATTGAAGAAATCAAGAAGTTACCTAAGGATTTTGAAGAAGAAAAGAGTTCTTGTATGGAGAGAATTTGAGAGAAAATCTTTTAGAGAAAAGTTAGTTACGTAAAGTTTGTTTTGAAAATTAATTATAAAATTAATTCTCAAAGCCTATTTATACCCTCTTAAAAACCTTTTTAAAATATCCAATTAAGGAGAAAAGTCTGATATTAGACTTTTTTCAAATAGATCCTTAAAGATTCTAAGTTTTGACCCTTTTCTAAAACAGTCACTAAAATAGTTTTAAAACTTTAAATTTTGGTCACTGGCCCAAAATGTCACTTTTGAAACTTCTTTTTGTAAAATTGATTCCACCAAAATCTTTTATATTTTAAATAAATATTTTACCATATTTTTCTATATTTTTATCCCTTTTAAAATTATTTATTTTGAATTAATCCCGAAATCAACTCAAATCCTCTAATCTGGCCCACCGGACCATCTACTCAACCTAGTTAACACCTAGGCCTAAATTGGGGTGTTATAGTATCCCTACATTGACTAGGCATAAAGACTTTGTTTAGGTCAGGCTTGAAACATGAGCCTTATTCTTCAATTGAATTTGAGCAGGCTTTCACCATTGAAATCGTTTAGACATTGTGAAGATATCCATCATCAACAGCAGACACTGTGATCTTCTTGAACATGTTTCCATCTCACTTTTGAGTGAGTAAAACTAACCCTTCTTATGCCGTTATCTTTATTCTGAATGAACGAGGCTCTCAGCCAAGGATCACAAACAAACCCAAAGACAACAACTAAACAAAGGACCCAACATTTCCCAAAACCGAAAGAACTATTAGGCCTACATCCAGATAAAGCATTAGAACATCTCGGTCACCCTCAGTCACATGGAGTTCAAAAGTTTTAATGATAAACTGAGGCCTACCAGAAGATAAAGACAGAGAGCTTACCTCGGTTATCTCCCCCACAACGAAGCCAGAATCTGGCATGAGCCATACTGTATAGGCAACCCTACCTCCACCCTACGACTAAAAACCAGATAAAGTCACTAGAGAAGAGTTCAACTCGTTCCATCGAAACTCCTTCGAGATCAAAGCATACCAAAAAATCTTGTGACGATCGACGATGTCTCTCAGGAGGGAAATTCCACACCACCGAGACCACAATCAAGCAAGACACCATAAGAAATTGACAACTGGAAAGGAAAATAGGAAAGACGAGAAATCTAGGGTTGGGGATTTTTATCGCTAGAGCCATCTCATTTGGTGTGCTTGGTTGAGAGGATATAAGACTATATAAAATTCATGTTTGCTTGCACAACAACTGCCATTGTTAATACATATTTCACTCAAATAAGTTTTTTACTCTCTAAAATGCAATTACACCAATGTGAAATAGTTATAATCTATCAAACATATTGTAACACCCATTTCTCGATCCGGTAGGAATTTGAGTCGGAAGGCTTTATCGGTGAACAATACAGTGATCAGATCGATGATTACGATAATTATGCAATGAATTATGTCCCAATAACTTAGAATGCAATGTATAAACCATTTACAATCAATAAAGTTTACCCAATTTTACAATTTTAGAACCAATCATGACTTATTTAAGTTTAGGGACTAAATTGTAAAACTAATAATTTATAGAGTCTTGTCTAAAATTAAGGTTACCCAGATGAAATTCAATGCTTGAATATCTTACATACAAATTTCTATCACAATCAGAGTTCATTTATGTCCTCAATTAAGTCTTATAAGATTCGGTGACCAAATTACAACATTCTAAAACCTTTTTAAACATCTTTTAACCAACTTACCTACATCGGTACCGATACTCAAAGTGGTCGTATCGGTACGCCTTCGTTATGGTCTTTAAAAATGATTAAAGACATCAAAGGTCGTACCGATATGGATACATCTGTATCGGTAAGCTATGATGGTCCTAGTTAAACTCAGATTCCAGAACTGACCAGCCGTACCGGAACGCCTAGGGTCATATCGATACGCCTACCTTAACCATTAAAACGATTACTTTCTTTAAGCCCAATCCGATGCTAGGTATTGGTATGCATGGTCAACGCTTAAAAGGTCAACCTTCAGGATCGATATAGTGTAGATATGGTACTTTAATATTTTTCCAGTGGCGAAAACCCGTACCAATATGCCTAGGTGCGTATCGATACCTAGCTACGGATGAATTTCCAAAGGCTAAGCTCCGTACCGATATGCCTAAAAGCGTATCGATACTCCAACATTACACTGGCCAAATATGCACGGCCGTACCGATACGCCATCACTCGTACGGTGCAACAAGGCCTGTAATAATAGATTTTATCTGGTTTTTAATCAAATTAGGGGCCTTAACCTTATCCAATTGTTACCAAATTTTACAGGCAAGTTTTCAGCCACTTAATCTATGCACATGTCAAGTTCCATGCCATTTCAAATCCATTTACCATGATTTCACATATTAGGGTATCATAGGCCATTTTTAATACTTTTATCAACATTTAACATGCCATATTTCATACTTTAACTTTTCCAACATGGTGAGCATTATGTACACACAAATTGGGGCTAAACTAACATGTCTAGACCCTATGCCACCTTTCTAGGAACTTTTAACATGAAAATGCATGGAAATGAGATGCATTAGGCTTATAGCCTAGTGAGGTAATCAACAATAATAACATGAATTCCAATAATATCATTAACATGTATATCAATGTAAATGCATCTCAAATCATGTTTTAACAATACTTGCAATAATTTATTTCCTTGGATCGACATGTAATGTGGATACACGAAGTCCCAACCAACATCGCCAACAATAAATGGTTAATATCCTCCAACATCGCTAATAAGACCAAAACCAACACATCCCGCCAACATCGCTAAATAGAGCCTTAGCTCAAGGACCGTAGTCCACCCCGTACCAAGGAGCTCATGAATTCTATGGCATGCCAATTATATCCCATGTCCATTCGTATCCAAGGTTTCAATGCTTAGGCTAATATCAATAACTATGACAATAATAATATCGGTAGCAATGACAATAACCATATAGCAATACCAATAAACAATGATCAATATGGCCTTCCTCAATATTTCAATGATATCAATAGTAATGTAATTATTCAATAACTCACATATCAATGCAATAGGCTTACCCAAGCTTACCAATGGTACCTCCTACGAGGTTTTGACATAAACATACCTTGAATTCATGGATGTAAATGCAATGAACAATATCAATGAAATCGGGAAAAGCACCTAGCCAATCTCGAGACTCTGACTACACTCATCGATACTTTCAAGGCTTTCAAGGCTCCCGGATGACAATTCTTTTATTCTTGAACTTGTTGGAATTAGAGGGATTTGGTGATTCGTCACCTTGATTCTCTTGAGCTACAAGGAAATAGGAATTACAAGGATTTTAATATCAATAATTGGATTCATAGCAATCTACTAGCAATGAAAAACAATAGAGATCAAACTTGATATCCCTAGGAAATTCTAGGGTTCATAACATTCTTGAGCTTGACTTTAAACATAGTTTAGCCATGGAATCAACAAACCAATAAGGAATTATTGCTTACCCAATCAGTATCTATAATTTAGGATTAAGAAAGTTGAGAAAAGAAAAGGTTAAGTTATCCTCCAATGGAGGTGCTTGCTTGGCTAGGTTGAAGATGATGAATGGTGTGGTGCTTGCTTGGAGATTAACCGGGTAAGACTCTTTCTTTCTTTTTCTTTCCTAATTTAGTGTTTAGCTTTCCTTTAGCTGAAGTAGTTTCACCCCAAATGACCACATAGGAGGTGACTAATCTTGAGGGGGGGTTAATTGGAAGGTTAGTCCCTTAACTCTTTACTTTTTTATACTTTTGTCCCCAAACTTTCAATTTTCCCAATTTAGTCACTAAGACAAGTTTCAATGTTTACAATGGGATCCATAATCAATAGCAATACTTAATTGGGATTCAATAATCCAATAATTGACCACTTGGTCAAAGGTTAATACTATAATTTGACTTTTTGGTGCAAAATTCTCGGTTGCCGGAATTGAATTCCGATTAGGCCCGGTTTTGGGTCTTACACATATTTATACGATATAGATTGACTCTTCAATGTTAATGTCTCTGACTATAAATCTTGTTGGCTTGTACAACAATTATCCCTTATTAATATATTATTGCACAGATGTAAATTGTTTTTTATTATTATACTGATCGGTGAACTACCAAGTTTAAATTCCTGGATCCGCCCATGCATATCATGTTTGGTCCTCTTTTAGTTATGTTTGGCCTAATCATGTTATGCGCATGGATTTTATGGAATGGCTTGCATTGTTATTCAGTGCTACTAGCGGTAATAAACATACAGAGATCGCTGTGACTATATGTACACTATGGTTTTTTGGAAATAAGCTAATTAATGATGGAAAATCAGAGAATTGAGGAACATGGCTTTGAGTTCTCTTCTCTGGTTATGCATTTTGATTTTGTTTTTTCCCTGCCGTTGGGATTCTGCGACTGTGATTACTTTATTTATTTTTCCATAAAAGTTCAACCGGTTCGCTTCAAAAAAAATAGTATTTTTAATAAGGATTTATATTCAAAACATAGACGTTGGAAACAAAATGTTTCCACAAGCGTCTTGATTTTAGAGTTTAGATGTTAGGGGTTTAGGGTTTAGTTGTTGTGGTTAGATGTTAGCTTGGACGGAGCCATGTTATAGAATGTGGTGTCTCATGACACCCAAATTTTTTTGGAAATTTTTTCCTATATAATTTGTATGTAAAAAATTAAAAATATATAAATGACACTCATTTATAAATAAAACGACGCCCCTTTATAAATAATTAACCCTCTTCAAATATCGTTGAAAAATGACGCCTTTTGAATAAATTTCTGGCTCCGCCCCTAGATGTTAGGGTTTAGAGTTTAGTATAATATGGTTAGGGATTTGAGTTTTAACCTATAAACCCTGAATTATAACCACAATCCCTAAATTCTAACCACAACCCATCAATTCTAGATCATTAAACTTAAACTCCTAACCTTTAAACCTTAAAATTAAAACGCTTGTGAAAACTTTTTATTTTCACCGCATATATATTGAATAATTACTCTTTTAATAATTACATGAGAGTGTATTTATTGAATAATAGTTATATTTTTCAATACAATTACATCATATTATCTAAACACGTCTAATAATTTACAGACATTCATATTATCCGGGGAAATCAACTTAAAGAATACATGTTAAAAATATTTTCAGGCTTATTGTATCCATGATGAAGTAATGATATGAACTCAATCATTGTCTATTAACGGAAATTAATATTTAAAAGAGTAAACTACATAAATGGTCACCAAACTTTTAGGGTAGATCCATTTTGGTCACCATACTTTTAAAATATTCAATAAGGTCACCCAACTTTTAGTTTGATTTCAATATAATCACCGAACTTTTAGGGCAGATTCATTTTGGTCACCATACTTTTAAAATATTCGATAAGGTCATCCAACTTTTAGTTCAATTTCAATATAGTCACCGAACTTTTAGTTCGCTTTCAATATAGTCACCGAACTTTTAGTTCGCTTTCAATATGTTCCCTCATGTTACCTTCCGTTAAAAGCTGACGCTAGTTTTTGTTTTTCCTTAATAAAAAACGGGTAAACTATACCAATCATCACTCAACATTCTTCTCACTCCTATTTTGGTCACTAGAGTTAAAAAAAATCAATTTAATAACTTAACTTTCGAATCGTTCATATTTTGGTCACTCTCAAATGATATGGTTATACAAATAGAAAAATTCGATTAATCCTTATAAAAAATTCGGGTAATGATTTTTTTTACTTTGCTTATTTAATTTACCATATTTGATATTTTAATAAGCAAAGTAAAAAAATTATTACTTGAATCAAATATTTCAATTAACTGGTCAATCGATTATCCAATTTAATTTGTACGATATAAGATTGAGAATTGAATAATTTGAATTTAGCAATTAACTAAAATAATTTTTAAGGATTAATTGAACCCGATTTCGGTACAAATTTTTAAAATAAATTATTTTGATTCGATTACGGTTCATGGTTTTAAGCAAAATTGATTAACTGATCTGGTCTAGTATATATAATATTTCTAAATTTTATGCATTACAATATCTTATAGTCTAATGATTTTGATACCCTTCTGATTTTTTTTAAGTTTTGCCTCTGGATAGAATTAATAGGTGTGAACTTTCAATTTTTGACTTTCTAGTTGTTTTTACACTTTTATCACAACTGAAAATATATTAAAATTTACCATATTATCATATTTGATATTTTAATAAACAAAGTAAAAAATCATTTCCAGAATCAAATATTTCAGTTAACTAGTTAATCAATTATCTGATTTAATTAATACAATATAAGATCGAGAATTGAATAATCTAAATTTACCAATTAACCAAAATAAATCTTTTAAGGATTAATTGAATTTTTCTATTTGTATAAACATGTCATTTGAGAGTGACCAAAATATGAACAATTCGAAAGTTAAGTTCTTAAATTGAAATTTTTTTAACTCGATAGACCAAAATAGGAGTGAGAAGAATGTTAAGTGATGATTGGTGTAGTTTACCCATTTTTTATTAAGTAAAACGAAAACTAACGTCATCTTTTAACGGAAGGTTACGGAAGGGATCATATTAAAAGTGAACTAAAAGTTCGGCGACTATATTGAAATTGAACTAAAAGTTTGGTGACCTTATCGAATATTTTAAAAGTACGGTGACCAAAATGAATCCGCCCTAAAAGTTCGGTGACTATATTGAAATCGAACTAAAAGTTGGGTAACCTTATCGAATATTTTAAAAGTACGGTGACCAAAACAAATCTGCCCTAAAAGTTGACCATTTATGTAGTTTACCCTATTTAAAAATAATTACTGAGTTTGATTAAATCAAAGTTCAACTAAGCTAAACTCGAAATTTGACATGATGTTCGACTCAAACTCAATTACTTTAACTTGAAAAACTCAAAGCTAAAACTCAAATTAGATCAAATTTCATTTAGGATGAGATTCAAAATTTAGCCTGAACTCAATCAATTTACTTTTTAAAGTTTGAACCATTTAAACTCGTTTGATTAAATTTGTATACTTAGTAGAAAATCTGGATTCCTATATTTGTACTTCAAAGTTAAAGTAAATATTGATTAAAAAAGGCACAATGTCAAAAAATAAGGTTTAACTAGTTATTTTGGTCATTATTTTTTTAAGTACTTCAGTCTAAAACGACCCATTTATGAATGAAAAATGTTAGTCAATTAAAAATAAATAATTTGAAATGACATGGTAAAATTATATAGCTGTGTACACTGACATAACATTGTGATATAGATAAAATATTGATTTCACATAATAACACACAGTCAAGAAATAATTTTATAAAATTGTATAAAATGTAACATTATTTTTTGCTGACGTGTAATTCTGTCAAGTCATTTTAAATTTCGATTAGTAGTTAACTAATCGTTTTTATCCATAGAAGAGTCATATTGATCCAAAATAAAATATTAAGGGTTAAAGTACTTAAAAAAGAATAAAGGCTAAAGTGATTATTCAGTCAAACGTTAATGATATTTTCTGACATTATGCCTTAAAAAATCTAATGCTTCACCCAACAACCAATTGATCTAATGGGACTAGAAATTAAATTCTTTTAAACAATGTCAAATGTTCGAATCCACATGCTATAAATATAATAAATTAAATTGGGAGTGTCGTCCCATAATAATAGACATTTGTAGTACCCGATATGATAGACCAAACTATTCGAGTGGAACACTAGAATACTTGAATTTGGGTAGGAGCACTCAACATCAAATAATAAAACATAGCAAAGCATGTACAACCTTTTCAATTGTACACAAACAAAAACTAAAGATCAAAGATGGAAACTTGGCCAATTAAATCCTTTATACAATATTATTCAGCTTTAGACAAAGAAAGGGGAAAAAAAGGAAACTGAAACTACAGCAGGACAGTTGAAGGGAAATTCAACATTTATATGAAATATTCCCGATTTGCAGAGATACTCTAACACTAGTTATGGTCAGAATTACCATCAGTCAGCTAACGGAAAGAATCCAAGGCGCCATGGATTATTATCTCTGCACAAACACCATTAATCAACAACAAGTCAAGCTCACACATTTTTATATTCAATCAAAATGTAGACATCTTAAATTGCAACGAAAATGAAAACCATTTGTTTGGTGGCTGAGAAATTGTTGGAAACAGAAAGAAAAACAAAATGTGGGATTCAAACTTACATTGCCGTTTTCAATGAGCTCAGGAACTTTGTAAGATTCCGCCGTTACCTCCGTCAGCTGTAAGCCGGGAAACAACGACTGGGAGCACAAGCAAAGATCAGTTGTAATTGTATAAGGCAAAAAACAATCGGAAAATCATTACCCGAAAGAGTGAGGAAGAAAGATTGAAAATTACATCCAATTCCTTTTGAACATAACGTGCGCGTTTCTTTGGCCTTTTCCGAGGGGGACGCCCAACCATAACCATGAAATCCTCCTCGATCTCTTGCTTCGACAGCGTCACCGAGAATTCCGGCCGTTCCCTTTTCTTCTCGTCAGCCGCCACCGGCTGTCCTCTGCCTCTTACTCTGAGTGAGTTGATCACCTCATTCCTCGTCGGAGAATTGAAGTTGCTGTTCGTTCCTCCTCCGTTAACCGGAGCCATGCATGCTGCGCGCCTCTTCCTGAGATTCCACTGCCTCGCCTCTGCCTCCACCTCCACCGCCGGCGATTCTCCCCTCTCTTTCTCTTTCCGTTTGAGTTTAGGCTCTTCGAATTCGTTCTCACCGTGGGGAGCTTTGTCTCTAAAAATTTCATCTTTGATCTTATCCGCCGCCGTTTTAAGATCCTTCATAATCTTTTCCCTGACTGCCTCGACCCCTCCTCCGCCTCTCCCTTCGACACCCTAAACCGCCTCTCCCTCCCATAATCGTTGCTCGGATACGAGTCCGACTCTTGCCGCCTCCTCCCACCAACCATCAAGCCGTCAAAGTTTGACGACGGGGGAGATCGGCGTCTCTGAACCACATGAAAACGCCGACGAAGAGGACGATCATCGACGGCTGCGGTGGAAGCATCGCCGAGATTCATACACCTCAGGTACCTCCGATTCCCCCACTTCAAACATGGCAGGTTGAAATTGTGAACAGGATTCAATCTCTGGGATCCCATCGCCATCGCCATCTCTCTATCATCAGAATACACCATTGATCGCATCAAAAACACAGTGCCGACTCAATCTTTAAACACCCGACGGAGAACGCTTTATATATAAATTTGATTTCCCGTTGAGAATTCCTTCTTTGCTAAATACTGATGCCAATCGTTGTTTTAACGTTCGGGCTATTGGGATTTCTGGGGGTGTTCTCGTAATTCGATTCTTCGGTGTAGTGTTTCGTGCTAGAGTGCGCCCGGTGTTAAGATTAGGGGATTTTTGGGGGTTTCCTCTCCTGACTTTTTTTTTTCACTAAAATATCACCATTAAATAATTTATTTACCATTCTGATACTTCTATAAAATTATTTTCCTATCTAGTACCTTTATAGTGAACTCGTTATATCGTTAAAAATTATTTTTAATTTATTATTTCTAATTAAATCAGTATTTAATCAAATATAACATTTAAAACTTGTCAGGATGACCCGGAGAGTTCCATTTAATATTTTTAAAATTGTAACCGTTAATTAGGTCGATATCTAATCGAATATAATTTCGTTAAAAATTAATTTTAGGAAAAAATAAAAAAAACATAAAACTTTTATAAATAAGAAATAAATAAACAATTGAGGATATAAAGAAGTAAGAAAGAAAAATAATATCTAATGTGTTGAATTGATTTGTAACGGTCTATTTTGTTTAAATACAAAAATGTATTGGAATCACCGAAAGAAAAAATAATTTTAAATTACCAAAGATCAAAATTCTACATTTTCCTTTTTTTCTCTGTTTCAGGGTTTTAGTTTCAAATTTTTAAAACCCATTTTAGAGCTTGAATGGACCGAATAAACGGACAATGAGAGAATAAAAGAGGGTCGAATGCCCAAAAATAAACTATAATAATGTTGTAAAAGTCAGAACAATTTAACCAAATGATTAGAAGTTCATTTATTTACTTATTTATAAAAGTTTCATGGTTTTATTAATTGAACATAAATATTATTTCATATTCAAATAAAATAATAAAAAAAGTATTTTGCGAGAACAGCCATATCTCCAAGTATTGATCTTTAAGATGTCCAATATTGGAAATAACGTTATGACAGTTGGAGTTGGGTAAGTATCCCAACGTGAGATTGCTTAAACAAAAGAAGATATGAACAATGGCAATCAAATGACTACAATGTATTTATGGACGTAAATTAAATATTTAATATAATAATTCAATATATTTCTTGATATTATTTTTGTATATTAGTGTTATTTTTATGTATTGTTTTAATATTATTTTAATACTCTTTTTATATATTATTATTAATATAGTGTTATTTTCATATTATTTTTTATTAAACAAAAAGGTATTATATTTCATATCATAATTCAAACTCATATAAAATGAGACACTATAAGTATGTTTAGTCATTAGACCAATTAGTAGATTTCTATTTTAATAATATTATTATTATTACAATTTATTTATGATGAAAGCTTAAAAATAAAATAATATTTAATAATTATAATAATAATAATAATAAATATATAAGTAATATACATGGAGGGAAAATATTTTACCCAAACGTGTTTTGCAAATTGAAAAAGCTGGAAATCACAGCTTCTCCGTTTGGTCGTAAGCTCGAGTGTAAAACTCATTTACTGCCCAAAAAGCTAGGCGTTCGGCAGCCAAAAAGCGTTTATGTGAGCAAAATCACTTTTTTAAGTGTTTCCGAAGGAGGCCTGATTGTCTCGAGTAAAGGGTTGACGAGTTGATGGATTAGTCAAAAGATATTAAACGTTTAATTATATATATATATATTTGAAATAAATATTTAATAATATTTAATTTTATATCTTCATGTATATTATATTAATAATAATATCAATTAAGCTATACTTAATCTATAAAATCATAACTAGTTATTAGATAAAAATATAATGTTAAAAAATACTTTCGACGTTTGACTGAATAGTCATTTTAACTTATATTTTTTTGAAGCAATTTAATCTTTAACGTTTTATTTCGGGTCAAAATGACTTCTCTACAAATGAAAATTAGTAATCAACTAACGGTAAATAACTTAAAATGACTTGATAGAATTACACGTCAGCAGAAAAAAAAATTTATGTTTTATATAATTTTATAAAATTATTTTTTGATTGATGTAACATTCTTTTAAATTAACATATTTGTCAATATGACACCGTCATATCGGTATACATTGCCATATAGATTTATCACGTCATTTCAAGCCATTTAATATTAGTTATCCATCAATTTTCATTCCCAAAAAGAGTCATTTTGACCCAAAATAAAATGTTGAGAGTTAAATTACTTAAAAATAAATAGAGGTCGAAGTGATTATTCAATCAAACACTAATAACATTTTTTTGTCTTTATGCCAACAAAAAATCCAAACTTTTTTTTATCGAAAGTTGAATCAAACTTATGTACATTTATATATCATTAAAAGACGAAAAGACTTATTGTTCTTGTACTAATTAGGATTTAGGCCTATTAATTAAGTTGACACATTAATAAAAGAGTTTTATTTTGATACGCAGTTCGTGTAAAATATTTTTACACAATCCTTCTATAAATTTTAAAATCTAAAACCTTCACCCTAATACCATAAATTCTAAACCCTAAACTCTAGCCCTTAAACTCTAACACTAAACCTTAAATTCTAAATCCTACCACTTAAACCCTTAAACTTTAAACCCTAAACTAAACCTCTAACCCTTAAATTTAAAAAGTACGTGTAAACTTTAATTTACACAGACTGTGTATCAAACTTTTTCTCTTAATAAAATCACATGAAGAAGCTCTTGAAAAATATGTAACTACTTGTAAAGAAAATAGTTTGGAAATTTTAGGTGATTGTTTTGTGAATGAACAAGTTAATAATGTTTTTTTTTTAACAAGAAGAGTTATTAGTTAGCAAAAGCACTTGGTTTGATCTCAAAGCTCGTTATGATGACAATCAAGTTGATAAATTAGATGATTCAATTTTTAAGACAATATTTTATGATCCAAGTGGGTGGTTAAACCTTTTAATAGAAAAAGATTAAATTAATTTTGTTTAGATTTTATCGATGTAGTTGGTATAAGTGGTAAGTAGTTTGGTATCGCTTAAAGCTAATTTCGAGTTCGAAATTTTATGCATGCAGAAAATCCTTGCTGAAAAACTCATCCATCAAATTCAGATGTGTCGTGTATGGCACGGGTTGATCCAAATTAATTAGGACAATGCCCTAAGAAACCGGAAGGGAAAAAAAGTTGTTTAGATTTGGCATAAAGTCAAAAAATACCCCTAACATTTGACTGAATAGTCATTTTGGCCCTTATTCTTTTTTTAAACCAATTCAACCCCCAACGCTTTATTTTGTGTCAAAATGGCCCCTCTGCGAATGAAAACTGTTAGTCAACTGACGATAAACAACTTGAAATGACTTGACAAAATGTCGAGCCAGAAGAAAAAAAAATATTTTATATTTTATACAATTTTATAAAAATATTTTTGATTGATGTATAATTATGTAAAGTCAGTATATTTGTCTATATGAAATTACTATCGCAATGTGCATTGTCATGTAAGCTTGTCACGTCATTCCAAGTTGTTTATCGTCAGTTAACTAACGATTTTCATTTTTAGAATGACCATTTGACCCAACATAAAAGTTGAATTAAATGGATTCAAAAAAGTTATAAGGATTAACATAACTATTTAATTAAATATTGGAGGATTTTTTGGCATTATGCTTTTAGATTTTCCCAAGGATACTTTTTCAACTACACATCATAATTCCAAAGTATGCAAATGAGAGAGAAAATGGTTTGTTTATTTTAAAGACTTGAACAAAGTATTTTGTTCTCCTTTTAAATTATCCAATGTTGTGCCTAGAGGACAAAACTATCCTAGCAACGGGAGGGGCACATGTGCCTTCCAATTTTTTTTATTTTTAATATAATTTTAATTTCTATTAATTTAAATATTTGTAAAATAAAATTTTATTTTTCTTAATTTTAGATTAAGTACTTAACAAGTTTATGTTAATTTTTAAGTTAAATAACTTTGCTTCTTTCATTGTCTAACCTGACCATGTCCCTTAGTGACGGTATCTAGGGGTGTGTAAAAAAAATCGTTCCCGTTAACTGTAATCGTTAATCAGTATAACCATTCAATTTATGGGTTAATTAATCTAACCGTTAAGGTTAAACGATTTCAGTTAATCAAACCGCTAAAAAAAGATGATTAATGGTTAACCTATAGATACTTTTTTAAAAAACTAAGTATGAAGTTTATGTTTAAAATATCTCTATTTAAGTTTTTTTTTAAAATTAATACAATATTTATCGGAGAGATAGATTTATAATTCTAAAAAAATAATAAACATTTGAAAAGAAAAATATAATGGTTAACCATTTAAAAAATTAACAGCCAACAATTTATTAACGATTAAGTTACGGTTAATAACCGCTATAACGGTTAATCAACCGTTTAAGCTAAACGGTAATGTTAACCTACTATAAACACCCCTAACGGTATCAATGATCAAAGAAATCTTAATATAAAGCTTAGAAAACATGAAATAAAGAACGAACATAATACTAACGAGTTTATAAGTCGATATAGATATAAGATTATTAAAAAGAAAACAGTTGATAAACATGTTCAATTTTAAATAAATAGAGAAAACTAACATCGGCGAAATGTGTTGGCAAGAATAATTGATGTAGTAAAAACTCTTGGTATAAATAATTTGGCATTTTGATTAATCAATATTTTTATACTTGTTATGCATCCAAAATGATGCATTTCATAACCTATATTTAACTGTTGGATTTTTTTACATAAAATAAATATTTAGATCCCATTAAAATTAAGTCTATATGAAATCACACTTCATCAAAATACAAGTATACGAAGGAGAAAACTTACATTAATATCATCATACTTCAACATAACTGGACAGCCATAAACACCAAAAAATTGAATAAATTAATACAGGGCAGCGGAGTACTGACAAATATTTCATGTAAAAAAAAACACAAGGAACTACCAATTTCAACCAAGCTTTTTATCAGATCCCATTAGATTCAAATTGAACCATTTCTTTTTACCTGATTGATCCTTTCCGTCTGAGTTTCCATCTTCCGTAGTAGGACTCTCGGTCTGACCTGGAACTTTGCTGCTACTTCCGTTACTTAAATTGCTTGTACTGCTCGGTGGTTTCGTTACAGTGAATGTAGCATGGATGCTGTCGCGCTGTTTCAGCAGCTCGTCTACCTGTGTTATACATGTCAAAAACCGGAGTCAAATCAACAATACATTTACAAGACTCCCATGTTGCTCTAATTTCATTTTTTTAAGTACTCGTGTCCAATAACACCACATATACGTGTAAGGATATGACCTTCAGGCTTCAAGTATTCTCTGAATACATGGAAAACCTAAACCAATTAAATATACCTATTTGGACACGTACTCGTACCTGAGATTTACGTCTACGTCTAACATTTACATGACTCTCGTTACAGTTTTGATCATGACACACTATGAGAAAGACATGAACCCAAATGAGCAATTACTTGTTTGGCAAAATCAAGAAGCTCGGGAGCATTTTCATAGCCAGTACTTATTAAATATTAGAATGTATATGTACAACGGTGTACGAGCCAGTGCATTAAACGTGCATATATAAAGAAAGATATATCATGTTTGCAGTCAGCTTCATCAATAGGAACGATTGCATAAATGCAGGAAAACCAATATCATTGCAACTTGCAAGATAAAAGTCTCGAAACATACGGATAGCTTTTCTTGGGTGTACCGGTTGGTCACTTCTTGAAAGCGTGCCAATGCCTACAAAATATCCCACCAGAATCGTAAGATGGTGTAAGTTCATGATTATACCAAGCTTCAAACAGAGCATGGTTTGATTAATACTTTTCTGTATTCTGTTTCAAATTGGCGCAACTCATTTCTCTTTCTTAGAATCTGAGCTTCAATGTCCTTGAGCTTCTGAGTGGTGTCCTCATATGACTTTGCACAAAGTGCCTCAATTGTGTAACTTGCAGTCTTGAAAATATTATCTCCTGAGAAAATTCAGGCAAACCAGTCAATCACTAACAGCAACACTAGGAAACATACTTTTAGCAAATTAACATGCAAAACAAACAGGTCGAACCATAAACGGCGAATATATGCGTGCCAGATTTTAGTTCTGAAACTTCACAAGGTTGAAGACCTTCCAACCTTTTAAAGAAAGCGGATTCGGGGTCTTTAGCTATTGCTAACTGCATAACACATGAATAAATCATCATCAACAAGAAGCCAGACATCCAGCAGGGACAAGGAAGATAATGTCAGAAATGACAACTCACCGCGTTTACAGTGGAATCCATTCGGTATACTTGAAAATGTAAGAAATACATGCCAGCAGATGTCACCTTGCCCGTCTTCTCGCTGTCTTCCTGTACACAGACAGTGAAATCATAAACAGAAAGTAATTAATGTAAGAATAAATGCCTAACTACTTCAGAAACACGACTGCAAGTAAAAGTTTATCCTTTAATTTCCAAGACAATAACAGAGGACAAACGTATCATAGCAATGAACATAAGGGCTTTTGCAGCAAAAAGATTAAAATCCCTTGTATAACATCAAACAAGCATTAGCTTTTGTTGAACAGCAGGACACTAGCAGACATTAAATGAACCATGTAGAAAACAAAGACAATCTGACATAAAGTATTGAAGGGCTGAAGAGGAAGTCTCAAGTAGTAGACTAAATGCTGAACAATAATTGGGGATGCAAAAAATGAGGAATTGTTGTTTTAAAGAATTAAATATGCACATATGCTACATAGATGCATGAATATATTTGTCTTTTGACATTAACCATCGTGTTTATGTTGTTTACGGCTTATACGGTAAACCGGCCAATAATAATGTTACTTGGACTTGGCTGTGAGTGTCAGACGTGTTCGACACGAGTTCAAAACTTTTATTTTTATATTTGCAGCGTCTTTGAAAGCTAATATCCCCATCCTAATGTTCGAATATGTGTTGACACAGGTCTCAGGTATGCATAATACCCGAGCAACACAGATCAAGAATACCAACCAATTCAGAGAAAATGATGGCACGAGTAAATACATAATACCAGTGTTATCACTGATAATATTATACACAGTAATAGATGATATATCATATAAAAAGAAAACAACAGCACTTCAGAATTTTGCAAGTCTAAAAATTTATTTTCTGAGAATTAGGTAGTCAATAAAACTAGAGATTGGACCATCATGGTCACCGATCCAACTGCAACCACTATTATTTACAGGCAAGATGACAAATTTGAACTTCGACAGAAGTAGTTTAAATATTAGCAACATTTTTATATGATTCACTGCAGTAGATCACACATAAAAGATTTAAGGGTGGATAGGAAAAAAAAAGAGGCCTTTTAAGGGGGAAAGAGGAAGAGAATGGAAAATTCGACTTGAGCACCGCTAATTCTTAGTTTTTTTCAAATTCCAATCAGACCAAATTAAATCATCATGCACTGATTGTTAGCATGGCCAATAGCTAGAAATTTCTTTAAAAATCATGCAAGAGGTTTCACTAGCCTTCTCACTTCATGTTTTTTAAACTTTATGTTTCCACACATATTAATAGAATGATATAGCAACGACCATCAAACAACAAATAAATGTAATAAAACTTCACATATTGACAACAAGAACTTAAAGTGAAACATTTCCTACAAAAATAGAAAATTAACTCCAGCACCGCTAATTCTAAGCTTTTCAAAATTCCAATCTGACTAAGAAAAGAAATATTTAGATATATAGAATATATATAAGACCAACTCACCATGATCATGCACTGATTGCTAGCATGGCAAATAGCTAGAAATTTCTTTAAAAATCATTCATAAGGTTTCGTCTAGCCTTCCCACTTAACGTTTTTGTAACTTTATGTTTCCATCCATACTAATAGAATGATACAACAATGACCATCAAACGACAAATAAATATAATACAAAATTATGTATTGACAACTAGAACTTAAAGCCAGTCATTTCCTAAAAAATTATAAGCAAATAAAAAACAATGGAGAGGACAAGAATCAAAGACGAGTGCTTAGTACCTGTAAGGCCAAACCGTAGCCGCCATTGACTTCGTGTTCAAAGTAAAGTAGCTGAAATTTTTGAATAAGAAACACAGTTAATATAGGATTTTGAAATAGTGCTCACTTAGAAGAGATGCATGCTCATGCATACCAGACACGCACATACATAGAAACACGCAATAAAAGAACTTCAGAGAGGAGAAGCTATGGGTTACCGAACAATTAAACCATAATTTGAAAAGAAGACATTCATTTCAAAGAAAAGTTTCACAGAGAAATAAACCTTGAATTTGCTTTGTGCTGTTGAAGTTACCCTCACAACAATCCCAGACTCAGCTTGTTCATCGTTTATCGTTACACCAAAAAAGTGGGCACATTGCTTGTCTACCTGCAGCAAAATGCATGAGAACTTGGGAAAATATCTGGAAGAGTGTGGTGTATTGCATAGAAGAAGTACACACCTTTCCACTAACCGATGTTCCAATAGGAAGGGGTCTAACTGTAACAGTTCCATTTAGAGCTTCCTCTAGAACATTAGCAGAGATAGTAGTCTTGATAGGGACACCGAGCTTGCTGAAGATATATATTTAAGAAGCAGGTAAAGAAAAATAAGGGACCTAGAAGTAACTAAATGATGCAAACAAGTTCCAACATTTCTATTAAGTCTCACCTGAATAATGCTGCAAACATTGTATTAACAGTTCCTAGATTGGACAAATCAATCTCCATATCCATTGAATCTTCAACAGCCTTATAACATTTGTTGAAAAAAGAGAAAATATTAGGTTTTGACAACCGTGTCAGAAAAGAAAAATTATAAACAACAGAAAGAAATACAGTAGGAGGAAAATGAATGCAATATTAAGTTAACATCATCAAGGAAATTTATGAACAAAAATAAAAGGCAGATAGATTCTTCAAATTTTGCTCAGTGAAGCAAGGTTGAACAAAAATATTCGGTGGGACCAGAAAGCAAGTGGAGGAGTTGGCAACACTTCGGGAACTCAACTTACATGGGGATCAACTAAAGTATGTAGAGATCACAAAGAACAGTTAAAACTGATGGATTCCTAGTTTCAAGTGGGAATCTGGAGGGGAAGTGGGGAACTTTAAAAGAAAATAAAAGCCGAGACCATAAGTTGGTGATCTGGAGAGATATTTATAGGGGGAAGAATTTCCATCAGTAGAAGTCTCCAAGGCATGTTTCAAACGAAGCCCATAAATACCACTCTCTTATATGTTCCTTCTATTTCCTTCTTCCACCTCTTGCCAAGAGAGTGATCATTAACTGCTAAAAAACATTCAAGACGTTTTTTAATGCACTTGTCCTGTATTCAATTTGGGTAGAAAGAGGACTAATTGTGTATAATAGAACTGCCCATAATGATCCCATAACATGCTTTTGCATCCATCACATAACTATCTGTCTTTATATGGCAGCAACTTCTATTTTCTCAATCAGACCTCCACAAAGCACAATTCTTCCATGTCATTCCAAAGGAAGATAAGAATCAAACAATTCTATCATATACCTGGTCTTTATATTGAGTCTTGTCTTTTAATAGACAATTATTTCACACCTAAAGATAATAAGAAAAAAATTCAATCAGTAGCCAGGCCACTCTAAAATGTCTGAGATATTCCCTTCCTCTATCTATTTTGCTTCTGCATATGACTTCCTGGGTAATGGGTTCTGGCTTTAACAATCTCTACTTTAACTGAACTTGAAGAGAATTCATCCTCAGCATCAAAAGAAGCAATTTCAATTTTATGGTGAAGTCTAGCATTATATACTAATAGTCAACTAAACATACTATGGAGGAAAAAAAGTCATTTTCCTTCCTCGACGTAAAAAAGTTCTTGGTCCATCAGAAGCATTCATTCGATTTCTATGTCAATCAGTAACTCCAGCTTTGTAACTGCAACCTAAAACTGATGTTCCCAGTAAAACTTGTTCTCACTTCTCATCATAAGCTCTTTTTTCCCTTTTGAATTGAAGTGCAAGGCTTAATTATGTACAACATATAGAAGACAACTTTGAACATAACAAAGAAGACTAAATCAGTGAAAAGGGAAAGGAAATGAAAGCACCTCAAACCCTGCAGTGTCATATTGCCTTCTCTTTTCTGGGTCAGATAAAATGCTATAAGAATATGCAACTTCCTTAAAAAGCTCTGAAGCCTCAGGGTTGTTGGCATTCTTGTCGGGATGATACCTGTCAAGAGAACAAAAAAAGGTAAATATGAAGGGATCGAAGTTAAAAGTAAACTAAACCAAACAAGCATTTGATATGGCTTAATCAAAATTCTTACAGGTCAGATATAAATCTATCATTAGTGCAGGCAATGAAATACATGCCACTACAAAACTCGTCTATAAGCTTCCGTCAAACTTCACTCGTTTATGACACTTCGTAGGCAGATGGAGCTCACCATTAAACTGTTTGCACAGTAACTCATAAAACAGAAGAAGCACCCAATTTGCAAAGGGCAACTATATAAATCCTCACTGAAGTTAAGTACAGGAGGAATTGACAATGTCACAGAAGTAAATTTGCAGCAAGCTCAGCAAAACAGAATGTTCGGTGAACACTCTGGGTCGACTCTATATTCATTGTCAGCAATTCGAAGACAGAATCAACTACCGATTAGTTCGAAGTCCAATCTAATACTAAACCAACTATAGCATTGCCAACAAAAAAACAAATATGAATTAAAGAAGAAGAAAAAAAATCCTACTTGAGAGCGAGCTTCCGATAAGCAGTTTTGATCTCCTGATCGGAAGAATCCCTTGAAACGGACAAAACCTCATAAGGATCTCGACGTATAGTCGGGGCCGAAGGTCCTTCCATCTTCTTCGAACGCATCTCCTTTTTTTATTCCCCTCTATTAAAAACACTCTTTCTCTTTTCTTATTTCTATCTAAAAACTCTCTTCAAATATGTTTAGATTACAGGCGCAGATCTACAAATCTAGAAAGAAAGCAGACAACGGTTTTCAAAGAGAAAAAAAAACGAATTACGCAAAATTCAACGCCGTATTGGATCGCCCCCTTTCAGCTCTAGGGAAAAGAAAAAAGCACATAAACATATAACAGAAAGAAAAAAGGAAGAAAGTAGAGATCTGAGTTACGAAATTATATAAGGAAAAAACGAGGGAGGGAGGGAGGGAGGTAGCTAGCTAGGGTTATGAAATTTCAAATTTACAGAAAATCCCGATTTTAAAGATGGAATTTCCCTTCCCCTTTGTTTTTTCTGTTAAATACGTTGTGGAGAAATGATTCTGGCTTTCTTTTCATTAAAATTTTTATTTTTTCAGAGCATTAGTAAATAATAAGATGAGGTATGTATTCAAGAGAACCTTAATATATATATATATATTATATGTGAAAAAGTTTGATACATAATTCGTGTAAATTAAAGTTTACACGCGCTTTTTAAATTTAGGGTTAGGGGTTTAGTTTAAAATTTAAAGTTTAGAGGTTTAGGTTGTACGGTTTAGAATTTAAGGTTTAGGAGTTAGAGTTTAGAATTTAGAGTGTTAGGATTAAGATTTTAGGTTTTAGATTTTATAAAAGGGTTGTATAAAAATATTTACAGAAACTATGTATCAATATAAAACCCTATATATATTTATTTACTGGTTATCCCACTTTTTTCAATTTTTTTACTCTCCGGCAGCAGTTTTTGAGGATTTTTTAAAAAAAAATAAAAATTTATAATAAAATACGTAAATTATAACTAATTTTTTTTACATAATTTATTTTAATCATTAAACTTTTAAAACCACAAATTTACTCACTTAATTTTTAAATTATTTCTAATGATATAAATTATTTTATTATTATTATAACATATCAATTTATTAATATTAAATGCCAAATATGATTTAAATTTAACCATAATAAAATATTCAAACTTTTTTTTTTGTTTTTTATACTTCATCTTCTCAATCAAAAACAAAACAAAAATATTCCCCTAAAAGCCTAACGACAGCAGCTGCCTCTGAGCTCTCAAACCACCTCCGTTCAGAGGGAATGACAACCAAAACATGTATATTTCTAACCACAAGCCACCATTCTTGCCGATCTTATGTTCCAGACCATTCGTTAAAGATGTTAGCCTCCCAAAATGGCAAGACCCATTTGGCCCTATCCAAAGATCGATTGTATGAGACAAGTGAAGAGAAGTAATAGGGTCGTTGGGTGTCTTGTTCCTCACAAATTCAAATCACTAACATGAACAATGATGGCTCCAACAATGGCATCAAGTATTTCAGGCTCAAAAAGTTATTTTCGAGGAAGAACCTAACCGGCAGCCCTGTCACCGCCATCGCTCCACCATCGGATGTAGAAGAAAGCAAACGTTGTTAAATAGAACAAGCCAGACCAAAAATGGTGAGGAAAAATATGTTGTTTCGTTTGCAATCAACATTCAGAATATAGATCCACCGAAACAAGGTGAAAAGGTGGATGCAGATACATTTTTTTGGAGATGAGATCGTGCCGTGGTTTGAGAGCTCAAAGCTCAGTGGCGGTCGTTTGAAACACTGTCGTTAAGCTGATTTGGGATTTGGGTTTTATTTTTAATTTTAAATCATAATTAATATTTAATATTAATAAAAATTAACATGTCATAATAAAATAATTTATGTCATACCAAAACAAGAATAATTTAAAAGTAAAATAAGTAAATTGATCGTTTTGAAAGTTCAGTGGTCAAAATAAGTCAGAGAATAAAATTAAGTGATAATTTATATATTTTATTCTTTTTTTGTTGTTGGCGACGACTTTAACCGTTTGTTATACTTTTGTTTGTAGATAAATAAAAACTCATCCTTGTTGAATACTTTTTTCATATTTTAAAGTTTATTTTTTTATTTGCTTTGACAAATTCATATCATATATGTTTTTTTTGCAGTTTTGTCTGTTTTTATGACAGTTCATTTCTTCTTCTTTTAGGACAATTTTAGTTTGTCTTTATAATAGTGTTGCCTGTTTTTTTAGCAATTTAATGTTCGTATGACGAATATCAATCGAGCGTTCATAGCAGTGAAGATCGGTGGTCTGTGATGATGTTGATTCCCTTTTGTGATTTTGCCGATATGCCAAGAACAAGTAGCGAAAAAATTTACTTTCTTCTTATTAGAGCACTCTGTCAAGCAGTTGTTTGCTAAATTTCATTCAGAAGATTGTTCAAGTCATTCTGAAAGTGATAGATTTTGTATTTCAATGTCTTTCACACCCTTAAAATTTTATTATATTTTTTTTACGCATTGAATTTTTAATATTTGCGGTATGATTCTTTTGTAATCATTTCACTTTGAATATAATCTAGTATATTTAAAAAAGAAATAAATATATAAATTGTGAATATTTTTAGAATTAATTCAGACAATTTTTATATTATAGATTGAACATAAAATGTGTTCAATAACCAATTAAATATTTAAAGAAATACTAAAAATCCATTTACTGATTTAATATTTTAATAAAAAAAATATAAAATCAACAATCAATTGTTTTAGTGGGATAAGATATTAGATTTTTTAAACAAAATTAAATTTTTAAATTTTTGGTCATGTTTGACAATTAGCATATAGGTTGGATCCTTTAGGGTTAAGAGTTAGAACGTTAGATCTTAAATTTTAAATTCACGTTAGCTTAATCCTCACTATTAGTTCCTTGTGGCACCATCCATGTGATCACTCGTAGATTTGCAAACGATTTCAGGCCTTACCCTAAACTACATCAACATTTAAAAACCTCGTTTCCGGTCCTAATTTTGGTGTCAAACATGATTAAGCAGTTTGAAATGACAGGCTTCGCTAGGAACTCTACTCCCGCATTAGGAGAAAATTGCATATTACTATAATTTCATTGTTCATGTTTTTAATGGCTTCGTCTATGGTTGTTCTCGGGACTTTCACGTTGAAGTTGTTGGTCTCGAAGGCTCGCCTTCTTGCTTCCCTCGACTTCTGTCGATGAGCTCTACGTATTCGTACATTTTATGTAACTTTGGTTTCCCGTCATCCCTTCCCCACCCGCCTATCAACTTTTCTTCGAAATTGAAAATTTTGATACGCGACCCGGAAGACAACGGCACGCGCATTCAGTGACGGATGATTGGGCGCTGATGCGTCGTGCCACAATGGTATGCCCGAGTGTTAGTGAATCCTCGGGAAACCCAACCCCGAAGGTAGCGTTCATGTTTTTAACCCGGGGATCACTGCCTTTAGCACCGCTATGGGAAAAGTTCTTCATGGGACATGAAGGGCTTTCCTCCATTTACATCCATACATCCCCGGAGTTCATTGACGAGCCGCCCGCAACCTCAGTGTTCTACAAGCGCAAGATTCCAAGCAAGGTGAGATTCGTAAATGTTTCCCCTTGTCTTCCGCGATCATCATTGACCACGGCTCTCAGCTTATGTCAAGAAGCATGAACCATCTAAAACATTGACAACCGTCACCATCCCACTTTCACCGTTAACAGTAAATAAGGAGAACAGTAGAGGGGGAAGTATTTCATATCTAACATTTCCATTCAGAATGGATTGATGCAATCCTCCATGTTACGTGGATGAAAATTACGTGCCGACTCTTGTCAACATAATTTCGTCCGAGCTCAACACGAATCGGAGCATTACTTGGGTCGATTGGTCTAACCCAGTTGTAGCGACTATTTTTTGGGTTGTTACGAAATAATTAATTATGTTATATTAAAATGGGAGAGTCCCGCTTTTATTTGAAAAGTTATTAAAAAGAGAGATTTAAAAAAAATCGTTATTTTAAAAAACGTGGAGTCGCCACTGGCCGTTTTAGTAGATCGGACACCAAAAATAAAAACCAGAGATTCCTTTTAAAAATTTGGGTTTAGGAGTTGATTACGGATTGGGAAGGATTAGCACCCCCACACCGTCCAAAATTGGTACCAAATAATTATCACTTTATTAATATCAAATTTTACAGTTAAAGTGACGATCAAATTAAAATTTGGTTATAAGTGCGAATAAATTTTAAGGGCTTCGGTGTTCGAGGGATAAACAAAAACTGCCATCTACGTCTTAGACTGATAGCCAAGCTTACCGTCGAAAAAGGGAGCATCGCATTAACAGTTAAATATATCGAATATGCAACTAAAAAAACATAATAAATCATACATAAACATAAATAAAAGCATGAACATAGAAAAAAAATACATATATTAATAAATAAACACATACATCATGATATCTAAATCATGTCTTAAATTTAATACAAAAAAATATAGAAAAACATACTAATATTACAAAACTATATATCACCCTACTAATAAAATAAATACAAAGATAAGGATCAAAATTTATTACCCCGCTCGAAGTTCGAATGAAAAATTTCGATTGACCCCACCAAAATCCCCGTGCCACCTCGTCATGACCCAAAAAATTTAACTAGATCGGACCCTAAATAGGACCCCGATCGAATGTTGGATCGAACCAGCTGGGGCCAAGGGCACTTGAGCTGAATGCTTTATTTGTGGGTGTCCCAAAGGCTGCCCCCACCCCTCTTTATATAGGCAAAGGGGGAGGTTGGGGGGTGACATGGAGCCTTGAGCTTTACGCAAATTTTCCCTCTTTTTTTGCTTTTTAATTTTTTTTTTGCTTTTCCTTTTTTTATTTAATATTATATATTACTATTTTTATTATATATATATTACATTAACAATATTACTACTAATAATACTACAACCCGGACAAAAATGAGTGATGACAGCTGCCCCTCTTTGCTTGTTTTTTGTGAAACGAGAACAAAGCAAAGATCAAAAGCACTCATTTTTGTCATATTTCCTTGTCATTGGCTTCAGAATCACATGTTCTTCTGAAACTTTCTTCCTCGGCCAACTCTTCAAGCTTTAATCTTCTAAATGGAGGATCCGTTGGATAAGACAAAACCTTGAAATTAAAAATTCAAGGTCACAAGTTCTTCCTATATAGAATTGTTCTCTCTTCTTCTGACTGTGGCCTTGGAAAAACAAATTCTCTCTATATAGAATTTTACCTTGTCCTTGGTAAAGACTTTGGGCTGCAAGTCCTTTCTATATAAAACTTTTCGCCTTCAATTATCAACGTTACAGTTTCTCCCTATATTGAACCTTTTGCATCTTGGATTCTTCAAACTGAGAGTTCTCCCTATATAGAACTTTTAGTCTTGAAATCCTGAAGCATTGGTTTCTCTTATATAAAACTTTTTGCTTCAAAGTTTTTTGAGCTACAGGTTCTTCCCATATAGAACATTTCGCTGAGAGTCATGAGTTCCTTCTATATAGAACCTCTTAATCTGAAATCTTAGGACTACTAGCTCTTCCTATAACCCCCTTGACCCGACCTAGACAGCCAACCGAACCAAGAAGGCTACATTAGGTTTGATGTAGCAAACCAAAGAGATATAACCAAACCCAGTCCACTTTTTCTTTTATCTTATCTAGATGCCAATTATTAACCCTACGTGTTCATACAGACACCAGGTGCAACCCCAACTCAATCGGGCATCAATTTGACATCCAATTGATCACATTTGAGAAATTAGGGACCAAAATGCAAATACAGAAAATTCCATGATTAAACTCATTTTTTAAGTTACCAATCTTTAATTAGTCAAGTTCCAAATTTTCATCCCAAATTTCAGCTCAAACCAATCATTCTACCATATATAATTGCATCGGCAAGAATTAGGGACTAAAATGCAAAGAAAGCAAAACTGACCAAAAGTGACATTCACTGAAGTAATGGTCATCCGTATCGAAACGGGTAAGCTCGTACCAATACAGTTTGAAACACCCTATTTCGATACACCACTAAGTCGTTTCGATATACTAACTGAAATACCGAACTTTTGAAATATTTTAAACCGTACCGATACGGTTTCTTAGGTGTTTCGATAAGTAGGTTCAAGTTGCAAAAGTGAATTCCAGAGGCTAAAACTCGTATCGAAACGCCCATCCCCGTACCGGTACGCCAGGCCAAATTTTCCTAGGTGTATCAAAACGCACAAGACTCGTATCGATCCCACAAGCCTGAAATTGCCTAGCCGTACCGATACGGTCCCCCGCGTATCGGTACGCATGGGTCTGTAATGTCATATTTAGCTGATTTTTCATCCCAAAAGCATACTCAAACCACTCCAACATGCTTTAAACACAATACTAACATGTCAAACATATCTCATGCCAACTAGCATCACACCTCTAACAACACAACAAGAATTCATGCATCAAAGAGGAAATCTATAGGCATGCTTCCTAATATGAATCCAACCAACAAATCAAAAGGTAAACCAACGCCAAAAACAATCCTTAAAGGCCATTTACAACCCAAGAGCAACTAAAGAAACATGTTCAAACAGGGAGTTCCACAAAATATCTCCCAAAATACTACAAGTACCCCATTGCCATTATTCATTATAGTCTAAACCTAAACATACTTTGGAAACAAGTCTTGCCAAGATCCCCTTGCTTCTTGCTGCCTTCCAAGACCTCAATTATCTGCATTGATGGACAACAAGAGCGTAAGCACACAAGGCTTAGTGAGGAATGCTTGAAAGCAACACCATCAATGCATTTAAAACCATTTACATAACGTCATCCTTTTAAACATCATGCCCTTTTTAAAATATACACTTTACACCATTAAAACTAGCATATTAAACCATATGCTACATGTATCATTAAACAACAACAAGTCACATTGCTAACCTTCCACTTAAGCCTTCCCATGTATTACTACCAAATGCAAAGCTTAAGGAGAAACATGTATAAATCCACATTATACAACATAAAACATTCCAATGATACATTAACAATTATATTGGCTTTCAAGTGATCATTAACAAGTTCAATGACAAAAGAGTTCATCAGATACACGGATTCAACAAGTGTTAACCCAACACTTCAAGCCATCTCAACCGGAATAGTGATACAATCACAATCGCGGTATATTAACAACCGGGTACCATAACAACCCATGGGGAGATCCACCCCAATCATCGGTTAGACGCTTAATCCACTAACGGGAGTATTCGATACTGTTTAACCCCTCTACCGTTAAGGTACTTGGATGGAGTATTTGGTACGCCGTATAAACCCCTCAACATCCAATGCGACTTATTTACAGTGCACTCAATCCTATGGTCGGCCAAGTATATCCGATAACAATTTTAAAACCACATCACTTGCCAATATAATTAACCAAATAACATTTACCTCACTGTTTTTAACAAGCATTAAACCATGCCATTTCCAAAGCAACAACCATGCTTTAAAACACAAGTATAAACCACATACTTACAAGGATCACTTACCATGTGCATCCTTCAGCATTTCATGCTTAAAAATAGTATATTAAATACTTTAAAACATGTTTAAACAATATGTAACATGTAAATTAGAACAAGTGCATAAAACCATTTAAAACTAGCACGACCGAGAGAGAAAACCACTTTATACTTACTTCTGAGTCTAGGTAAACGTTTCAAGCTCTACCTTAACTTCCAAAACTCTGTTCCGAAACAACAAAACGCTTTAAACCACATTTTCACTCATCGACACGCGAAACCTCAATTCGCCGACACGAAATCAAGAATTCAAAGCCTCCAACGCTTCCCCAAACACTTCCGAATCAACCTCCCCTGTTTTTACCACAAAACAACTGAGGATTAATGCATCATAATGCATTCTAAACACAGTAACTACAATCTTTCTCGGATTTCCACAACACTTTCACAAATAACCTTCCACAACAACCGAAAACATAACCAAAACACTTCGATTCACAACCCAGCCAACATCTATCAATCTAACATCACTTTTAACACCAAAACACATCTAAAAATATATGCAAAACAACCTACCACCTCCAGTAACCTTACAACCATAAAAACACCACAAAACCTCAAAACTAACAACCTAAACAAATAGAGATTCTTAATTTTCGGGATTCCATTGATAAAAATCACTTATCAACATTATTAAACATCCAAAATATGAATCAAAGCAACCTTAATTACTAGAAATCAGATCCAATTCGCGAATCAACTCATTTTCCCCAAATAACTCAATTAAACATTAGAAAATCATCAAAATCAGATTAGAAACACAAAAACAAGGATAAAATGCTTGGGAATTTCAATAAAGAACCATACAATAGAGGAGATCTCGGACCTTACCCCTATTGTGAAGTTTCTCCCTCAATTGATTTGTGAAAAGCTAAGAAAACACAAGATTATTGTAAGATTTTGTATAAACAATCTTTATAAAACAATTTGAAACAATAAAATCAAGTTAAAAACCACCTCACCTCTGGAAATTTGATGAAAAACAGAGTGCTTGGATGAGGATAGAATGGAGAGAAAAAAGTTGAGAGAAAATGACGTGATTTTTGTTTTAGAAAAGATAACTAACTTTTTAATAAAATCCTCTTTATTTACTAATTAAACCACATGTTAAAATAAGTCAAATCAAGGGAGAAATCATCATAAACCAATTGGTAAAATAGCTCCTTAAAGATTCTAAGTATTTGACCCTTTTCATTTTAGTCACTAGAAAATCACAGTTTTCAAAACTTTCATTTTGGTCACTAACCAGAATGTCCATCTTCCAAAATCCATTTTTCGAAATTTATTACACCATTATTAAGTACATAATTAATTATGATTTTTAAGCATTTTTTCATAATTTTTCCAACACCAAAAATATATGATCCCGAAACCGACTCGAATCTCTACTCTGGTCCACCGAACCGTCTAATAAACCACCAAACCGCTAAGCCCTAAAACCTGGGCATTACACTTCTTATATAGAACCTTCATCTTGGAATTTTGAAGAATTGGGTTCTTCCTATATGGAACCTTTGTCTTCAAACACGGCTCCCCATTTTTTGATGGCGCGAGCACCAAGAATTCCTGATTCTTCCCAAAAGGCTGAAGAAATGGAAGTTCTCGAGATGGTGTCCCAATTTCTGATCGTCTTGGCATCAATGACAATGAAATATCATAATTGGGTGAGTACAAAAGACTCTTGGCTCTTTGTTGGTCCACCTCTTCACAGACGAAGTTGCGAATTAAAATCTTTGATGAGATATATTTCTCCAAAATGTGAGGTTGTAGATCAAAATCCTTGCTGGTCTTTGCATACATATTTTTGGTCGTTCGATTTTGATCATCTCCTTGCTTACTTCTTCTTCTTCTTTTTTTTCTTTTTTTTCTTTTTTCAGATTTTCTCTGTTTTTTCTTTTTTTCTCTTTTTCTTCTTCTATTTCTCCCTTCTTTTCTTTTCTTTCTTTTTTTCTTTTTTTTTCTTCTTTTTTTCTTTATTTTTTTCGCTTATTTTTCTTTTTATAAAATCTGGAGCGGTGAGTTTTTCCTATATAAAACTCTCTGTTTAAAGCCTTTAAGCTACAGATTCTTCCTATATAGTACCTTTCGCCTCGAAGTGCTAGAGTTGTGAGTCATCCCTATACAGAACTTTTGACTTTGAAATCTTGGAGCTATTAGTTATTCCTATATAGATCTGTTCACTCTGAAATAGCTGGAGCGACGAGTTCGTCCTATATAGAACCTTTTGCTCTAAAAGATTTGAAGTTGTGGGGTCTTCCTATATAGAACCTTTTGCTTTGAATCTTTTGAGTTGCAAGTTCTTCCTATATAGAACTTGACAGGTTCTTCCTATATAGAACATTTTGCTCTGAAATCTTGAAGTTACGGGTTTTTTCTATATAGAATCTTTCACTTTAAAGTCTCAAAAATGCGGGTTCTCCCTATATAGAACCTTTATCTTTGAAAATGGCACCACGTTTCTTATGACGTGAGTACCAAAAAATTTTCACTGCTTCCCAAAAGGCTAAAGACTGGAAATCTTTGAAGAATGCCCCGATTTCTGATCATCTTGGCATTAAAGGGTATCTCGCTTTGAGACTACCATGTGATTTTCACTATTTTCTTAAAAGCTGAAGACTGGAAAACCTTGAAGGCTGCCTCAGTTTCTAACCATCTTGACATCAAAAGGTGTTTCGCTTTGGAAATCTTGAATATGATCTACTTCTTTAACATGAAGTTGTAGATCAAAATCTCTGGTAATCTTTAAATACCTGTTTGAAACAAGCAAAATGCTTCTAAATTAGCATGCCCCTAACATAGGGATATCTATATAATGCATGAAATATAATATTTTTTAGGGATGTTCAAAACTCCAAGTCCCTGAAAGGTCATTCTCGAATTTTTTCCCTTTATTTCTTTGTAGTATGCTCTTTAACCATTGTTACGCGTAATAAGTGCTCTGCAATTGTGCAAGTGTACACATCGCAAGTTATAGTATAAAAGATATCGTCTCCACAGGGATTGGTGCCACTTTAAGAATCTAATCTCTTGCACTGTAAAAAGTAAAAACACAAGTAGAAGATTGTAGGAGTTTTAATTAACAACTAAACTAAGAAAGAAAATAAGTAAAAGAAGATGTAATCTAATGAGAGAGAATAGGACAGGTTATCGTGAGTTGAGGTGTGATAGCCGTTTGGATCGTCTTGGTAAAAGAGTGCAAGGGCAACTCAGTTGCCGTGGCAACTTGCACAGCGGGGTTGCCTTGGCAACTAATCGATAGTTGCATGGGCGACTAGTTGGGCAGCAACTTCAAGGTTTGGCGGAGTGTTCTTCAATGGTTTCTTCTTATCCCTAAGTCAAAGCTCTAGCTATTTGTGCATGCCTTGATAATACATCCCTGCGTGAATCAAGGGTGAACAACAACCAATCTTGCGCTCCTCTTAGTTGTTGAAATCCTTAACTTATTCCTAAGCCGGATTAATCTTCACCATCAATAGATTGAATAAAGATCATACTCATTCGTTTCTTGAATCTAACTCTCCCGATATTAGATAAATAGATGAAGTTACAGATCCTCTCCCAATTCACTCGCAAACAAGAATAAGAACCAAGAATGAGTAAACCTTGAATAGAAAGTGCAAACTCTTATTACCTAAACAAAATCCAATTGTTTCTCACAACCACAAGACACAATAACCTTAGCCAAATAGATTTAGTTAATGGCTAGGTTCCAAAGAAACACAAGATAAAGAATTCCTAGCATAAACCTAATTGAACAAGAAAGAAAAATATGAAGAATGGATGGAGCTTTGTCGAAATCTCCCTTGCCTTTGATCTTGTCAAAAATTCTCTCATCTCTCTCCCCTTGGAGTTGACGGCATGGTCTTTAATTTATAGGGCTAGGTCAAAGTCTTTTTTTGAGGAGGAAGTTAAGCTGGAATTAAATTATCTTTAAAGAATATAATTCTTTATTATATTTAAATTCTTTTTAGAACTTCTCCTATCTTCTTGGGATTTAATTTCTCTTTGACCTCTTCATGGAAATCAAACTCTTTTGGGATTTAACTTTGCTCCACATCATCTTGGGTTTATCTAGTCATCTTATTATATTTAAATTCTTTTTAGAACTTCTCATATCATCTTATTCCTTGTCGAAAATTGCCTTGGCAACTAGCTCGGCATCTCCTTCATGCATTGCCCTGGCAACTAGCTCGACATATCCTTCATGCATTGCCCTCGCAACTGGTTCCAGTCTTGCTTTGGCAAGTGATTCTGCACACACACACACAAAAACACACCAAAGCAGCATCTTTTCCCACAAAAACCACCAAGTTATGTAATCAAGCTCAACGATGGAAAGAAACATGAATTAATGCATGAATGACTAATTATGCAATTAATATGAGCCTAAGTCTAACAATAATATGAGTAAAAAAGGGTAATAAAAATAATACTTTTGAACACTTATCAATCATCGTCTCCATCAATCTTCATTTCATCAATTGAATACTCATCTCAAATATAGTTGTACCCACGTTTTCAATCCTCTTGCGTGAATGCCCTTCTTCTTCTCATGGTCACTACCACTTCGCAAATAATCTCCTTCTAGTCCCTATACCACTCTTATGTTAGGGACTTTCATCATCTTATTCATTCAGCATTGCCCTATTCAATCCTAGGTTGAACTTTTCTTGTCATTGATCCAAGCGGGCAAAATACCTCTACTCCCTAAACTCATCTTTCAATTTAATCTTCTTATAGCATCTCATGGTCACAACAGAACCCTGTATTACTCGGCATAATCATGATTTGAATATATCATTATCACTCATGTAGCTACTCGCTTAAAAGATTGATGGAGCATACAACCACCTTAAGAGTTAATAAGCTTTTCGCTACAGAGGAGTGCCCCAAAGATTTTACTCATTTCTCCCTTTTTTAAACACTCTTATCTAGGAATACCTTTTAGTAAACCCAAACAATGGAGTGTAATTTCTCTCTTTCTTTTTCTTTTTCTTTTTCTTTCTTTCTTTTTTCTTAGACTGCCCATTTTGGATTTTCAGTCTTGAGTCCTTTTTTTTATTCAACTGTATCTATACTTGGACATTGATGTCTACTTCCTACTTGAAAGTAATCCATTCTCTGCGGCTCTTCTAAACTGATGCCTATTGACTGGAGAATTCTTCATGTGTCTTTTTATTGTATTGTTCATCCTTAATTGCTTCGGCCTTTTGGTTGGCATTCTCTTTTTTTTGTCTTCAACCATTTTTTTTTTGTGATTATTTGGCTTTCGTATATCTGATCTCATTTTTTCTTCCTTGAAAAGCAAAAAAATATCATTCGTCATCACATTCATAGACATCTGGAGATGTAATCACTAATTTTATCAGAAATTTTTATTTTTTTGTAAATATTTGAATAATGGGCTTTTGTTATTATTACTTTACATATACTATAATTATTAGTTTTAAAAAAATATTATTAATATTTTATAAGCATTATCTCTTTAAACCATGACCGTGGAGAGAGGAGAGTCTCTTTTTAGTCGAAAACAGGGTTTTAATCGAAAGGCTAGGCTTCTTTTTTTACAGATCTAGTCGAGAGGGTGTGGCTTTGTTTGAATCTGGTGTCGGTTTTAGATTTAAGGAGAAGAATATGGTGGTTTTAGGTTCGGTTTTAGGATGTTAACGACGTCGGCCACCGGTTAACGGCGGAGCTGTGGTAGTTCTAGGTTTAGGGTCGAGAAAGAGAGTCTGCCGAGGGAGAGAGAAAGCTCTCCAGATGTAAATCTGTTTTTGAAAATCAAATGGAAATGACTGGCTTTCGCATTTCCACTTTGTTTCCTTTTGACGTTTGATGTTATTTAATTCCCTTTTTTATGCTTTATTCCATTTATTTTAAAAGCTATTTAATGCAGATTTTATATCTTGTTTCAGAATCATTTAATGTTTTTAATATTAAATCCAATTTTGGTCCCTTCCAGTACTCCAAATCACCTTTTTAATCCCTCTTCCTTGTTTTTCTTCTACTTTAATCCCTGCATTGCATTTTTTTGAGCCCTTTCTTTGTTCCTTTTACATTTTAGTTCCTTAATGTATGAATGTATGTGTTTATTTAAATCTTGTGTTTTGGCTGTGGCTCTGTACGATATTTATGTGGTATGATGGTTGTGTTATGTGTATAGTGTACATGTGCATGTGTTATATTTTATTATTCGCATTATATGTATGTATCCTACAAGTAAATATGCTCCGGTTTTATAACATATATATAATTCCTAAAGGTAATAAAATAAAACTTTATTATATAGCGTAAAGTATATTATAACTATATATACATTACATGTTTTCTTCCTTAAGCTTTATATAAGTTCTGTTTTATACCTATATATAATGTAACATATGTAAGTTAAGTTTTTATATGTTGTTCCTTTGATTTAAATTCATACGCAGATTATGTAGTATATATGTGTTAAGTTTGTAAAAGATTAAAATGTATGTATTTTTTTTTTTTGAAAAGTAAAAAAGGTTATATACAGTATGTTTTTGTATGATGCGTCTTACATAAAGTTTTTTTTGTTCCTTTAGGTGTTTTGATAGGCCTTTATGATTAATTTAGAGTTAAAATTTTAATTTAATTAATTTAAACTATGCGCCCGTTTTATTGGGGCATAGGTTTTAAATTAATTAAATTAAATTTAAGTTTAGAGCCTTAGTTAGACTTTAGGTTCGAATCAATTTAATTCATTTAAATTCGTCATTGGCTTATTGGGGTAAATGTTAAATGTATTAAATTGGTTGGACAATTCTTAATTATTTTAGGGGTAAAGTTGGAATTTCACGTAGATCACATAATTTAAAATTATGACTGGTTAATTTTAGATGGTTTCCTTGGCTCATTGAGATTCTAGTTTAAAATTAATCGAATTGGTTATTATGGTTCAAGATAACCAATAAAAATGATAGTTTTTTTAGGTTTTAGGATTAAATTAATTTAGGGTTAACGGTTAGTTTAACTTAGTTAATAATTAGAACACTAATTGAATTCCAATAATTTGGGCCTTTTTAGGTTATGGGCCTTAGGGCTTTAATTTCATGCTTTTCCTTGTCATGCATTTTTCAAATGTCATTCATGTGGCTAATATTTTAATTGGACATTGTATATAATTAATTAACTTTAATTATAAAAGGGAGGTATTTATTAATTTCGATATTTGTGTCGTAATAGTCCTGGCTCACTAGATGTTAACCAAATATTCGAATTAATTCTTATCGTCTAAAGGTAATTTAAAACGAATTAAAATTTTGACAAGTCATTTCATTATGTTTAACTGCTTGCATCATGCATAAAGGTGATGAACGGAGTTCGAACCATAAATTAACACGACAGTCATGCTTATTCGATGCCGGTTTAATCTGTGGTCCGAAGTTTCGTCACCCTTATTAATTAAATGATTAATTGATTTGAATCCACCAATTTGACCAAGCTCGTTTAATTAAAGTCTAAATTCAACCACGAACAATTTAATTAAATTCAATTTAAATTTTGATAATTTCTATTAATTAAAAGCAACATGTATTTTGGTGCCGATTTCATGGCGTGATGGGGGTGCTAATTCTTCCCCGCGTGTAACCAACTCCCGAACCCTTTTTCGAGCGAATCTCTGGTTTTATGGTGTCCGGCCTACCTTATTGGCCGGTGGTGACTCCAAGTTTTTTTATTTTCAAAATACGATTTTTAAAGGACTTCCCCACATTTCAGGCACTTTTCAAATACGAAAGGAACCCTATTACTCCTTTTTTAGTGATCACGTTCGAAACATTAAATTTTTGAATTTCAGAAAGGTTGCTACAGGAGATAGTCTTTAGGGGTAAAGAGTTAGGGTCAACACTTGATCCAAGAATCTTAAACAACAAATGCCTAAGAGAGAAATTCTCTAAATGGGATCTTCCCATTGTCTAAACACACGTATTGTTCCTCCATATGCCTAAATGGATTAGCGGATACTCACATTTGCAATACCATCACAACATTCAATTTATTCTAAACATGAGCAGCTTAGAATTGATCTTTATATTAAAAATTAACGGTACTCTATGATTGAGATTCGAGGACCAGATAAAAATGATATATACATATGCATGTATTTTTCACAAAATGTGCGTATAAGTATGGGAGAATAAAAACTATCCCATGATAATGAATGAAAGGTATAAAGAATCGAAGAATGCCAAAAAAATGCAAAAATGTTTTCTAAATAACAAAAATGAAATTTCTATTTCAAATAAAATCTATAGCATAGCTTAAAGATTTTTTTTTGCATTTTTCCCAAATGCACAGGGATTAACGGTTTTGAGTTGCCTTTACCGGTAGACATTTGCTCCGGGCTAGTTGTACCATTCCCCTGGGTACAAGCAGTTTATACCAATCATGGCATTGGATTTTTCAAAGGATTTATGTTCCTTTGACCATTCGTAAGAATGAATTTTTGATGGGCATTTGAATTACCCATTGTCTTAAATTTTACCCTGTTTAAGCACATTACGCTAACATTTCTGTCGTACTTGTTAAACTCTATTGAGCTCTTTCCAGCTTTGTGAGCATGAAAACCAATAATCAACTTTTATAGATTGGTGTATGCAAAAAAAATTTATACATGAAAAATAATTTAAAAAGTTTCTTCTTTTTCTTATTTCATCCTTAAGAAATTAAAGAATTCTCTATTTTTCAGAAAAAAAATTCCTAAGAAAGGATAGAATCGAGAAAAAATCTTCTTAAGAACTACGAAAAACATTTTTTAGATTAGTAGGATTAAAGAATCTTTTCATTCTTAGAAAAAATCTTTAAGAAAAAAATTGAGATAAAAAATTATCCTTAAGAAATGACATGATTGAAAATTTTTGTTTTTGAGAAAATCAATTGAGAAATTCTTTTTTTTTAAATGAGAAAAAAATCTTGAGAAAGGAAAGAATTGAGGAATCCATTTTCTTTTTTCTTTTTAACCATACCCTTATGAAATGATTAAATTGAGAAATATTTTCTTTGAAAAATGTCCTTATGAAAGGATTGAAAGCTTATGTTCTTGTGAAAGGATCAAAAAGAAACTATTATTATTTTTTGAAATAATGTTCTTATAAAAGGGCTGAACAAGTGTATTTGTGAAATGATTGAGAAAATCTTGCTTAAAAATATTTATTCTCATGAGAGGGTGGAAAAAAGCTCAAAAATGTCCTTGTGAATGGACTATATATAAAAAATCTCATTGGAACAAATTAAAATGTCCATTTTTTTCAAAATCGCCCTTATGAAATGACTGGATTTAATAATTTAGTTGGAAGGATATAAAAGTTTATTCTTGAAAAATGTCCTATAAAAGAATTTAATTGGAGAAAATTCATGTTTTTAGAAAGATGTATCCTTATAGAAGTATGAATTTTAGAAAATATTTCTGAGTAATGGTGCAAAACTACTTTCTATTAAATGCATTTATGCAATGCATGTACGTGCCTTCATGGTGATGCAAAGATGCAATTGTTATGAATGTTTTATGAAAAACCGTATGATGTAGGAACATATTAGGTGATGCAATGTATAAAGCATAATTAACAACAATAAACAAATGTAAGGACGAATACAAATGAAATGTTGATTCGCAAATAATCTTTTAGGAAGACTTTTATCAAGAGAAGATGCATGTTTACAAAAGATTGATAATAATCATTCTTCCTAGTATCTTGATTTCCCGAAATGAAGCGCGTACTTGGTGCTCCAACTTTGTCTCTTTTCTATTTGCTTGCGTTTGGATCATCTTAGACTGTAGCATTATCAATCTCTATACATTACAAAACATCTCTCTTATTATAAAGATCTCCTAATATGTAATAATTTAATCAACACATGTGAAATGTAAATATGAATGCAATGAGGTATTGATTCTAAAAGTGATCCCCATAGAACAACTTCATTGAGACCAAAAGGTTTCGTTGCATCAGATATTCTTTTCCTAAGCTCAAATTCCACCAAGCAGTCTGCTAATATACTAGGATAACCCTTGTTCTGAATTCTCATTTTTTAAATTCTCAAAGAATCTAAACTCGTCGTTTGAAGGCGATACAATTCTCGATGGTACGCCCCTAAATTCCGTAATAATACTCGCAGTGAGCAATGATGTCCAATCAACCTGGATAGGGTGATTTTAGCTTTCATCTTCCAGTTATTAGTAGGGTGTTGAACCTCGTCTTGGATATTGACTCTTCTTCAATTTTGTATCTCAAATGATCGTTGGCTCAAAGTAGAATTGAGGTTTTTCATCCTTGAAGCCTAATATTCCTGTTCTAATAAGGTCTTGCACTCTGTTTTTCAAGGCTTCACAATTCTCGGTATTATGACCCGAACTTTCTAAGGGGTAATTGTATCTAGCGCGGTTGTTATAGCCTTTTGGGAAATGAAGTTATTTGCAGAATTTGGGCTTTCTGTTTTTGAAACCCAATACGCTCGTCTTGATAAAGTCTTCAACTCTACTCTTTAATGCCTCATATTCTCGACAGTGTAACCTGAACTCCCAAAATGGTAATCACATCTGACACGGCTGTTGTAACCTTTTGGGTAAGATGGTTTCTTTGGTGTAGTCTAAACTGTGATAACGGGGTTTCGAGCATCGGGAGTAAATTGACTTACCTCACAAGAATCGAGACATGTTCCTTCATATCACTTGCTTCTCGGATTTCTTCTGGACATGTCTCTATTTTTTGAAAACTTGACCCGGACGTACCTCCTAATGGCTTGTTAACACAGATCACGAATGAGTTCGAACTATGGCACTTGTTGGAATTACCTTGCTCAAGGGTGGAAGTCTGACCATCGTGCTTCATATTCTAATTCTCAGCTAACTCTTCTCTCGGTTCGACAAACCTTTTGCCTTTAGCTATAGCGGTCATCAAATCCATTATCTCGGCCATCCGCTTCTTTAATTCTTGTATTTCAAGTCGTTCTTCTCTAGCATGAATATCATCTATCTTATCTGACCTGAAGTTTTTGGATGAACTCTTTCCTATTGTATCTGATCTAGCTTTAGGACAAAACCTCAAACTTGTATCATTTCTCATCTGATTAGAAAACCTTTTGTCCATTATGAATGATTTCTAATTTTAGACGACCACTCGTGAATCAATACCTTTAAAATAAATGCGAGAATGAATGCAAATAAAGGCATCAATTCCATATGTGATCACTCTAGAACAACTTTCATTGAACATAAGAAGGTTCTCCTCACAAAAAGAAAACATGTTCTTCTGCATGTAAGCTTCCACTCTAGCTTCTGATCTTTTTGTCGCTTCAAGCAGGCGGAAAACTCGCAATCCCTTTTTTAAGAACAATAATATCCGATAGGAAGGATTAAAATTTTTAAGAAAAATTCCCTTGTGGAAGGGTTGAATTAAAAAATCAATTTTAAGAAAAGTATTCTTAAGGAAATTGTAATAAAAAATTTAAGGGAAAATGTATCCTTAAGGAAAGATTCGATTTTAAGAAAAAATATCTTTGTGGAAAAGTTGTAATAAAAGGTTTTAGGAAAAATGTCTTCATGGAAGGATTAAATTAAAAATTCGGTTTCAAGAAAAATACCCTTACGAATAGGTAAAATTAAAGATTCAATTTTTAAGAAAAATATCATTACGAGAGTGTTAAATTAAAAATTTAATTTAAAGAAAAATACACGTATAAAAGGGTTAAATTTAAATTTAAAAACTTGATTTTTAAAAAGAATACCCTCACGAAAAGGTTAAATAAAAAAATTCAATTTTAAGAAGAAATACCCTTACGAAAGGGTTAAATTAAAAGTTTTGATTTTTAAGAAAAGTGACATCTTTTAGAAACTACTGAAAAAGCTTTAATTTTCTGCAGTTGGCATTCTCGCTAGCTCGATCACTTCTGGTACCAATGTCGATGCTACATGTTTTCATCTTTGATCCTGAGACACCTTCCATTCATGGTGAAACTTTTCTAATTTGAATGATCATTTTGAAAATTGACCATTTATATCATGTTATGCAAATGTAAAAAATGAAAAACAAAAGAAAATTAAAAAAGGGTTAGTAGACCAGATATAATCGATAAATAAATGCAAGACAACAACATGAAATAGACCTAATTATATGTCATCTAATATTCTAGGTTGTCCACATGGTTTTAGAAATGTGGGCTTTCTATGTTCTCTACATGCAGTTTTAGTTCTAAAAGATACTCGAATTGTCCTTGTTGTCCCCTACTAAGGGTAGCAAGGCCCCCGATCATCACCCATTATAGGCTCATTTCAACCGAGTTTAATTCAGGGGGAGTCGTTCCTCTATGTCCATACGAGGAAATGATATTCCCACGAAAACATGGAGTAGTAGAGCCCCAAAGGTACTTGCTAGGCCCATACGAAGGAATAATATCCCCTCGAAAGCAATAGCATTTTCCCTTCACTTAGACAAACGAGTTTATATATCAATTTTTAAATGCGTTAAAATAAACTTGCATTTATAAATAAATATTAGTTTAATCGTCACTTGAACCCGCAACTTCTGATATTAATAAAGCGGTGAAAATTTTTGGTTTAACTCCTTTTTGTTTTAAAAAACAAAATCGGTCCCCAGCGGAGTCGCCATGCTGTAGCGACTATTTTTTTGGCCATTATGAAAATAATTAATTATGTTATATTAAAATGGGAGAGTCTCGCTTTTATTTGAAAATATATTAAAAAGAGGGATTTTAAAAAATCGTTATTTTGGAAAACGTGGAGTCGCCACCGGCCGTTTTGGTAGACTGGACACCAAAAATAAAAACCAGAGATTCCTTTTAAAAATTTGGGTTCGGGAGTTGATTACGGATGGGGAAGGATTAGTACCCCCACATCGCCCAAAATTGGTACCAAATAATTACCGCTTTATTAATATCAAATTTTACGTGTTAAAGTGACGATCAAATTAAAATTTTGTTATAAGTGCGAATAAATTTTAAGGGCTCCGGTGTTCGAGGGATAAACAAGAACTATCATCTAAGTCTTCGACTAGTAGCCAAGCTTACTGTCGAAAAAGGGAGCACCGCATTAACAATTAAATATATCGAATATGCAACTAAAAAACATAATAAATCATACATAAACATAAATAAAAGCATGAACATAGAAAAAATACATATATTAATAAATAAACATATACATCGTGATATCTAAATCATGTCTTAAATTTAATACAAAAATATATAGAAAAACATACTAATATTACAAAACTATATATCATCCTACTAATAAAATAAATACAAAGATAATGATCGAAAATTTTTACCCCGCTCGAAGTTCGAATAAAAAACTTCGACTGACCCCTACCAAAATCTCCGTGCCACCTCGTCATGGCCCAAAAATTTAACTAAATTAGACCTTAAATAAGACCCCGATCGAATGTTGTATCGAACTAGCTACAGCCAAGGACACTGCCCCCAAAATTTTGGGGAGCCGAATGCTTCATTTGTGGGTGTCCCAAAGGCTGCCCCCACCCCCTTTATATAGGCAAAGGGGAGGTTGGGGGTGACGTAGAGCTCTTTTTCTTTTCTTTTCTTTTTTTAATTTTTTTGTTTTTTCTTTTTTTTTATTTAATATTATATATATATTACTATTTTTTATTATATATATATTATTTTAATAATATTACTACTAATAATATTAAAATTCGAATAAAAATGAGTGATGGCACCGGTCTACACCCAGCACAATATGTGATAAAAGATGTATCAATGACAATGTCGAATTAGGCAAAGATTTGATTGTACTTATAATGGCCAAACACGCTCAATTTGCTTCCTTTTTGCTAGGAAGTTTTATCCGATACACCGGAGCCATTGCTTAAGATGGCTCCAGAATTACTTGGATTAAATGAATGGAAGATTATATAGGAAGTCAAACGATTGTGATTTTTGGGTAATCGATGGATTATTCAATCTTTACCACTCTACTCATTGGGGGGCGATTTGTCTACAGCCGAAGTTCACTTTTACCATGTTTCTTACTCTCTCTTGATCATCATCATCATGGGCCGAGCCACGTATAATATTTAGTTGTTTAGTTATTGTAATATTTTTTATCAAGTATTAATGTTATATGTATTACTAATTTTTATTATTTTATTTAAATATTTTAATTCTTTAAATTATAACACTCAAAATAAAATTTCTCGCTCCGCCCTTAATCATCATCAGTAATAACTATACTATTATAAATTCAGCGAGCAAAATAAATTTCACTTGTATCAACTTCGACATTATTTCTTCTCCAACTATCGATAAAATTTATGAGACACTCTTCGAAAAATTCTTGAATATATTTTGGAGTAATATATCTGATGTCAACAATTATTTTCATATCATTTGGCAAAAAAAATGAAAATGTTATATCATCACTTAACAGAAAGAAAAAAAACAAAAAACTCAATTGAGAGATTATTTTACCCCTTTCAAATTGATTTACTTATTTTTTCAGTGAAATAATCAAAATACAATCTCAAATCTAGTATAGAAACGACTATGTACTTCTACCCAATTGTAGCCCACATAATTCTTTGATTTATCCGAACTATAATTTACTTTTTAAAAAACAAAATATTAAAAATATGTTAATATATTTTTATGATTAAATTTAAATATTATTTTTATTGAAAAATTATTTGAGTCAAACTTAGTTGAATTGAACATTTTAGGCTTAAGGGTGTAACAAGCCTCTCAACTTTTGAAAAAAAATAATTAAGCCCTCGAATTTCTTTTGCACCTAATTAAGTATTTGAACAAAAAATTAACCAATTAAGCCATTGAACCAAGAAATTAAATCGATTAAGTCATTTGACCATTAATCTTGACCGATTTTTTTGGATCTGTTGGTGCATTGCTTCGTGTCACGGTGTTTTCACTTAACATTTTTAAAAAAATTCTTTAATAGTTATAAAAATTCAAAAAAACTTATAAAATATATTTTTTGGAAAAAAACTGTAAATGCAACATGATAGAACTATGGTGTATTATGTGCCAGTAATATATAAAAAAATACTTGTCAAGATTAAATGGTCAAAATTGGTCAAAGGGCTTAATCGATTTAATTTATTAGTTCAATGACTTAATTGATTAAATTTTTTGGTTCAATGGCTTAATTGGATGCAAAAAAAAATTAAGACCTTAATTGTTTTTTTCCAAAAATTTTATTACTCAAAGTCTGATTTTAATAAAATAAATTTAGGATGGTGAATTGTTTAATGGATTCCAAACCAATCCATTTCAAATGAAGTGAATTTTTCATTGGGCCCGTTTAGCATTGAGTTCCAAACCAATTTTTAGAGCGCCAACGGAAAAGCTACGTTGGATGACCAAAAATCACGCTTTTTTAATCAGCTTTTGCACCTGATTTGGTCTCAAAATCAAACTTTTGAAAAACGTTAAAATTTTCAGCTTCTCCCCAAACCATCGTTTTTCACCTAAAATCTCGTTCTAAAATCATTCTCGAAAGGAAATGAGATAGGATGAATTTTTTTTTTTTAAGTGTGGAATGGTTATAGTCTTTGCTCATTCTGCTTCGCCGTGCCTAATATTTAAAAATATCACTTTTACCTTTTTTATCTACAACTATTCAAAAGGTAAAAAAAAAATAAAACTTTACCATTGTATAAGTCCTAATACATGTATTCTTTCAATAGTATCTTATATTTATTTGGAAAATTAAATTAAGGCGAGAGAAGTATAGTGAAGATAGAAATATTCAACGTCCATGAAGATTACACTGGTTTTCAGACTTTCCTGGCGGAACAGAGCAGGTGGTGAAATAAAAAAGACACGTACCCGATGCATACTGAGTAAACCATGAGATAACTTTTTTTTGCAAGTGACATAATTTATTAATACTAGATGTGTTGGTAAATGTAATTAGAGAAAATTAAAGATTTGTGACCTAAATGAAAGTCTATGTTGAATTCAATTATCTAAAAAGTAAATTTACCCTATTTTCTACCAGAGTAATACTTACCAATCGTCCTCCCACCAAATCATAATGTGAATAATGGGGACCTTGATGTTCTCCAAATATTTTATAGGTAAACAAATTCTGGGGAAAATATTTCACAGTTTCTGGTTTTACAAATGAAGAGGAAAAATATTAGTATATATGAAAACCATGTGAGATTTACATGTATTTGACTAACAGTGATTATGCAGCAGCAGTTGAATATGAAAGATTTAGAGTAAGCTTATTTGTAGCAGTGGCACTTGAATATGAACTCTGAGGCATAAACAATTTCAAAATCTTTCAGACAAACGCATGATCAACCGTGCAACCAATTTTACTGTTTTGGACTGGACTAGTGTATCCGTGCAAATTGTCAAACACATAGCATACATGTTTTCTAATGAAGTCAACAGCTGCAACGATCCATGTGGATTGAATTGTCAAAAACCTTGGGATGAATAAGGAATTTCACAGGCTTGAGAGGTGTGATTGCTGTGAAACCAGGCTGCCGAGGAGGGATGGAGCCAGAATTTAGAGTTTTGGTAAAATATAAATGTTTAGAAGTGAAAGACAAATTCAAAAATAAATTAATTTTTTTAAAAAAAATTATATAAGAAAACAAAGGTGAAAAAAGTTGGGGGTAAGGGGCAATTGCCCCACCCCTTAATAGCTCCGTCATTGCTGCCAAGTGTCAACCAATCTCCATGAATAATGAGTCACCTTTATTTTCTAGTATATATTAGTATTCCATCAAACCCATTTGGTCAATTAAATCTAACCGCTCGTTTGGTTCATTAAAGCATTTTTTATTTTTTAAATAATTTTTATTTTCAGTTTTTCAAATATTAGAAAACACATTTGAAAACTTGTTTTAAAAAATTAAAATGATGAAAATGTGTTTAGCATTTAGTTTTTAAATTAGGACCGAATTTTTTGTAATTAAAAATAAAACCAAATTGAAAAGAATGTCTACACAATTAGGGCTAAATTTAATAATTTTTTCGAATTATGACTAAATTGAATGAATGAGTAAATATGAAGGTTTAATGTGCTTTTATATAATTTTTTATAACTATTGTATCACCTATTTAACGGCAGTTAATAGTTTAGTGACAATTTTATAACAAAAAAATAAAGTTTAATATTCAATATTTATCTTTTAAAAGTTCAATGACCGTTTTAAATTTTTGATACAGTTTAGTGACCATTATGTACTTTACCCAAAAATATTTTAAAAATAATATTAATTTTGGGTCACAAAGAGGAAAGGCACATCCTCTTCCTTTTTTGATATAGATTGATCTCCATCTTTAGGGGTGTCACCAACCCGTACCACGTAAAATTTTTTTTAACAAAATTTGTATATATATTTTATGAAAAATATTTTGATATACAAGTTTGTATAAATTTTAGTTGACAAAATTTTTAATTTTAATATTTGTAGGTTTAGGTTGTGGTTTATGATTTAGGTTGTAGGGTGTAGAATGTAAGGTTTATGATTAGAACTTAAAGTTTAGGTTTAGGGTTTAAGGTGTTAGGATTAAAAATTTATGTTTTAAATTTTATAGCTTATGTATAAAGAATTGTATAATTTTTTTACACAACTTGTATATTAAAATATAACTCTATTTTTATCTATTTTCGTCCTTGATGACATAGAATTAATATCAAAACCAAAGACGATGCACTTTCGGAACTAAATATACCTTCCTTGAATTAAAGAAAATTATTTTTGGAAATATTTTTTGATGTCATTTTATTAAATAATTAATAAAAATATTATTAGAGTAATAAAAAGGTGATGATGACATTGATGTTGAGCGTCGGCCAGCCGCTGCGAATCAATGTCAATGAAAAATAATTAGAGCACAATTGGTTTGCCCTATTAACTAATCAAATCACTTTCATTTCAATCTTAATTTCCATTCAAACGTAGACGCGAATCTAGGGTTGGTAGGGGGTTATAGGTTCATAAAAATACAAATCGATATACTATAACGAAAATTTCGAAAAATCAAACTAAATAGTAAATAATCGTATCGATAAAAGTTAACCAAAACGGTAGGGTAATTATACTGGTACAATTAAAAGTTAATTGAGATTATTAAAATTATGATTTTTAGTTGAACGATTAATCAAAAAAATCGATAAAAATTAAAAATTAATTTTCTATTGATACTAATTACTGATTATTATTAATATATTAAAATTTTATATGATACACAAAATGATAAACGACATTACCAAGTATAAAAAATATTAATCGTACAAAATTAATTTTACATGTTCCTTATATTTGACGTATATATTGATTATTATTGAAGTTGTACTATAATTTAATCTTTCTAAACTTTTTAATTGCTTTAAACATTAAAGACTTTTTTATTATAAATATTAAAGGCTTTATTTGAAATTCTTTGGTTGATATTTTTTAAGCTATTAAAATTATTAGTAATAAATAGGTATATTATTTTATAATACTTGATGTAAAACGGTTTATGGTTAACCGAGTAACTATAGAATAAATAGGTTAACTGTTTATGCGCTAACCGATTTAAACAATATGGTACCGGTTCACCAAAATGTCAAACTGAAACTTCTGGTAAATGTACCAACAAGTTGTTTCGGTATGATTAACCGCCTGCAAGCACTCCTAACTATAGTCCCGAATTTGATAAATTATGCAGAAGTCCCTTTAATTAATATTAAATTATAAAATAGCACATGATAAAATTATATATTATCCCATTCTAGAATGAAGAATATAATTTAATTCGTATAAAAATTGTAAAATAGAAGTTAATAGAATAGTAAAACTATATTCTGGTTCCATGAAAATTTCTTTAAAGATGATCATCATGTAAAAGTATGAAAAGACATGAATAAATTATAATTTTTTTATTATACTTTTTTTTTCTCAAAAATGTTTATTACTCTTTAAAATAATGATTTCATGCATCTTCCAATTGAATTGGTCTTTACAATATCTATACTTGTATATTAAATTCCTAATAGAGTTGGTGTCTATGTTTCTAGATTAAACTTCTAATTGAGTTAGTGTATCAGGTTAATTGATACGAATTCAATTAAAAACGACTTAAACATCATTTTTTAATTAATAATTAATATTATTATAGTATTGTGTCTTTTATACTTTTATACATTCCGCTAAAACTAAAAACCACATATCTAATTAGGTCTAAAACTCATGTTTAATGTATTTATATAGAGAGAATTTTTTTTACATGTGATGGGTACAAAATTTACGCAAATTTGTATATTTACTTACTAAAAAGTAAAATATGTCTTTAACCATAAACTATAAACTATAAACTTTTAATTCATATACACTACAAAATAAACCTCTAAATCATATATCTTAAAACAGTATGTAATATAAAGACTACACAACATGTATATTAAATAAATTTCCTTAAATAAATTCTTTACCATGATCATTGTTGAATAATATATATATATATACATAAAATGTTTTCTTCCGCCCATATCTATGATATATTAGTATTAAGTTTATATACTTTCAATGCATTAATATGATTTTTTTTCTTAAAATATTTCTATAATTATTACAATTGACCAACTGACGTTAATCAAATATAGTAAAAAAATATTATACAATAATTATTTAAACTCACTTTTTATTCGTATTGTTATAATTTGATTTTATCATCGTACGAGTGGAATATCGAGCGACATGCAAGTTGGTGAGTCTAGGGTGCGGCGCTTTAATTTAAGGCTAAAAACAACACAATCTAAATATTAAAAAACACATAACTTAAAATGTTACACATACAACCGAAATATTATACTTTTTGATGTTACCTAAGTATTTTTCACGACAAGTTTCGAAACTCTAGTCAAGTTTCAAAACTTACTACCAACCTAAAATGTTATCAATATATATATATATATATAGTTTAGGTTCTATGTATAACATTTTAAGTTTAATATTTTTTAATTATAAATTAGACTGATGTAACTTAAACTTACCCAGCAGACAAGCATTGAGAGCAAAAACGTAATATTGGTCGTCCAACGTGGGAATCAGTGTATATTTGTTTTTGTTATCAGAAATGTGTTTGGAATTACTTGACAGCAATTGTCAAAGAATCATTTGATTAAAACGTAAAGAAGACAAAAAAAGAAGAAGAAGAAGAAGAAGAAGAAGAAAGAGATATCCCCCACTCGTATTTCGTAGAATTCAATAATTGCTGCTGCTGAAGAAACCATGGAGGATGTCCCCATACATGCATTGCATTTATCCTCCATATTCAAACCAAATCCTTTCTTCCATTATATTCTCATTTAATTATATTTCAACACATTAATAATAAGCTAATTTAAAAAGAATAGTGAATAATAAAATAAAAAATTACTCGATAATTTCCTTCTTTTAATTCCATATGCTTGTATTAACTACTTTGAAGTGACAAAAATGCAATTTAAAATATTTTCAAGACAAAAGTGAGAATGACGTACAAAATTGAAGAGAAAATTAGGGCAGGCACTAAGACCAGAACCGAGAGAAAAATCAAAGTGTGCCACGTTCATTAACAGGACCTTCTGTTAAAAGAAACACTCCTTTTAAGTAAATTAATTTTTTAACAAATTGAATTCAAATTCAAATAACATAAGCAAAGTTTGACAGCTGAAAATAATTTACTTGACACACACAGACATAGGAAAATAAGTATCAAAAGATGACCCTAGAAACATACCCTGGGTCCATATAACATACGCATGGGGTCTACTAGTAGGTGAAGTTTGACAACCTAAAAGAATTTCCAGCACAGAAAAGCATTACCTTCAAAGGAAATGATGCCTGTACCGGTTATCAACCAAATACCAAGCTAACTATCCAAACATAAGTTGACCCATAATTTATCTACAGCAAAACCTGTAATCAGGTGAGTCGAAAAAGTTACCTGGACCCGTTGAAAGTCGAGTACGGCAACAGGCAGAGGCAGTGTTTCTAAGTATAATGTAGATGGAGAAACAAATGATATTGTTATCAAGTATACAACAATCAGGAATAAGGAGGATGTATGAGTTTCGAGGATCAATACTAAAGAAGAATTCTTTTATGTAACCTATAAAACAAGCCGCATATTTCAGGAACTTCACCTCAAGTCTCGTCTCGGGTTAGAGACTTGGAAGAGTGAATCCATGTTGAACACTTCCTCCACAAACCTTTCCAAATATTAGATCATATATGAGCTTCAAGCAAGAATTTGCTTTTAAAAAAAATGTCTCTGCACACCCAATAACATAGGAACCCTGGATCAAGAACAATGTAAGAAACAATTAACCTGAAATCTTTCACTATTTGTATAACCATTATCAAGTAATAGATATACGAATTGCACACAATATAAAGAATTCGAGCTTTTACAGTATAAATCTTCAGACGACTTTCATTTCCTATGACAATACCAGCAATATGGCATACACAAGATAGTAAAAGACCACAGAGTTCCTTATTATCTTTCACAAATACATATCACAAACCAATACCAAATTAAAAGACAGACGCTAAAACAGAATTTAAAGATATAAACCAAACCCTTCTTTCAAAATTGTTGTTGCTTCCTTCTTGACTGATTTATATTGGCTGTGAGGTTCTGATCTGTGACTTGATGTTTTCAGTTGGAAGTTGCGGAGATGCATCTGGCAATACTACTCCAGTCATGGTTTGGTACTGAGAAGGCATGTTGGGGGCCAGAGGCTGGGTGTAATACATCTGAGCATGAGCAGGATCGTTGAATTCGTAAGCATATGTGGCAGTTGGGGCGGAGGTAGGTGCAACGGATTGTGAAGGATGATGAATCTGATAGTAACCCACATATTGTTGCTGATGCCGACTGTTTTGCACTTGAACCAGTTGAGGGTTACCCGTATTTGAGGTTCTGTATAGGCCGTTGGCAGCAGTCATTTCAGGCTTGGCAAGAGGAGCATTTCTCATTGGGTTGTATGCTACATGAGTAGGAGCCATGGTAGGATTAGAAGGAGTCTGCGGACGGCTTGAAGGGATTCCTGTGGGGGCTTCACTAATGCTAGGTTGCTGCACAGGCATGCTGTAAGCTTGGGGTTGCCTTGCAGAAACATAATACAGGGGATATTGCTGATCAAGCTGTGTTTGATGCTGATGCTGATGTTGCGGCTGTTGGGAAGGATATACAGGATAATAAGCTGATATTGGCACCGCCCCATAGGGGTGATGATGAATGTAATGTGGCGCAGCAGCAGTATGTAAGAATTGCTGCTGTGGTGGTGGCTGTTGTTGTTGTTGCTGCTGCTGCTGGTCGAATTGAGGTTGCTGAACTGGCTGTTGTACCTGAACCCGGCCAATTGTGTTTGGATCAGAGATATTAAGCTTTGGATCAACAGCGTTTGCAGGAACCCTGTTAACCCCAGATTGGATCTGAACAACTGGGTCTTGATAAATCCCAGGTTTTGGGCGCGATAATGGATTTGTAAAACTACTGTCACTGAACAAATTATAAACAACAATCTCAGCAACTTTTTAACAGTAAATCCAGTCATAATTGAAGAACAGAAACAGCTAGTCACCGAACAATCATACGAACAAACTCAGCCACTTCCTAAACGTAAATCCAAGCATAATTGAAGAACAGAAATGTAATTCGAAGATTATGAAAACAATACCTTGAGATTGAATCTGGAGAAGCCAAATCTTGACCACTGCTATACTTCTGTTGATTCTGAAGAGACTGAGGCTGAGGCTGTGGAGTTTGTGTTTTCCTATAACCCACAGGAACCCCGTGATCTGATCTCTCATCATCTGAAAGAACACGATTCGTAAACTCCCAGGGAACCACACCTGAATTCAAGACCACCCCACCCCCAGAAGCTGCGATGGCCACCGGAATCGGCGGTGGGGATGACAAAGCTGCTAACACTTCATCCTGTTGCTTCATTCCCACAACAGCAGCAGAAGAAGTAGTTACAGTAAATTGAACAAACTGTTCCTCAATTCCCACTCTATGCTCCTTCTGATCGTCGGCATGGACTCGAATTGGGGGTAAGTTGGCAAGCGAAGGAGAAGAAGATGTTGAACCAAAAGAAGAAGTAGTTTCAAGCATGGGAGAATCAGGAACCGAGTGAACATCTTGGCTTTTGAAATTCATGTTCTTCTGGCTCCCACTCCCTTCATCTTTCGATCCAACTTCAACAACGTTTCCCTGACGATCTTCATCCAACCCCAACAAATTCACGTTCGTCGTCGGATCCGAAAACCCTCGGTTCAACAACCCCGACCCATTCAACGCGTTAAGAAACCATTCATCGGACTTGGTAGAATTGTTAATGATCGGCCCAATTGAATGAGAAGACGCTAGGGTTCCGTCCGGATTGAGAGGGAAAAGAAAGAGGCGAATACGGGAGGATTTACTTGACGACGTCGTTTGGGAACAAGTTCGATCGTATTCATCGATCATGTTTTCGAGGTCTTCGTCGGTTGTAACGGAGATGAGAGAGTCGAGGTCTTCGGAAGGAAGCTGGTATTTGAGAGTAAAAGGGCAGCCGCGGAGAAGAGAAAGGGACAGCCGGTGATGGAGGGAAGCGAGGGTAGTGTGGCGGTCAACGAAAACCATGCGAGTGTCGCCGCCGATGTAACATAAGACTTTGTCGTGTGGACGAGGGACGATGGTGCCACCATAGCTGCACATGAGGCGGAGCTTCGAGTGGAGGGTAGTGGGAAGAGCTGGGTCGTCCCATGAGTCCGTGTTGCGGGAGCGTGGCGAGGAGTCTATGGAATCGGGATATGTGGCGGGAATGGCGGTTGTGGTGGGAACGGTTGCAGCTGCGGTTGTGGCGGCGGTGGTGGAAAGAGGAGGAGCCACCGCGGCTGTCGGAGGTGGGGATTCCATTCGAGGATTTCCGGGGGGAGAGAGAAAGAAAGAAAATAGAGAGAACAAAAGATGTGCCTCAGTAGCGGAAAGTTAATGCTTAGCTGGTTTTGTTCCTTTCATTTTTATTTACATTTTGCCTTTTTTTTCTCTTTTTTTTTTTTGAAATTTTAAGTTTTGAACAATACTTAAAAAAATATAATTTACTGGACTCATAATTCATCACTTGAATTATAGTAATAAATATTTTTATAATATTTTATCAATAAATCGAATATTCAATAATTGTAATATTTTAATCATTCTTATATATTTAATAAATCTGGTAATGCTCGAAAATAAATTAAAAATGAATCAATTGTAAAAAGTCTCTTAATAAAATTATAAGGAGAGGGATAAATTTCTTTAAAAATTATATATAAGAATCTCATATGTGAAATATTTTTTTTGAAAAATAAATTGCATAAACACATTTTATTGATTTTATATTATAAATTTAATTAAATTTTCTAAAATGATTTTATTAATAACTTGTCACGTCCGATAACCATTATACTATTACAGGAAAGATTAAGCGTGAAGACACTTGAATAATAATGGCTTTTATGAAGGGGTGAAACATTCGTAAAGTATATTTTAAATTTAAAATTGATAATAATTCATGTTTTGTAATTTTTTAAATATCTCTCATTGCACTGTTATCATATTTTATTATTTTAATAATATTTTTTATATTTATTTCATATAATTTTTAAAATTAGATAATTATTTGGTATCTTAATAGATGAGTTATTTTATCATCAAATACCTTTAATCCACCACGAATGATGTGCTTTCTAAATAACTATCTAAATATTAATTAAAAATTTAAAATCGTTTATAAAAAATATCATCATTAATATGAAATTATTAATTTAATAGCCAGCAAAAAAGAGGGCACTTCCCTCGCTAAGCTCCATATTTGCGTCACGCTTTCTGTCTATAAGGTAGGCCCCGCACGTACGCAGACAAAACTCTTTTAAGGATTTGTATTAATTTTTAAATAAGTGCGTAAATTATATATATATTTTTAGATAAATATTTAAAATATTTTTTTGAGTCAAATAGATATTTAATATTTTAAAAGTTATACGTTTAGGTGTCTCGTCGTTAACTTGCTTTAAAAAAATAATTATTCAAAATTTACAAAATAACCTCAAAATTCTTAGATCTCCAAATCTTGCCACTGTTGTCGCCATTCATCACACTTCTGACGACTTAATGAAGTCTCGATTTCTTGCCGCAAGACTCGAACGTCGTTCGGTCAGTCGCCATTTGTTGTCGATCATTTTTTTTTCTTTTTGCGAGTTTGACTTTATTTTGAAGATAGATACGTCGTCTATCGACTATCGGTGATGAGAAGATGAGGGAAATGATCGTAGGATTCGGTGACAAAAGTGGAGGGAACGTCAAACGTCGTCGGCTATTAATGGCGACAACGGCTGGAATCGAAATTTAAGACTTAAGAATTTAAGGATTTGGGGACTATTTTGAGGATTTTTTTAACAGTTGTTAACGGCAGTGCACCTAAATATAAACTTTAAAAATGTTAGACACTTATTTGGCCCGAAAAATACTTTAAGCACCTATCTCAAATATATATATAATTTGGACACTTATTTACCTATTAAGCCTATCATATTCAATAATGGGATTTTATTTATGAAAAATATTTTTAATATTATTTTAAATGAATAAATGTTCTTCTGCGTCATTTTTATTGTTTAGTGTACTAAAATATATTTGTTAATATATTTTTTTTGATAAATAATAAATAGAAATACTGTACTACTACAAATCTCGTTAAAAAATCTCCTTAAACCTAAGTGAGAAAAAGAGTACACATAGTAATACTTACATAAAACGAACGAGTAAACACTCCGACACTATAACAAAAAATAAAACTGTACTCTAACAACTCCAGAACTTCGGACCTTACCCTCCTGGGTCCTCGATCTTGCGCAACATTCCAGTCGAACCATCTTCAGGTAATTCCGCTTCCCTCGGCCACTAGTCCTCCCATCTCCACTGCTCATTCTCCACGGTCACAGCCACCGACCCTGGTGACACTGCAAACACCGAGCCTTCCATAGTTTGGCTTCATCCCATCGCTGCAAGTTTATCCGCAACTCTATTCATCTCCCTACTAATATGCCGCACTCGAACCTGCCAAGTACGGCAAGCAGATATAATATTGATATAATGTTTGTTTTTGTTGTAGCAAGTTGCAAGTAAATTGAGGAGGGCCGACCAGGAGGGCAGGGGTGAATCAATCCTGGTGCAAAGGCAAGCAGCTAAATGTAAGAAATATTGATAGAGATTGGAACCACTTTAGGGGACACCTATCCATTCACTTTTGCCATCTTCTTCTTCGTTAGAAAAAACGTTAATCCAACAAAATATAGCACTAAAAGTAAATACTGATTTTTATTGATGACGAATAAAATAAAATAATACAAATATATTCGAAACTGAAATAAAAAATAAGAACAAATATTGGATAGGACAACAGCATGAGCACAATATCTTACTGTACGTTGGGTCTAACCAATCACATTAATCACATCGTGTGTGCGCGCGTGCGCGCCCTTAAACCCAATGAGTTCAGAAAGCAACAATTTGCACCCCTTGCACCTACATGCAAGTCACATAATATTTACTCCATTCAATGACTACAAAAGTGGTTTGTTGTCTACAAACACATCACACCCTTGTATCCTACTTATATGGGATATAAGCTTCTGATTTTTCTTAACACAAGTCACAAGTAACTTACTTTGAGCATAAAGTATATAAAATATCGTTATAAAGATCTTATAAAATAGAATATAAAATTACAATTATATTATTCAAATTTCCACATTTACCCATCGAAAATATATCTCAATATTTCCAAATTATTACAATTTTTTCAACATTTTTCTCTTTAGTGTTATTAGTATTATTTCTTTTAGGAATCCAAGTAAGATCGGTGTCGTCAAACTAAAGCTGTCCATTACTCCATTCTAATCATCAAAACACAATTCTCATGGGCTGAAGATTTAGACGCAACAAAATTTGGGCTGAGCCGACAGGTTGGTTGTACATTGTACGGTATGAGCTTCAGCAGAGAGAGAAATAAGACAAAATTAAATTGTAATAACCTAAATTTTTTGTAGTCAACTTTCGGGTATTAACCCAAATTTTAGATTATCTGTTTATTAAATGTCTTGGGTTTATTGGGCCAAATATTGGATTTGAATTGAATTGTAAATAAGGAGGAATGTGTTATTATTCAAATTTACTTCACTATCACTTTAACAATATTATTAACTATTAACGGTAGACGGCTTGATTGAATGTAAATTGAAAGTTTAGTGATCTAATTGATAAAAAAATTAATTTAGTGGTCAAAATAAAATCATATCAATAATTTAGTGACTTAATTGACGAAATTTTTAGTTTAGTGTGAAAAATAAAATCAAACCAATCATTTAATGACCTTAGAATAGTTTACCCATTTTCTTTTTCCAATTTTAACCCGAGGGAAAAAACATTGTTCAAAATAATCATCATTGAAGAAAAGAATATTTATCGTGATAAGAATGATTAACCAAGACAATATTGGCATTAGCACTCACAATTATTTGCTAATCCACCAATTGCAAGATTGATTTGTGGTAACTTCTGTGTTCTTTAGATTATGACGTGAAGTGAGAGGTTGAATTTATCAACCCATTTTTTCCCTCCCGGTTTCATAGAATTTTGCCTGACTAATCTGGACTGACTCGCATCGCACACCTGACTTTGGTAGTTGAGTCTCCCAATAAAGATTTTCTACATACACAAAATCTCAAACTCGAGACCTACTTAAACGATATCAATTTGTTTATCACTTGAACCAATCTTCGTCGGTAAATTTATCAAGAGAATATTGCTTTATCTGATTTTCTCTTATATAAATTTATTACTACTAGTCTACTACTAGATATTTTTTAAGAAAAAAATAATTGGTCAAAATTTGTTATTGTCCCTGTACAAAGTATATATTTAATCCTTATATTCTAATACGATCAATTTTAATTAGTATATTTTTTTAAACTTTGAAAATTCAGTAATGTCCTAAATTGTATAAGGGTGATATTACTAAATTATAAGGATTTAAAATAATTAAATATGAGAACAAAAATTAAAACTACAACATACGCATAATACAAAGACTAATACTCCGTATAATTTGATAGATAAAGTACACAAATGGTTACTAAATTATCCCTACAAATACAAGATAGTCACCAAACTTTCAAAAATTACATAATGGCCATTAAACTTTAGTTTTTATTACAAAATGGTCACGAGGCCGCTAACCGTGGGAGACGTGACAGTTACGAAAATTTGTATAATAACATATTTAATCATCAATATTTACACATTTAATCAATTTAGACATCAATAATGAGGGTTAAATTAGGAATAAATTGATTAAATGTGACAATGTGGAGGGTTAAATGTTATATTATTCAATTTTTGTAACTGCCATGTCACCCAATTAACGACAGTTAACGGCTCAGTGACTATTTTGTAACAAAAACTAAAGTTTAATTCCCATTATATAACATTTAAAAGTTTGATGACCATTTTGTATTTTTAGAGATAATTTAGTGACCATTTATGTACTTTACCCTAATTTGATTTAATTGTTATTGTTTGAGCCAAGACTGAAAATTTAAAATTTTAAAAACTAAAATTATCAAATCGAGTTTTGGGAGTAAATTCATAATTTACCTACATTCCAAGGACTAATAAAAAAATTACTACATTTTCGGACGATGTAAGATAGTAGACAACTTTATTTCAAATAATAAAGATTTATGCGGATTATATTAGCTCACTAATTATTTAGTATCAATATTACTGAAAATTCTTAAAATTTACAGGCTCATGATATTAGAGCGATTAATAGAGTGATCAAAATCAGATTATAAATCCATCAATTAGTCTCTCTTAAAACATTTTTGTGAATTTTTTACGTATCTTTCAAATATATAGAATCTAAATACAAAATTAATTATTATTCTAACCCAAATTCCGTTGTCTCACCAACAATAATTACAATTACGAGTCAAAACATGATAAATATTTAATTGAAAAATATACATTCAAACTTTTTTAGATATTTTTAAATTTAAAGTGAGAGTAAGAGTTTAATTAAAAAAGATGATACACAAATTATATAAAAAATATTTAAAAATTACAAAAAATAATAAACTGTTATGGGTATTTATATATGTAGATGTTTGTCATGATAAGAACTTTATGTAGGAGATTTGATTTACTTTATCATTAGGAATATTATCTTCGTTAATTAGAATTTTATGTATTATGTACTTATTATGCCTATAAATAGATGATTTGAAAAATGCATTATACACAAATCTATATTGAGAATAAATACAAATCTCTCTCATTTTCTCTCATCTCTTTATTCTTGTTCTTTATTTTATTCACAACATAAACAATATAAAATATTTGTTTTTTTATTTTAAAATTTATCCAATCATAGTTGGACATGTGTCATGTACGAACCAAACTGCAACATCATAACAAATTATTCTTATTTGCTCGCTTTCTTTTCAAGATAAATTAATTTACTCAATTTCAAATCCAAAAAGAACTTAAAAGTATTTAAATCAAAATATTTAACTCAATTTACTATTGCTTTATAATTTTATTATCTTTTAAATATAATACATTAGTTAAAATTTTAATTTTTATAATAAAATCTAAAAATATAAGTTTTAATTATAATACATGAACTTTTAACAAACTTTAACCTTACATTATTTATTAGTGCTCTGATATTTCCACTGCTCGCTTGTTAAATGTTAATGAAAGGTTGTTTATTTATTTATTTTTTTAAATGCCTTGGCCTTATAAAGGTTCAAATAAGATAATAAAATAAATAAATTTCTAAACATTATTTAAATTCTATTTTAGCTGAGGTCGGTTAGAGCATGTTTGAAGGTGTAATAACTCTCATTGAATGTTAGAGTTACTTTAGACATTATGCAAAAAAAAATTTAAATATTATTATTATTATTATACTTGGGAAATTTTATTAATTGTTACATTTTGAATAAATTTAATCCTTAATTGATTATATTTTACTGGGTAAGCGTGTGAACAAACATGGACATACGAACATGAACAAATGTATGTTTATGTCCGTTCGTTTAATTTTAACTGATCAAACGAACGAACATGAACAACTAAGCAAACATAATTTTTTGTCTGTGTTCGTCCTTAAATAAATGTAGTTTTTTTCATGTTCGGTCATTAAAATGGTAAACGAATGCAAATAAACATCGAGTATTGTTTACTTTTTTTCTTTTTATTTCATATTTTTAATATATGTTTTAAATATAATATTTATGAAAAAATAATAAATATAAATATACATAAACGAATGAATTACCGAACGTTCACGAACGTAAATGAACGAATAAACCATTTATTCTTGTTCGTTCATTTAATTAAACGAACAAAAAAATTATCCATGTTCAATCGTTTAATAAATAAACAAATATAAACGAACTTTTCGTCGAATAATTATCTAAACTTTCGATCCATTTATAACCCTATCACTTTGTTTAAAATTGGTATAATATAATAGATATTTTAATAATTTTCTAACCAATATAAAATCTGTTTGACGGGTGTAAACAAAGCAACCTCGGAATTATTATGAAAACAACGCAAAGTATCAAAACGTCCTTTTCCTGCACTGCCCTTCTCAATTACAAACCAATCCACCCCACCAACTAAAAACAAAAACTGCATAAATTAACCGTCCCAACCCCATCTCTTTCTCCCGTTTAATGCATTGTCTTTCTCGTTTCCATTTAACTGAATACAAGTATTGGCTTTCTGATTTTCCATCTCTTTCTTGGGAAAGTTCCAAAGTTTCCAGGAAAATAACATATCACTCACTATACGTACAACATTACGGTTACGTATATGTATGCCACTACACGGTGAGTTAGCCTTTTTGTTTTTGTCGTAAGGCAAGTTTGCGTTTGCTTTAACTTTTGCTTTGTTTTGACCTTTAATGGCTTCCTTATCTCGTCTTTTCTATTTCTTGCTTTGAAGTTGGGAAGATGGAGATTCCTGTCGCTTTGTTTCTTTTCCTTTGTTTAGTTATTATTAATCATACGCCGCCGGCGCCGTGTGTTTGTTTCCTCAGTACTCCTCGCTTCCAGTAGATCTGTAGATTCCATGCTTCATCGGTGTTCGAAACTTTGAATCTTCGTTCATGCTAATCTCTGCGTGCTGTTTTCACCCCCATCATGGCTTGGAACAAACTGGGTTCACTTTTCTCTTTTCTCAATTTCCAGCGTATTTTGCAGGTTTGTTTCTTTTTCTTCTTGAATTTATAATTGCCGACACGAGAATTTTCAGCAGTTGTTTTTTCTTTTCTTTTCCCAAATCTATTTTCGAACCTTCCTCGAATTAATTTTGCATGATTTGCTTGATTTTCTACGTTCCTTATTAGGAAGCACTCGTTTACTTGTTTAGATCTTATTCTTTTCTGTTTTTGTATCTAATTCTGTTTCATGTTCATACTACAAAACACACACTTCTTTTTTTTTGGAAAGTGTTTAGGTGTCCGATGCACACCGGCACAGGGTCAGGATTATATCTAATCTCAAAGATAATATAGATTTAATAAGTATTTAATTTAAATTTAAAGAAAAAAAAACCTAGATTTAATTTGATAAATATTAAAATTAGTAGGACTAAAATTGTTTAAACAAAACAAATAGACACAGATTCCTCCTATTCATATTCACGTGAATAGGCTTGTAAACGAATCGAATGAACACGAACGAGGTATGTTAATGTTTGTTTGTTTAATTTTAACCGAACAAACGAAGGAACACGAACAACTAAACGAACATAATTTTTTATTCATGTTCATTCGTTAAAATAATAAACGAACAGAAGCGAACATCGAGTATGGTTTAATTTTTTCTTTTTATTTCATATTTTTAATATATGTTTTTTAAAATATAATACTTTTGTTATGAAAAATAATAAATATAAATGGACATATATGAATAAATTGAAACGAACATTCACAAACATAAATGAACGACCAAACCCTTTTTTCGTGTTCATTCATTTAATTAGACGAACAAAAAATCTTGTTCATGTTCGTTCATTTAATAAATAAACGAACATAAATAAACTTTCTACCCAATGGTTCACGAATGGTTCGTTTAGAATATGTAAAAATATTCTTTGTTATTGTGTCTCTCTTTAACTTTTTTTTTTGAAATTTCTACGAATCACATATTTGTGACTTATCTTTCTTAGTTCTGGTATGACATAATCTAATATGAATTTTGTGCTGCATCATCAGCGGCGGCGACAACAGCAGGAGGAGCAGCCGGGGTTGCAGTTTGGAGAAGCTCAGGGCCAGGGGGCCGCCCAGCGGGGCAGACACCCGATCAAAACACATGGAGCCAAAGTGGCAAGGGATCATTTACATGATTGGTTAATATTAATGCTTCTGGTTATGATAGAGGTTGGTTTGTTCGTCATCCATCCATTTTATCGCTTTGTTGGAAAGGATATGATGACTGATCTCAAGTATCCCATGAAAGCCAACACTGTCCCAGTCTGGGCTGTTCCTGTAAGATACTACCATCTTTCTTGAACTTGTGTTGTTCGGATTCTTTATTTTTATTTGAATTATCTGAAAATATGCTCATATCTAACACATACATTGTTTTTTCCATTGGTTATATGCAGAAGAATGAACAATTGCCACTATATAAATATATGCTTGTGTGTGTGTGACTGTACGCATGCATATAACAGAAACCAGATCATAATAAATGATTATTCTGGTTTCATGTTGATTCTACTTGCTGTTTTGTATAAAATGAATGTTTAGAGGATTCATTTCCTTGTGTTGGGTTCAGATATACTCGGTTTTGTTACCGATCTGTGTTTTCATCTTCGTGTATTTCCGGAGGAGAGATGTATATGATCTACACCACAGCATTTTAGGTAGTAACCATTTTGCTTTAAGAAAACATAAATCAGAATATTGTAGTATATGAGTATTTTATTTAATGGATTGGATGGCGATATTGAAGGGCAGGCCTGTTGTTTGCTGTACTGATTACTGCTGTTATGACGGATGCAATTAAAGATGCTGTGGGTCGGCCTCGACCAGATTTCTTCTGGCGTTGCTTCCCCGATGGAAAAGATTTTTATGATCGATGGGGTAACGTTGTTTGTCATGGGAACAAAGCCGACATAAAGGAAGGACACAAGAGCTTCCCAAGCGGCCATGCATCGTGTAAGGACTGCTCTATCTTCCCTCTTTGTTTATGCCATACATTATGACCGGTCTATGCTAATTTTATGGGATGTTCCGAAGAACGGTTAGGGGTATGAAAGCAGTATAATATGGTTTACTCCGAGCTTGGACTTGCCCTGCAGGGTCCTTTGCAGGCTTAGGTTTTCTGTCACTCTACTTATCAGGAAAAGTCAAAGTATTTGATCGCAAAGGGCATATCGCCAAACTCTGCATCATTCTGCTTCCTCTGCTGGCTGCATCACTTGTTGCCGTTTCTCGAGTTGACGACTATTGGCACCATTGGAACGATGTCTTCGCCGGTGGTTTTCTAGGTATTTTTCTCTCTTTTATAGAATGCGCATATGTATTTCGAAACGACTACATTTGAATTGTTCAATTGTTACAGGCCTTGTCGTGGCTGCATTTTGCTACCGGCAGTTCTTCCCCAACCCATACGATGATCATGGTAAATCCTTCTTTAGATATATGGATTTGTGAAGTTATATTCGAATGTGAGTTTCAGACACAAATATTGGTATCTATAAAAATGTTAACAACGGGAGCAACGCATTAACATAAGATCAAATTTAAGGATTGATGTTATGGAGATGTCTGTTTTACAGGATGGGGGCCTTATGCTTATTTTGACGCACTGTTGGAGGAATCGTTAAAGGACGAAGCGGATGCTGCTGCTCAAACTACAAATGCACACACAGCGCAAACTATGGAGGTTCATGTTGTAAATCAGACCCCTCCGTCGAACGGAGATAACTTTTCATCGCCACAATTGGATTATGGTTCAACTTCAAGATATGACGATATGGAACTAGGGAGAAGGTGAACCACATGGTCAGAAAAATATTTGCCATGTGGATCTGCAAACAAATACTATGTGATTAGGATTTGTATAAATAGATCGACCTTAGTCTTGGACTCATCACATGCATATGGACCTGCTTATGAGTTATAAGTGTTTGATTGCACATTATTATTTGTTATTTTAGTTTCGAGTAAATCTCTATAGCTTTGCTCGGTTGGGTGGAAAAATAAAAGGATGAAAAAAAATTAATTTTTATTATTGTGTGTAAAAACATAGGATGAGACCATAATGAGCGACGCACATCGCTGAACACTATTAATTTTTTAATGACTTTGAAAAGATTATTAGAAATATCAAAGGTTCGACATGCAATTAATCATATTTCAAAACAAAATTTAAAAAAATATTCTATAAATCATTCTCACTACCTCATGGTCTTACCCAATTAAATAAAGGCTTAAACCAAAAAATAGCACTCGAACTATGCATTTTTTCTACTTTTGACCCTTAAACTATGATTTGGGCAAAATAGGCCCTTAAACTATCGTTTTTGGGCAAAATAAGCCCTTAAATTATCATTTTTGGTCACTTTAAGTTCCTAAACTTTTTTTTGGTCAAAATAAGTACCTAAACTATATCATTTTTCTTCTTTTAGTCCCCAAAACTAGGGGTGTTCAAATTCGGGTACCCGGGTATTCGGTACCGGAAGTACCGGGTACCCGGATCTTCGGGTAGTAGAAAATGCGGCCCGTGTCCCGATCCGATTTTTGTGGGTACCCGGATATAAAAATATATTTTTTTAAAATATAAAATATTTTATTAGTTTAATATAAAAATATAAAAAATATGTATTTATTAGTTTAATATAAAAATATGTATTTATTAAATATAAAAAATCTTAGATTTTTTATTAGTTTAATATAAAATATGTATATTGAATATAAAAAATATTAATTTTAAATATCGAGTACCCGAAAATTCTTAATTTTGTGACCCGGGTCCGACCCGAAAAGTGACAGGCCGGGCACCCGACCCGGGTAAAAAAAAATTCCTTGTAAATACCCGGTTATTTTTGAACACCCTACCAAAAACTATTAATTGGTCAAAAAATCTTTGTGATGTGTCAACATCTTATTAGTCGAAATAATTTTATTTTGACTTAAATAACTATCGGACTTAAAATGACCAGAAATGTTAATTTAGGGGCTTATTTTGATATATGATATTTTAAAATTTAAAAAAGAACATAAATATTTATATATGTTAGAAAAGCCTATAAAATGATATTTTTGTAACCATGGACTTAAAGTGACCAAAAATGATAGTTTAAGGGCTTATTTTGCCCAAATCATATTTTAGGGGCTTAAAGTACCCAAAATGATAGTTTAAGGGCCTATTTTGCCCAAATCATAGTTTAATGGCCAAAAACAGAAGAAAAAAATGCATAGTTTGAGGGGTTTTTTTTTGTTTAAGCCTTAAATAAAATCACATCGTCTTTTTCCCACGTAACATTTTCTTATAAATTAAAATTTACAAATCACATCTTCTTCCTCATACCTCATAAATTAATTATAATATATTAATGAATAAAATATTTAAAATAAAAAACCCAAAAACCTAACTTACGAACCAAAAGAGACAAAATAAAATAATTAATTCTAATCTATTAGAAATCCTAAGATTAACATATCCGTTTGATCTATAAACAAATTAATTAGAAAACGCTAAAAAAAACACATTCCGTCGGCATTAATTAGATGGGGTATTGGATGCTTATGCTTTTTGGAAGAAAGTGAAACCCAGTTTTGCTTAAACCACCTGTGATGCGATTAGTTTTGGGTGATGCATTTTGGAAGAAAGTGAAACACAGTTTTGCTTAAGCCACTTGTGATGCCATTAGTCTTGGGTGGTATTGATGCCGACGGAATTCGTCTCTTAGGGTTTTCTAATTAATTTGTTCCTATTTCACAATTACTGCAAATTCCTCCGATATTATTTGAGAATACAAATTATTGTTGTGCCAAAAAAAGATTTTGGTTAGAATCATTAGCAGAAATAATTAAACAATTTTGTTGATCCATCCGAATAATTAAACGTTTCACAATTAGTAAACTGAATTTATTACCATATCCTTAATTTTCCAAAAAAATCATAGATTTATTTAAACCATGATCATGAGCAAGTACATAAATATACTCCCGAAAAATAAGTGGGTATAGGAAATCATGCCGGCGAGATCTATTTAGTTCTAAATATACTTGAAATTCCTCCATTTCAAATTCGATTTGAACCAAAGAGAATATATTAATCTTAGGGTTTTAACAGGTTAAAATCATTTTTTTGATTCGGGGTTAAACTTTTGGGTTTTTTTTTAGATTTTATTCATTAACATATTAAAATTAATATATTAGGTATGACGAAGAATATAATGAATTGTAAATTTTAACTTATAAGAAAATATTATGTGGAAAATAAAGATGATGTTGTTTTATTTAATTAGGTAAGACCATGAATGAAGTGGTGATAATGGTTCATGAAATAATTTCTTTTAATTTGTTTTAAAATATGATTAATTGTATGTCGAGCCTTTAAATTTTTTAATAATCTTTTAAAAATCATAAAAAAACAATGATATTCAATGGTGTATTATGTTAGTAGTATTCAATAGTGTGTTTCACCCGTTCTAAATATTTCCAAAACAATTTACTCTGATTTGAAAGCAGAAGTTTAGAGGAAATAGATAGACATAAAATTGTTCAAAATATGTTTTTTAAGCTTAATTTTTTTCCATTTTTTATCTCAATCAGGCAATGAATAAAAAATATATATTTTCTTTTAATTTTTCCTTCATTCCTTCTAAGCACACCAATGAAAATAAAAAATTAATTTTTCATTTTTTATCATTTTTTATCTCTTTAATTTTTCATCATTCCAATTATATTTCCACTTACAAATAGATACGAAAAGAACGTCCTTCATACCCACCCACCCAATTAGAGATACATCTCTAGTAATGATCCTTAAAAGCCTATTAAGAAACCATTCTAAATTACAAGCTCTTGGCTTTTGGGTTCGCTTAGAGCCTTAGGCTTCGTTTGAAATTGTTGCGCTTAAATTTTTATTGAGGCTACAACACCCGTTCGTAAAATTTAATTTTTTTGTTTTCAACAAATACCTGTTTAAATATGATAAATGATAAATAAATATCCGTTTACAAATCAACCGTTGACTTTTTAATAAAAAATGTTGAACAAACGTTGGTTCTAATTGTTAAACGTAACTAAAATACGAAGCCTTAAACTTTTATCAGATGTGATCTGTCCAAACATTGAAATAAAAATTGAAAGGAGAACGCGTAAACTATAAGTTACGTTCCCCACTTTCAATTCCCAATTTCAGATTTGCTATTCTTCTAGGTTTTTATTTTATGTCTATATTTCCAACAATGGACGATGTTCCCTTATTGAGTAGAAATACAAGGTAATTATTTATTTATCGTTAGTAAATTCTTTTTTTACAAGCGGACTTTTAAAGTTATTGTATGATTTTTAAGTGTTTAAACCTTAATTATTAAATTTTTAAACTTCAACCCTTAAATTATAAATCATTAAATATATTCTTAAACCTTAAAACTTAATCACAGACACTAAAACACTAATTATAAATCTTAAATGTTGATCTCCAAACCTTAAGAACTAAGCATTTGTGAAAATAATTTTTTCACTGCCAGTGCATAAAATATTTTCTCATAATATAATATTTAATATATATATATTAAGTTTCTTATCATTTAGTAATTTATAGGCTTAAATGAAAAATAGGTGACTAAACTATATTATTTTGAACTTTAGGTGCCTAAAGTATTTTTTGTAAAAACAAGTGCTCAATGTTTTAACCGTTATAATTTTAGGTGCCTCGTGTTAACTACCGTTAATTTTTTTGAAAAAAATAGTTTTTATTTCTTTTTTTTTAAAACCTTAATTTTTCAAATTTCACAAAAATTCCCCAAATTCAAAATCCCTAACTCACCGGAACTCAAATCTTGATTTGAGTCGATCCCGTCGTTGAGGGCCACGTCGCCGGCCACCATATTTGTCGTCGGACCACCACGGCCGTTTATCTTACCACCCGTCATAAAAAATCGACCGAAATCGTGCAAAACGGCAAACGAAAAAAAAAATTATTTGAATGATTCGTGATAAGCGGCGACTGAACGATGACGAATGATGTATCTCTTTCATATATCTCGTTTTTTAAAATCACATTTTATCCATTTACTTTGATATTTATTTTGTTCATTTCTTTGTATTGATTTAATGTTATGCGATTAACATTTATATCTCTTTCATATATTTTGATTTTTAATTGTTAACACCTTAATTAAATCTTTAGGTTACACGAAAACCTCTAAGATTAGGTTCTTTAATTTAAGTCTTAATTTAGTTTAGAGCCTTTAAATTAGATTCTTTAGAATAGTCTCATCTTTACCGTAAAATTAATTCCCTTTAATTGATACTTAATCAAACTTGAACCGTGTAAGTAAAATTCATTTAAACTCTTTTTACTAGGTTAATATAAGTAACATAGAATAATAAATGAATATCTTACCCCCTAAACTAAATGAATTTGTTTCTTTGATGCTATGCTTAATAACGGGATATAAATTGCAATGTGGTGTCCCATCAAAAGGGGGCAAACAGGTTAACGTCATAAATGTTAGCGGTGATTATTATTTATTTCCCGGATGGTAGGGCTGTTAAAATGAATTCACATTCATAATTAGATAATAATTTAAATGTTACATGAACTTGCAAATCCCAATATTAAGACAAATTATAATTGGCTAGGTACCAACTTTTAGGCGTTGTGGAGTGCTCATCATTCCCTACGCGTAATCGACTCTTGAACTCGTTTTTTATATTTTCGCAGACCAAAATTTTTATTTTAATAAAATAAAATGTTTTTATTAAAATGACCCGTTTTTAGGTGATCCAATCACACATCAAAAAGATTGGTGGCGACTCTGTTGTTTTTCTTAAATAAAAAGTCGTGTTGAGCCCTTGTTGCGACAACTATGATTATTTCTTTGGCACTGTTTGGTAAATAACTTTTTGAGCTAAAATTAGAGGTTTGAAGCATTTTAGAGGGTTGACCAGTTAAATTCGTTAATTTGGATGTTTGGTAAATAGAGGATTGTAATAGCGGATTGAGGTGAAACCTCTCATTTTGAAAAAGCTCATTTTAGGAGCTTTTTGAGTTGGAGGTTTGGATAAAAAACTTGTAAAGACTTTTTTGTCCTTGATAATTATAAAAAAAATCTCTAAATAACATAAATTTGATTAACTAATAAAATAAAAAAAACTTCATAAAAAATAAATTAATATATAAATTTAATAATTAATAAAATTATATTCAAAATATAATTTTAAAGATAAAAATTTAATATATACATGTAAATTTAATAATTATTAAATTATATTAAAATATAATTTTACAAATAAAAAATTAATAAATACATTCTCATATATTCTCAATAATAATATAAAAAAATATTTTTTATAATTTAATTAATATTAATAGATGCAAAATGTCAATAACTAATAAATTATTCAAACAAATATCAAATATAATCATATCCTTATATATTATTTTACTTGTTTAAATAATCAAACATCTATCAGTTAATTTTATCAAACACTTTTATACAATCAGCTAATGCTATCAGTTATCAGCTAATTGCTAAACAGAATATTTGTCTTTTTTCTAAATGATAATCTTTATATTTTTTTAATATTTATATTATTTATCCATTTATCTTTATTCAATAATTCAAAAAAATGTAAATTTATCAAATTTTGTATAGCTTAAGAGAGTTCTATCTTATGCTTTTTATAAAAAAAATAAATAAAATTTCATTTTTAGAAGTGTAATCATAATAATCGATAATTAGGGAATTTCTATTATGGGATCACCTACTCCACATGGAACGTCTACATAACAACAATTTAAACAATAAAAAATTGCCGCTCCGTCCCCATAAGTCCCTCCTCCTAGTGTTCCACGCTATTTTGAATTTTCCTTTTCTTTTTCCGCATGCCACTGATTTTCTACGCGATTCAACATTTATAGCTTCCAGAAAAGCGAAACGACGATATAAAGAGAAATAGAATCAGAGAAGCTTAACGCGCTTTTTAGTTCGCTGTCGACTGAAACTCGGTTCGTCTCTTCGATCGGATCTCTATTCTCTGAAGAAGAAGTTCAAATTTTCCGACGGGTTAGTTCATTTTCTCGCTCAGTTTCTGTTAGATCAACTAACTTCTACTTTTTACTTTACTTTTTGAGCTTTTTGTTTTTTCTTCGCTTGTTTGTTTGCCGTGGATTCGAAGGCAAACAAACGGAAGGGCGAAGGTGAAACTCGAAACCGAGTTTTGCTTGCTTTACTTCTCTGGAGTGGTGACAGTTTTGTGCCAGTGTTTGTTTGTTTTCCTGATTTTTGTTTGTTTTGGATTTTTTTCCTTCCTAATCTTTTGGCGTGAAAAAAAGGAGCATATATGACAAAACTGCTTGCAGAAAATTCGATTTATGTTTTTTTCTTCTTTTTTCCTCGGAATTTCTGTTTAATCAATGGATTTTAAGGCAATAATTCAGTTGATGTTCTTTCTGGAATGGGATGTACAAGTTTTATTTAATTTTTTTATGATCCTTTCTGAACAAGCTTCGTTTGCCTAGTCGATTTGCATTTCTATTGATAAGGAAGGGTTTTAGATGATTTCGATAGCTTTGATTTATATTTTCAACAGCTGAGAAAGGCATGCTTGTTGTTGTAGAGACAACATTGCAATTGTTGGATAATGGTGTTGACTCCAATTAGCTGTGCTTTGGATTTGTGAAGCTTCTTTCTAGTGAGGAACACCGATTTGTAGAAATGTCTGAAGGGAAGTGCCCTTTGTTGAAGAAAAGTAACTAACATTGAACCGTGCAGGACAACCATCCATTACCGTTTTCCTTTTCATTTCCTTGATCTACTTGTTGCGGAAACTACTATTACATTTAGATAAACGTTGCCTTTGCATTTGTGGCTATGTTAGTTTTTGTCTAACGTGGGTATCCCTTTTAAGTTTATCCCCATACCTAGGGACGGAGCCAGGATGTGAGGTTTGGGGGGCAAAACATAAATGTTTGAAAGTTGGGGGAATTCATAGATAACTCAATTTTTATTTTTTATATATATAAGAACAAAGGTAAAAAAAAAATAGTTTCGTCTCTGCCCATACCCATATCCAGTTATGTGTTGGACACGGGTGTTAGATACAATACTTCAAAAGAAATGATGAGTTGGACTTTGGAGCAATATAGTTCTTTTGTGTTTGTGTGCATGAATTTTTTATATTCATTCCAAGCAAGAATGACTTTAGTGGAACATTTGATTTCTCTTCTGCACTGCAATTCAACAGTGGCTTAAGGTCCTTGACCGATCTGTACGAGAGCACAGCTGTAGTGATTTATTAGCTGTCTAGGTTGTGCCGGGTGATCAGCTTTATCCTGGAACTGAATTATGATTTTCGTGAAACTGTCTTTTACTTATTCACCATCTTATATAGATATTAATCATCCACTCAACAAAGTTGCTTTCTGTACCCTAAAAAATTAATCTTACAATTTGTGAGTGGAAGCTTTGTTTTTTTGGCTATGTTCTCCGTTGGTTTACATAAGTTTGTTTTGTGTTTATTTTTCTTTATATAAACCCTCTTTGTACTATTAATTATGAATTTTGCTGTACAATGTTTGAATGCATCAATTTCTATATTATTAGATTTTATGATGTATTCTTATATTATTTGACCGTCATATCCTGCCTAATTAGCATTTTATTTCATTGTAGTGGCTGGTTTGTGTTGCCCTATTAGCCTATTACTGTAACTGCTCATGGTCATGGTCATGGTCATGATCCTTGTTTCCTTGTTTGCTGTCTTCGTAATTGTAGTCTTTACTGTATTCCTGTATCATCCTTTTTTCTTTTGTCATTGCATATCAATTTCGTTTTTATTTTCATGTATTAACCTTCTTTGTATGTTCTAAAATCAGTGAAGATGCCAGAAATCCAGTTGGGTGCTCACACTGTGAAGTCCCATGGGGTAAAAGTTGCAAGGACTCACATGCATGACTGGCTCATTCTTTTGCTTCTCATTGTGATAGAGGTCATTTTAAATGTTATAGAACCATTTCACCGCTTTGTTGGAGAGGATATGATGACTGATCTGAGATACCCACTGAAAGACAATACTGTCCCCTTTTGGGCAGTTCCCGTATGTTCTTGCTTTGAGATATACTGTCATGCTAGAATTACTTTCTGACAAAAGATTTTGTTCAGATTCAGTCAATGGCAATACTGAAGTATAATGCTTATGTTCTTCCTTGTAACAGATGCTCGCAATACTGCTGCCGTTTATTGTCATTCTTGTATACTATTTCATCAGAAGGGATGTTTATGATCTACACCACGCCATACTGGGTACAGTTACTTTTCCTCTTGAGATTCTGAAAGTTCGTCATCTTTTGTTTGGATGTACTTGCATTTGGTAACAGTTGGTGCTTGATTGTATATTCAGGCCTTCTGTTTTCTGTGCTTATCACTGGCGTTATAACTGATGCTATTAAAGATGCTGTTGGTCGACCTCGTCCAGACTTCTTCTGGCGTTGTTTTCCTGATGGAAAAGGGGTTAGCCTCCTATTTTGTGATTTTTTTGAATTTAAGTTTGATAATCAAGCCTTGATCAGTCATATAGTTTGTCAACATGTAATCATTGCATCAATGATGCAGGTGTTTGACCCTGTGACAAAGGATGTTATGTGTACTGGATTAAAGAGTGTCATCAAGGAAGGTCACAAAAGTTTCCCCAGCGGTCACACTTCGTGTAAGCAATCTAATTATTTCCAGCTTCATAGCATTTTCATCATGGTCACACTTCGTATAAGCACTAACTGGATTTCCCTGGAGAATATCCTTACCACCACAAACCTGTCTTCATCATTTCATTTTCATTTGGTGTGCTGTCGCCTTTTACATGAATGGATCTGGTTTTGATCTTCTCTTTTAGACCTACACATCCTTCACTGCATCCTTAAACATAGATACGAGCATGTATCCGATACGGGTATGCCAGATTTTTTGTAAATTTTCCATGTATTTGAAGGATTCTTGGAGATCATATCTTAATATGTTTTGAAATGGACATAATATAAGGTTTTCAGTCTCTTACATGGGATTTTTTGTTCATATTCTTGTTTTAACCACTTTTATTATTATTGGTATCTGCTACATTATTCTTGGGTGTACATACAAGCATGCTGGTTTAAATATGAACTGTTATAATATTTTATGCATTTATTTTATCTAGAAAATAACTTTTGGCAACTTTGTTCTTGAACATGCAGGATCCTTTGCAGGTCTTGGATTTCTTGCATTATACTTGTCTGGAAAAATCCGTGTATTTGATCGCAGGGGCCATGTGGCAAAGCTATGCATCGTCTTCCTACCGTTACTTATTGCTGCTTTAGTGGGGATTTCTCGAGTTGATGACTATTGGCATCACTGGCAAGATGTTTTTGCTGGGGGGCTTCTAGGTTTGTCTTTTGGGCACTTCATTTTTCTTACCAATTTTCTCTTTATATTCTTTATGCCTTGTGATAAGTACTTTTCCCTTGTTTTCGTTGTCTTTCGGGCAAATCATTTTTCTTATTAATACACTTTTATGTCCTTGCGTCTTCCTGTCCTTGTTGCCTCCTTTTCCAGGGATAACAGTTTCATCATTTTGTTACCTGCAATTCTTCCCGGCGCCATATGAAGTGGATGGTATGTTCCTTTCCTGTTCTCTATGTTCTTTTGGCTACAACTGTTACTTTTGTCTGGAATATGGTATCGAATACGACATGTATCCAACTTGAATTTGTTGATTTTTTCTTCATATATATATATGTGTGTGTTTTGTGTGTATTTTCATGTATTCATAGTCATTGGAATGATATATACACATCAGGATACGTGTTCGACTTAGGTACTTCAAAAAACAAAAAAATGAAGAATTGAATTTTGGCCACCTCTAGCTATGTTACTCTGATTTGGATATAGTGTTGGATATGCATGTCTCCATGATGTACATGTTCATTTTTTTTAGTTTCTTATGTATTTGGGGAGTCTTCGAAACATCATATTGTTTGGATATGTGTGGATACTTTGAAACAAAAAAAAAAAACCAAAACAACGTAAGTTGAGTCATTTATAGATATGAAGAAAAAGAACTCATAGAAAATTGAGCTTTACGCATGTTAGGTACATACTCATATCTGAGTCAATTTCTGAGTTTTGTATTCTCTCTTAACGGACACTGCAGGCTGGGGACCTCATGCGTATTTCCAGATGTTGGCGGAGTCTCAGAATGTCAATCCATCCAGTGGCTCAAACGTACAACAATCAGACCTGGAGGGTGTATATGTGGATTCACAGCATGAGAGGGAGTTATCAAGAGTGAATACTCATGACTCCAGCCCTATTTTTGAAGGCACGATGAGATACTGAGTACCGAGTGTTGTTTGACTGTACATAGAATCATCAGATGTCCATAGCGTTTGAGATAAGTACAATTATTTTGATCTTACACGCAGTTAATTAGATGCTGAAATATGGATTTGCTTCTCCCTGGATGCATATTTGTTAATTCGTTTCCAAGATTATGTTGAACCCCTTATAATTCGTGTATTTTTGTTTGTCATATTTGTTAATTCGTTTATCGTCATGTTTGTATATCGTGTCGTAATATCATTCTCATGGTTACCTTGGACCTCAGAATTTGCATGGTGTCGTGTTCGTATATTTTCTGTTGTAAGGTATGTGCGTCTTATTAAAATGTTAAAAAAATTGAAGAGACGCTATTATAATATTACACCAACATATTAAGTTATATATAATTATTTATTTTTGAATTTGCATGTATTAGTTTGAATTAATTTTAATCTAAAAATATATCTAGATGTGAGATTTTTAAAAAATTAGGAACACATTAAAATTTTCAAATATTTTAGAATAATCTAGTATTTAATTGTTAGAAAAATGATTAGTTATTATAAGTTATATTGTAAACTTTTGCTGTTAATTTTAAGATGTTTTATTTTAGAAACTTTCAAATAAACATTTGATTCCTTTTTATTGAATTTTTTTAACGTAATTTGTTTCATTTGAAACGTTTTTGAAAACAAAAATTTCTTTCATTTATTCACTTGTTTCTGAAAACAATATCTATTGAAATCAAATACAAAAAACTCATTCCCAATTATAACAATCATTAAACTATTTAATTAAAATTGTTCAAAAAAACTATTTAATTAAAGGGTAAATTGCATTAAATGGTCATTGAACTTTTAGGGGGGTTTTATTTTGGTCATATAATTTTTAGAACTTACATTATAGTCATCGAATTTTGAGTTATTAAATTAAAAAAATTAAACTTCAGTGATCAAAATAGGAGTGAGAAGAAAGTAGAGTGATGAATGGTGTAGGTAATGAGAGGGATATACTAAAGTGAACTAAAAGTTCGGTGACTATAACACAAATTTTAAAAGTTTATTGACCAATACGAAAATATTGTAAAATTTTGGTGACCATTTATGTAGTTTACTTACTCTTACTTAAATAGTTAGGTGATTATTTTCTAATATTTATAAAGTTTAATGATTAATTTGTAAGAACTAATATATTATTATTCTTTTACTTATACACATATTCGTGTTACGATCTATGTTTGAGGTGTGAGACTGCTCCTCCTAACAATATCGTCTTTAAAATTTAAACTCACGTCCTCTCTTTAAAAATACTAATATATTACTTTAATTTTTAAATAAACCTGCCGTTAGACTGTTAAACAATCTAAACCGTCAATGTGACGCCCTCACGCCTAAAAACTAAAAAATTAAGTTCTTCCTTTTTCTCTCTATTCTATTAGTGTTTTTATTTTTTTTTTCTGTTATGGGTGGCGCCGCTTGCCTCTGTTAGCGCGATAGCCACCCCCACCTCTTTCTTCCTCTGTTTCGTTCTTCTCCTGCTCTTTTTTGTGTTTGTTTTCTTTTTTTCTATTTTTGTCTCGTTCGTTTTTGTGGAGACTTCCGATTTTTCGTTGGGAGTTTCATCTTCTTGGAGTTGACTGCATCACTCTCGAAGGTCAGCTTCGATGAAGATAAATTTTCTTTGGCTCTTTTTCCAGGTTTAAAGATCTGCCCTGCTTCTTTCGTCTTTATCAGGTGCTCTTTGCTGCTCCGATGGTCTCATCGTCGCGAAAAAAAAGTCTGAATTCGTGTGGCCTTTATGGCGCTCCTTTGCCGTCTCTATCAGCCCGACCCCTTGGATCACCTGTCGATTTATTCGACCGTCAAGGAACTCCTGTTCGACGAGTCAAATGGTGGTTTAGATTTTCGGCGCCGCTCCTCCTTCTTTAGTGATTCTCTGCTGCTTGTTTACCTTTTCGGTGGTTGGCAGCTCTTCTCTCAAGCTTTATGTATTTGTTTTTTCTGGACACTTATTTTTGCCTTGTTGTTTTTAAGTTTTTTGTGCTTTTACTCCTCTTTTCCTGTTGTAGATTGTAATGCTTGAATTTTTTATGAATAAAATTTAGTGTTATTTGTTAAAAAAAAGATATCTAACAAAATATAAAGGTTATAACTTTTAAAAACTTGATTGACCTAAGACTATAATTTTAGGATAGTGCATATGGCATACCATTTGTGAACTTTACCCTACTATTTTTCTGCAAATAAAATAGTAAAAGTTTGAAATTCCCGGCCCTCTCTTATCTGTGTTCGCCGAACAATCCTCGTCATTCTCTTTCTTCATTGTTCCCTCTTTTCCTCCAGTGCCTGATCCAAGCCCTCTCTTGCATTCAAGTTTTGGACAGACCATGAAATTAAGTGAGGTAATTTCTGAAACCCTAAACTTAACTTGAAGATTTCTACTTAGTCGCCGGACTTTGAGTTATCTGCTCCTGCTCTTTATCACTCTGCTATATTTCGTTTCTACTTTGTTGAGAATGAGAATCTTGTTAAAAAGTATCGGTTTAGCCAAAATTTCCGACCGCTATCGCCGCTGATGATGTGAAATTTCTTCACCCCTGGTTTCGATTGTCTCATCTTCTGTTTGTTTTCATGAAAAAGCGACTTGTTTTTGTAGGCCGATTCAACTACGGATGACCTTGAGCCTCTATTTGATTACTGCCGTGTTCAGCCCGTAAATATCGTTTGCATCGACGTAAAAAGAACTTTTTTTATTTTTTTCATTGAGTTGTGCGTTTTTTGTGTCTCGTTTTTTCCCCTTTCAATTGTGTAAACATAAATACAATGTAAATTGTGGTAGTTGTATTACTCGCGTTTAGACATAGTTTGTTCTGTTTCTTGTACTGTTTCCTTGGTTATTTAACTTGTGGTTTCATGTTTTCATATGGTGTTCATGAATTTCAATATATGTATTGTCTTGTGTTTATTACACTGTGTTTGTATTTAATAAACCTGAGTGTCGTGTTTGGTAAAACATGCGTTTTCATGCGGTGTTTGTAAATTTCAATAGTAGCATAGAATTTTCTTTTAGGTTTTGAGATTTAGCTCAATCTTAATTAGGTATTTTATTGTGTTTATTGTACTGTTTTCAGTCTGAATAAACATGGGTCGTGTCCTGTTTTCATACTGTGTTCATAAATTTCAAAAATGGCATATAGAATTCACAGTTTTGAATTTTGGCTCGTTTGTTATTAGTAGTACTTTGTTGTGTTTATTAATACTGCTTTTTTTGTGTTCAATAAACCTGCGTTGTGACTTGTTTTCGTATGTTGTTCATGCAGTTCAATAATAGCATATAAAACTTGCATTTAAGCTTCAAATTTTAGCTCAATCATAATTAAACGAATTCTGTTGCATTTATTATACTGTTTTCATGATTAATATACACGTGTTATGCCTTGTTTTCATATGGTGTTCATGAATTTCAATAACAGCATACAGTTCACATTTAGGTTGTGCAATTTATCTCGATCATAATTTTAGTCCACAAAATTGTTATAGTAATCATTATGAGTTTCGCTGTAGATGACTGTTCAGATAATACTTCACCAGTTCCGTCACCAAAACGGAGGAAACTTTCTAAACCCAGTGTAAGATTTTGCTCTCTTTGTTTATATTGACATATGAAAGTAAATTTGCATAAAAAGATTTTTTTTCTTTATTATTATTATTATTATTATTATTATTATGGAATTGGAAATGGATTAGGTTACAAAAGTAGATTCAGATAAAGATGTTGAAGTGATAAAGGTGGTGAATGTTGAAGAGGAGGATTGGTTGGCTCCCCCTCCTATGGTTTCAACTAATGCTCATAGCAAGATTTATGAGGATTCAACCATAAAGGAGTTAAGGTATTATACTTGGCAGTTTGATTCTTTTATAAGCTTGAATCTACTTCTGACTTGACAGACATCGAGAAAATTTTCAAACCTTTTTCTAGTGTTTCAATTGTCTGATTATTAGACGTGATTTGGTAATTTATGATTCCGGAAATGTTGTTTTCTGCATAGAATTGTTGCTATTGCTTGTTAACCATAATTGTAATATATACATTAGTTCTACTCGTCATTTTTCTTTAAATTTCCGTGTCCAATACATACCAAGACATGGGCACATGGATATGACATTCCAAGCATCCTCAAAATACATGGAAAATCTTAAAAGAACCTGAACGTACCCGTTTCATATACGAGTCCGAGTAACATAGTGTAATACATGTTAGTTTCCAGCCACAGGATTTAAGAGCTATGAAATAAATAAAAAGTCAAAGGATCTTGTAATGTTGTGGGATTTGAAACATACAATGTGTTGGCTATTTTCCGGCTTAATGCTTTAATGTAAGCTCTTTTCTATGGAGCTTCTTTTAGTCATTTTAATGTGAAATGATGCATGCAGGAGAAGGAAGCAGGAACTGCTTTCACTTGCACAATCTGCAAAAAGCATGTTGCTAGAAGCAGAGGAATCTGCGAGTCGAGAACCGAGTGTTTCGTTGAAACCTTCTTTAGATGCCGTAGATGAGCAACCAACAATTCCTGCTTCCGAAAGGGCCAAAATAGTTATTTCGATCCAGAACAACGACGAACTCAAGCAATTTCGTGTATACACGGTATTGCTTTCTGCTGCACTTTGATCTTTTATGTCAGTAATTGCAGACAGCCTGGGCTACAGAATAGGTGAATGAAAAAGTTCATTACTCTGCTGTGCAGCTGCCTGGTTCCAGATGTGGGAATAGAAATAAATCTAGCTTACTAGCAGTCGAGGAAATAAAATAATTGCATGGTGCATTCATATGATGAAAGACTCGACCTTCCAAGTTAAAATTTTGGCTTGCTATATAATCTGCTCTAGTTTCATATCTTATTTATTCTGGGGGGAAATAAAGATGCAAACTAGTGCTAGATTTATAAAATAAACAAATCTTGGATGTATTATCGACATCTAAAAAGGCAAATATCTGCTGTGTTTATGAAAATGTAGTTAGAACAGCAATTTAACTCAGTATCTTGTCATTCATGCATAGTCCATGTACATATTTGCCTTATTTTCAAGGTTTATTCTCTGCATTTCTCATTTCTTGATTGTGGAATCTTCCAAATGATCCATTTCTACCTTTACTAACATAGTATAAAATCTCATGTTTATTCTGTGTTTAGATTGAACTGGTTTCTTAGGGTAACTCCATTTTCTGAAACTTGTTTTGCTGTGGCTTAGGTTTTTTGTTATGTATTTCACCTTTTGATGTGATATATGTTACGTGCTGTATTGTAAATTTCATGTATTTCACCTTTTGAATGCTATTATCTTTCATGTGATATACGTTACGTGCTGTATTGTAAATTTGTTTTTACAATATTTGATGATTTTGTCTTAAAAGGATGATAAGTTTGAGAAGCTCTTCAGCTCGTATGCCAATAAAGCTAAGCTTGACCTGCAAAGGTTGGTATTTTCTTTCGATGGTGATAAAATTAATCTAGATGCGACTCCTACAATTCTAGGAATGGAGGATGATGACATAATTGAGGTGCATGTGAAGAATTGCTGATCGAGGTATGTTTATGCATTTATATTACACAAGAGCATTTAGACAAAAAAAAGTAGAAATTTTGAATTATGTATGCTGTGTTGAACAAAATGACATGTTATAAAATCAAAGCTGTGCGTTCTCTAGTATCTTTCTTTCGTTGATTATCCCTCTTTCAAATTTTTTGTATAACTATTGGTGTCTGACTCATTGACCTACTAATCTGAATTGGGTATTTCAGAGGCCCATTATGGGAGTGTATTCGAACTCCTATCCTTGTTTAAGTGACTTAACACCTCACCCCATTAGATCAACCGGTAGTTGTTTTTTTTTGTTTGCCGACATTTGTTTGAATCTCGATATTTTGTATGAATTGATGTAGGATTCCATCTTAAGAGTCTGAAAGGTTTCCAGATACTGATTAAAACTTCGAAGCTGTGTGCTTGAAAATTATCACAAATAGTCTTTTATCAAACCTTTCCCACAGCCTTGATCCGAGGAAATGATTGATAAGAGTCACAAATGTAATTAATAAACTCCCTGTGAAGCCATGGATAGGTAAAAATATACTCCGAGTCTTTATTTTATTTTTTACGTCTTTATATTCGACATTTGTGATCGATTTTTTGAATGTAAGTATGATGGTATGACCTCTAAGAGTTATGCATGTAGATTTTCTTTTTAACTGAACATCCAGAACCATGTAGGATATATACAAGAAACGAGTTTGACTAGCATAGCTTAAATGGAATGAACTTGGCTTTGTGTACGAATACTTTAATGAACTTGTTTGTGTGAAGCTTGACCCTCCAATTAAATAAAAATTAAGGGTGAATTTTGGATGAGTGATTTAGAAAAGGGGATTTATTTATGTTAAAAGTTTTAATAATGAATTAACTTGTTATACTCAAATTTATTATGGATTTGAAAAGTAAATTTTAAAGATTTAAACTCTTTATTAATATTCCACTAAAATAGGTTGTTTTGTTTTTAAAATAAAATCTTTCCTTATATTTATTCATATGTTCTATTATAAAAAAAAACTTAAAACTGTAAAATTATTAATAATAACGACAATTTTACGAATTTAATGATACGTGTAGGTATGTTTCTCTACGCATATGTTATTCTTCCCCTGTAATTACTTTCTATCGCATAAATTCTATTTGCTTTTTTTAAAAAAAATATATAAATATAAAGGATGTCGAGCAAAAAGCACCTTCATTTCTACATAATGAAAAGTGGTGGGTTTTGACATCCACAGCCGATCATGTCCTTCAAGTCGCACGTTGCTTTCTACCACATCGTTTCAAACGAAGTTTTACCATAACATTCCTCTAGTCTGGAACATTTATTCAATTATGGAATCATGAATAGTCATAGGTTCAGTCGATCCATAGTAATCTATCTATACTTCTTCCTTCTATATGAAATCAATTTCCTTCTATATGCTATATGAAATAAATATATAATTTAGGAAGAAAAAGCCTCAATAAGAATTCAAACTAACCCATATTGTATGAATGCAATATATATATTTTTTATTAGATTTTATTAGAATAGAAAAGGATAATATATAATATTAGTAAAAAAAAAGAATATCATTAATAATAATATTACGAAAATAATAATATCACGAATATTATAAATAACACAAATAAACTAATTTTTTTGAATCTACCTTGCATCTTCAAATAACCCGATAGATCAAATAACTCGATAGAATAGATCCACCAATCTCGCAGTTCTTCGAGTGTCAATCTTAAGAAATCATTCAAAATCAAAAGCAAGAATCACACTTTCTCCAATGAGAGTAATATTATTTAAAGTTTAATGAGATCAACTAACGAGTTTAGTGGCTAAAAATGTTTATCTTGCTCCATCTTGTATAGGTTTAAATCCCGACATGAGAATATAATATTTTTATTTAATTAAAAAAATAATAAAGCTTAATATTGTTTTTGAACTACATGCTACCCAGATTCCTTGCTCATAAATAGGAGGATATTGAATGCTTAAATATACCCATTCTTATATTATTGTATATATTATATCAATAATAATATCAATTGAATTATTATTATTATTTAAAATTATAACAAATGTGTTTTTCAAATTATAGTATGAATCCGTTGGTCCAGCTCGGCCAATCTATTTCCGTATTATTGCACCACTGACATACTCGCAAATCATCCATTGTTGCAGTATGAGAGTAGACGACAGATATGTCCTTGCATTCTCAATAAAGGAGCTGCCATTATAAATTACATCTGAATTTAACATCTATTTTTATTTACATCACAAATTTTTAATTTAATTTAATTATATTATTTAATTTTTAGTATTTATAAATTAAATTATTTATATTGAAAAAATTAAATAGTTCTAATGAAAAAAAGTTAAAATTTACACTTTTATTTAACATAATTTGCACATATTATAATCAAATAATATTTATTTGATAAATTTAATATTTTCTGTAAGAATTTTCTGAAACATTTTATTTAAATAATTTTAAAGGTAAAATAATTAAATTTTCTATAAATACTAATAAAAAATATTTAAATTACTAATTAAACATTATTTATTAGTGATATGTGAAAATATGTTCAATAAAAGTAGGGATGGGCATTTTACTTGACCCGGTCGGGTTCTGACCCGGCCCGATCCGGTCGGATTTCTTAATGAAAAAATTGGGTTCCTGCTGGGTTTTATTAAGGATGAAGCCGTGTTGGGTTCGGATTTAGGGTGGAAATATCCGACCCGATCCGACACTAATTGTGTAATTTTTTCCTAAATTTTTTAGAGATATTTCTAATAATACCCCTCTTTATATATATATTTTTTATAATTAGGTCCTTAAAATTGAATTTTTATTTACATTTAGTCCTTAAATTATAATTTTTTACGAGTCTCCTAAAATTGTTTTTTTTCAATTAGGTCCCTAAAATTATTTTTTTCTATAGGTCAGGTTTAGTGTATTTATTTTTGGGTTGGGCCGTGTTCAGGTTTAGGGTATTTATTTTCAAATGGGTCAAAAACCCGACCCATTCCCATCCCTAAATAAAAGTGTCAATTTCAAAATTTTCACTAGAACTAATTAATTAATGATTTCAATATAAGTGACTTCATTTATAAATAATAAAAGTTGAATAATGTAATTTGATAAAATTAAAGGCTTGTAATGTAAATGAAAGTGGACGTTAAGTTTAATGATTTAAAATGTAAATTACTCTTAAAATGTATAATAAGGATTTTTGAAAATTTCTTATTTAAAAATGAACATGTGAAGTTAGCTATTTATATGAAGGGATGGAGCTATAGCAATTTTGGGTGTGTCTCTAAATTTTTTTATACTAAAAATATAATGAGAATTTTATTTATTTGGACTCCTAATTTTTAATTTATTTAAACTTTGTTTTATTTATTTTTTATAGTTAATTATACTTTCCTCCTAATTTTATTTTTTTGTTTCGTCACTATTTATAGACTTTAGAATTAAAGTTTTATTAGAGATTCTGAATGGACCTTGACATCTGTAAGTGTCGAGATTAATTTAAATTTTGGATGATTTTATTTAGTTATAATAAGAAGTGTTTGTGCATCTGTACGTTTTATTGAGGTTATCTCATAGACTCTATGTAATTATTTTTATATGTAACTTTCTTCTCTGATTAGGTTTAGGGAGGCTTTTAATGAGGCACATGTTAATGATCTCTTATTTCATAAAAAAAGGAGTGTTTAATATTAGTTGTGTATGCAAGTTGTGTATTATCAAATGGTTAAAAATATGAATAAATACTTTCTTGTAATCAGGTTTCTAGATTGATCTCGACATGCAGTGTTGAGATTTATTTAATCTTTTGTGACTTTTTCAATTTTGCTTAAACAATAATCCATGTCTTTGACTCTCGTGTTGTCGATGTTCATTTAAGTTTTATTTAGACATTTTTTTTGTATAATTATTAGTATCCAATTTATTAGCTGATTAATTCATGCTAGATATTGCAAAAAATTATTATAGGGGTGATTCTCTAAATTAGATTTATTCTATTTATAATATCAATATTTAAAATCTTGACATTATTTAAAAAATATAGAAGTTAAAAAAATGCGATCATTTACATCTAAAATAGATCTGCACTTCAATAGAATGTCGATGTAGCCCAATCATTTTTGGGCGAGAATAAAAAAAAAAAAAACCCTCGATTTAAAGTTTTCTAAAATTTTAGAATTTTGAAATAAATTTTATTTTTTAATTAAGTAGAGATATGTTATATTTTTATAAGAAAATTTAAATCCATATAAAATAAAATAATATAAATATTTTTAATTACTAGATTAATTAGGAGATCTTTGAAATGAATTTTGTTTAACATTGCTAATTGTAGTGTGTTGGTTGTAGCCGTTATTCATAGCAAAGATTTGGCCACGTGGCAAGCTTCTATTGGTGTGGCGGGTAAGGTTCCGGATCACTTTGAGAACTGAAAGTCTGAAACGCCAAACGAAACAGTTTCACATGCACAATGGATAACGTTGGCGGGCCCCACAAAGGATAACGTGTTAGACCCACGTCAGCATAAAGTTCACCCCTCGTTGCACACGTCAGCCAAACAGGGCAGGCAAGATAATAGAAAGAAAAAGCGGAAAAAGCAAATCAAAACAGAAAGAAATGTGAAGGTAAACGAGAACTCATTCAAAAGCTAACCCCTTTTTTGTTTATCTTGGAATTTTCTTTAGTTTCCTGCTTTGTTTTTTTTTCTCGGGAAACAAACACAAAGGTACATGTGTATTGTTCATTTGGATTTGTTAACTTTCCGATCTCTGTATCTTAGATCTCTTTCATTTAATGATCGATCAGCTGAAAATATTATAAAGAGTTGCATTTGATGTTTATTCATAATTCGATTGTGTTTATTTTTTTGTTCTTTTTTAATTTCGAAAGTTACTTGTATGTGCAGAATTCTTAAGATAGAAAAGAAGAGTTGCACGAGAAAGAATAATTCTAATTAGTTTCTGCTGAATTTGTCATGTTAGTGATTTTTATTTGTTGATTTTTCGTTTTGCAGTTAGAACTGATAGAAATTAAGGGTTCTTTCTTCCCTTTTTCTTGAGAAAATTCATTTTTTATACTGTATAAGGTGCCTTTGGTTTCTAAATTAGATTTCCAAACATTATGCGAGTGTTGGACATGAATATGTTTCCGATGCCGATTTATTCGGTTTTGTATATCTAGAGAATTTTTTAAAGATCGTTTTCTAATACCTATAACTTGAAAAAATTGAAGAGTTCCACTACCATATGTAGTTTAGATTTCTCAGTAACTGACATGAACTTTTGTAGATCTCGGAAAGTGGAGCTGGAGATTTCTTCATCAAGAGAACATCACCTTTTTGTTCCATTATCAAGCTTATGAATTTGAAGTGATCATTTGAATACACATATACATACCAGAAGAGAATTTTTAATTCTGAAGCTTTGACATGGAGAAAATCTGTGAATTCTGCACAACTTCAAGAGCAGTTGTTTATTGCAAATCTGATGCAGCACATCTGTGCCTTTCCTGTGATGCAAAGGTCCACTCGGCCAACACACTTTCTAACCAGCATCTCCGTGCCCTCCTATGTGACTTGTGCCGACACCGCCCATCAAATGCTTGTTGTTTCGATCACAGGATGTTCTTGTGCCGCGGTTGTGACCAAAGCATCCATGATGCTTCTTCCCAGCACCACCAGAGACGTGCAGTTAGTAGCTATTTGGGGTGCCCTTCGGCCAAGGATTTTGCAGCGTTGTGGGGTTTTGAAATTAATGAATTGGATAACAATCCTCTTCAAGATCAGTCTTTATCCGATTCGTGTGATTCTATGAATGCCAATGCAGTTGAACCGGGGAATTTAAGACAGTCTTGTTTGAGTAAATCCAGTGTGGCTTCTCTCGCTGCCACAGGATGCAATTCCGGATCAAACAGTCAACAAGCCAAGGTTAATTGACATGATTTACTTGCAAGTAGACCCTCCTAATATGATTTCCGCAATATGCAGCAAACACATGTCGCCTGCAGTTGGTTATCCTGAATTATGTTGCTTTGACTCTTTATTTTTCTTGAAGGACTTATGTTCGACATATATTCGAACATGAGCATTTTGATATGACCTCTAGGGATCTCCAAAGAAAAACCTGAACATACGCATGTTGAGCACAAATTTGAACATGGGTATTTATCTGAGCTTACTACACTTTTTTTCTTTGTTCTATTGCAGGTTATTAACAAACTTCAGCAGATGAAAAATACTTCATTGATTCTGCAACAGATTCTTGACCTGAAAAAGCTTCAGCTCACCGAGGGAGACAGTCATTTGCTTTTTAATGGTGGCCTAGAACGAGCTGACACATCTTCTTCAATATGCATCTCTTCAAAAGATGTCGACAGTAATCTAGTCCACGATACAGGTAACAATATGCACCGAAGGAACAATCCGCTCAAGGAGCTGAATACTGATCTGGACAACCTATTGTCATCCTCAACTTCCTGGATGCCTTTTTACGGGGAATCTATTTGGCTATGTAAAAGTCCAATCCGTAATAGTCAGGTCCGTTCCACCGATCGTCAAGTCATTGGAATAGATGGCAGGCATAATTGATAGAACTTTTCATTTTTTCTAAAGTACCAATATTCCGATATATGTGTCTGCAATGGGGTATGATGTTAAGTGTGTTTCTCAATTGAATTTGGCAGTTATGGTCTCAAAATATGCAAGATCTTGGAGTTTGTGAAGACACATTTTGCCAAGATGACTTTAAAATGCCAGATATTGATTTATCTTTCCGCAACTTTGAAGACCTGTTTGGTGTTGAACAAGACCCAACCAGGGGACCGCTTGCTATTAAAGTTGTTCCGAGCTCATCGATGGATAAGGAGATGGCTGTCAACAACTCGGATAATGTTAATGCTATTTCAATGGAGGTTAGGTGCATGCCACTCGTTTTTTTATCTTTCGACTTTATAATACAGATATTCGGCTAGGAACTTGTATTTGATGCATATTCCGATATTCGTTCGATGCATATAAAACTTGAACCTTAAAGAACCCTTTACAACCAAATTGTTCATCACTGATTTTATATTTGGGAGAACATAAATATCTTATCTGAGTAGCATAATAGCTTTAAACCTTTTATTTGTGTGTTCCTTTCATGTCAAGACACCGGGGTCATTTGTTTTCGCTATTCAGTCTGCTGACAGAAATGGTGTTCTGACCCTTTATTTTAAAAAAAGATTCATTATCCAATACTCGTGTCCATCATATGAATATGGAGATATGATTCCCAAGGATATTTCAAATTCAAAAATTTGACCACACTCGCGTTCGTGTCCGAGTAACAAAGGAAATTATATGGATCCTTTCATCTAACCACATATCATTCATACTTACAGGGGATCAATACTTCTGCTTGCACAATTCAACCATCTTGTTCAACAATGTCGTCTGTTTCATGGTTCAGCTCTGATACTTGTGCTCCCGACTGTCTCGATAATGGAGTTTCACCTATCATAGAGGGGGAAGCTTCATGCATTTCACCTGACTTAGATAGCTTTCATTCAGAAGCCAGAGAAAATGCCATGATGAGGTACAAAGAGAAGAAGAAAGCCAGACTGTGAGTATCAATTTTCTCTTTTCTTGCAGATTTCATCTATGTTATTTGGATTTAGGTGCGAGTATAAGTATACGTTTGGAGTATCTTTTAGAGATAACTCCTTAGGAGGATCACATCCGGTTCTTTATTTCTTTCGAAATACCTGTGTTCATCACCCATATTCTGTATCTTGGACATGCGTGTACAGATAATAAGATCTTCAAAAGAGCTTTCAAATACATGAACTTTAAAATATCGAAAAAGAACATGTCAAACACATATCGGTATCTGACAATGGTATGTGTCAGATACCGATATTCGGCATTGTAGCCTTCCAAGTCAGTGGAAACAAATATACTAGTGTTGTTACTTTACTCCCAATTTCCACTGAAAGTTCACAGTTGAAAATTTATAACCCTTGTACCTCATGTTTCAAGTTCTGTTCATAAACTGAGTGCAAACATGCATGTTTACTCAAAGGCCAAAACTACCATGAATTGAAAAGTCCTCGAAAACCATACCTCGAGAGTACGATCCTTCATGCATGTGAAAAAATTGCATCCGACATTTCCCTTTAAATGTGGTAACAGAGGCAAGAAGTATCAGTGCAGACAGAAAGAGGTAGGTATCTCTTTTATTAGTGTTGCTTATAGTCTTTGAATGTTGTTCAGGCATGAAAGACAAATGAATTGTGCATCCCAGAAAGCTAAAGCTGATGTAGAGAAGAGAGCGAAAGGTCAAATTCGGAAGGCGGAGGACTATGATTCTGATCACCCAAATGTGACAAAGAGCTATTAATTTCCTCTGATATTTATGTATTAGTATATATTAACAATTCCAGATTCTGTAAGTACCACTTGTTACCCAATCTTCTATTTAAAACTCTACCAATTCTTTCACCTCTATCTGTTTAGAATTTTTATCATCTCTATTAATGTATTAGTACATATTATCAATTTCAATCTTCTATTTATGTATTAGTATAATTTTTATCAATTCAAGTTTGAGTATTGGATATGAGTTTATGTGTTTGTATTTATGTTATTGGTTCATGTCTGGGTATATGTTTAGTGATTTGACAATAGATTCTATGGTTTTGGATATTTACTGAATCAACTTTTTTTTTTTGCTAGTTTATATATTATAGGCTTAACTACAAAATAAGTGTCCAAACTATGTCTCTTTTTTGCAATAGGTGCCTAAAATTTTATTTTTAGCTGAAATATGTGTCTAAAGTGTTTTTTTGCTGAAATATGTGCCTAAAGTTTCATTTTTGGTTGAAATAGGTGCCCAAGTAGGTGCTTCAATTGACTTTAAAACAAGTCAAAAATGAAACTTTAAACCCCTATTTCAACTAAAATATACTTTAAGCACCTACTACAAAAAAAAAACATAATTTGGGCACTTATTTTATAATTTAGCCTATATTATAATTACTATTTGGAGTGAACTTAAAGTAGATGTAGATATTAATTCTCATATATTCATTAATACTTAAGAAGTTAAATAATATATTAAATGAAATGACATGTCTGGTAAAAGCATTTTAAGGTTATTATAGTGTTAACAAGTGAGTCCTCCTCGTCAAAAAAAAAAAAAATGAGTCCTCAACATGCTGAAAGTGAAAATGAAGTTTATTCATTTCCTTCCATATTGTTGTATAGATGAAAGCACGCCAAGTCAACTTCAGAACAACAGTAATCAATGACTTACATATTTGGAAAATAACACCCAAGGAAATGTAACCAATTTTTTTACCGGAAAATAAGAGCTTTACATATAATATTTGAATTATTATCAGGTACAAGGATAGAAAAGTTTACATAAACAATGTTTTATAATATAGTATTGAAGTATATATGAATTTTAGAAAAAAAGTAAATAGAACACAAATATTTTATTTGTTTAATTACAGTTATCTAATTGATTAACTGATTAATCTGGATCAGATTTTACAGATGACCAACATAGGGGCGATCCTCTCAATTCAATTTTTTTCATTTAATCAAACTTCTGATTTTGCTTAAGAGGCCAACGTTTTATTTCGCTAGACCAATTATTTAAAATGTTTCATAATAAAGACTTTTTGGCATTTTAATTAAATTATAAATAATAAAATTACAGAATTAAAATGAAAAGTTTTAGAAATGGATCAAATAGGGCGTATGGGAAGGGGGAAATTAGTTCCTTTTTCAAAAAATTTGAAAAGTCATAATTTTACATTATTAAAGTAATTTTTTAATTCACATAATTTTTGAGATCTAACAAGCGGACAAGATACATTTTTATCATTTTATATCGAAAATATCATTTTTACTTTTACCTTTTGTTTTATTTTTATTTGAAAATTTAAATATTTTGGCTTTGATTTTTTTTAGTTAACTGCCAAATCAACAACCACAAATTCAGCCAGCTCATAGGCTTAATCAGCGGTAGAATACATTTTTGAGGTCCGTAGAGAGACGCTTGAAAGGAGAGAGAGAATTCTGAGGAAATCATATTTTGACAATTTGTTTCGAAAGCTTAAAAATTGATTTTTTATATAAAAATATATTATTCATAAGTATTTGATATATGTACTTTACTACATTATCAATTTTTTATTTTAATCCTTATTCATGTGATGAAATTACTTAAAAAACATTTTTTTTAAAAAAATATTTTTTATTTTTTATAGTCCTAAATTACAAAAAAAGGCCAATAATAGCTAACAAATACCGATTCCCACCCCACCTAATGAAAGTGGTTAGAGTATTTTCTTTGGTAATGTTGATTTCGATTATTTCCTAAATATACTATTTTCTTATTTAAAAAAGATTTTTCCCCCTAAACAAGCAACTTACACATAAAAAATATATTAAAAAGAAACGTATTCAACGCTGTGATTAAGATCTTGTTCTACATTAAAAAAATAATTTTGATATAATACACTTTGAAATAAAAAACAATACAAAATATAAAACTTTTTAGATGGATTTTTTTTAATTTAATTTGAAAAGTGCTTTCTAAGATAAAATTTTAAACTTTTAATTTTATTTAAAAATTAAAAAATTATTTGTTTGTCCATAATTATATCAAAATAAATAATTATGGCTATCTAATTTTCACCCCTCCACAATTTTGATTTTTTTTTAACTTTCAATCATCACCAAGTGGGTAACAGATATACAATTTTCCAGTTACAAATTCAAGATTGTGTTCACTTTCTACCAAAATTATCAATCAAATTCATGTTAAAAAAAGCTAAAATTAAGGGTTGATGCAGCTGTAACGAGAAAGATTTCTGTGTTCTCCGATGAGCTTTCATAAAATCCATAGAAGAACAGGTCTATACAGTAATATAAAGAACACTAACAAAATTAGGGTTTATGTTTACCGGTTTGGCTTACGGACCGCAGGAAACGATCGATAAGAAGATGGAATCCTTTGAAGAAAAGTAAGAAAATGGAGATGAAGAACTTGAAATCAGCGGAATGGGGGGAATCGGAAAGATTTTATGAGGAAAATACAAAAATCTTTCCCCTCTCCCCACTCCAAAAATTTCCAGTAACTGTCTCCTTTTCCGTCTCTTCAAAACTCATGAGAGAGGCAAGGCGAGGAGAAAGAGGAAGGAAAGGAAATGGTAGGCATGGGTGGAATGAAATTTTCTTGCCGAATCAACCACAGCCCAAGACTTCCCCAAGCTTCCTTTCTTTCCCCCTTGTTCCTTCTGTGACGGCCGAGTTCATCTATATATGCCAATACAACAAGTACGACTATTTTCACAATTGCTGACGAATGCCCTACTACAACGTGTACTTCTATCACGTGAAATCCAAGACAGGAGGTAAAAAATTCGGCTATTTTACCCGAGTATTATTTTTTAATATTATGTAAGTTTCTAACCCTCAAAGTTATTTTCGTACTTGGTATATATTTTTAAGTTTTCGTTTAGTTCATACGGCGAGTTTCATTTAAGTAAAAATTTATAAAAGTAAAAAAGGTAATTAAGTTTTTAAATTAATAAATTTAATAAATTAAACTTTTTAATCAATTTTGACCATCAATTTTTGAAGATTTTTTTTCTTGAAATATTATTGTCAAGTGACTCATTACAGTTCTGTCATGTGACATTTACATATATTTTTTACAAATATTTTTATAATTTTTATAAGTTTTTTAGAACTTTTAAAGGATTTTTTAAATAAAATAAAAAATTTGAAAATATCAAGTGATAACACTATAACACGACACGTTACACCAAATGATCCAAAACAATGTTAGATTTAACAGTCAACATTGATCAAATGGGTGATTTGATGAAATTTTAAAGTATAAGGGCTTAATTGAGTGTAAGAAAAGTTTGAGAGCTTGATTAATTTTTTAAAAAATTTAAGGGCTTATGATATTCTTAAGCCTTAATTTAATTTTCATTACACTATCTAATATTTGTAAAAAAAATTATATTTATAATATAATTAATATATTAAATTATTTTTAAAAATATATTTATATTTATATACCCTTATTTCTTTTTAATTTTTTCAAACTGTAAACTGCTAAATGTTTAATATGTTTAATTTTTTTATTACTTTTTATAATTTGTCAAATAAATTAAAATAAATAATAAAACAAATCTAAAATTAATAAAACAATGATAAAAATATATATTAACTGGGTTACCCAACCGAGGCGAGATCAGTCTTTGGTGCGATGGAAGGAATCGTTGCTTGGGTGGATTAAATCCAACGCGGATGGAGTGATTGGGGGGGGGGGGGGCGACTTTGGCATGGCTACCACGGTTTAGTTTTTCGCAATGAGACGGATGCGTGGATCTTTGGTGCCTCAAGGAGCTTTGGGTCATACTCGATTCTTCTCGCGGAATTATGGTCAGCTCATGATGTTTTGGTTCATACTTGGTGACTCAGTTATCGTAAGGTAGTGCTTGAGATAAATAATACTACGGTGATTCAGATTTTTAAGGAAATTTCTTCGGAGTTGGCTGATAGTGCTCTTGTTGCGCGGATCCGTGATTTATTGAGTCGGCAAAAAAATATTCAGGTCTTTCATGTATGTCGGGAGGCGAACAGAGTAGCGGATGCTCTTGCAGGCTTACTTCGTGGCCATATGATTGGCGAGTGTATACATGTACAACCACCTATAGAGGTGGTTTCGCTCCTTATGACATATTGTAATAAGTCTTAGTTGGCCTTGCTCCTTGGGGTTGGTTCTTGTTGTTTGTTTTGAGATGCTCTAGGTTTCTGTATTATTATTAGCACAAGTACTATTTTTCTCCATATAGAGAGGTTTTTAACGAGGCTCGTGTTAATAATTTTTTTTCATTTTTAATAAAAAAATAAATTAATTAACCTACTAATTTTTTTAAGATAAAAATATCTTATAAATAAAATAATAAAATTAATAAGATCAACGCTTAAATCAACCACTTTTAAGCAACATGCAATCTCATCTTATAAACCTAAAAATATTATAAATATAATATTAATAAAAATATTACAACATTATTTAAATATATGCAACATCTTTTTTATATATTAAACTAATATTACATAAAAATATTTAATAAATTTACACCATAAATATTGGGGGGGGGGACTTTGGCATGGCTACCACCGGTTTAGTTTTTCGCAATGAGACGGATGTGTGGATCTTTGGTGCCTCTAGGAGCTTTGGGTCATACTCGATTCTTCTCGCGGAATTATGGTCAGTTCATGATGTTTTGGTTCATACTTGGAAACTCGGTTATCGTAAGGTAGTGCTCAGATAGATAATACTACGGTGATTCAAATTTTGAAGGAAGTTTCTTCGAAGTTGGCTGATACTGCTCTTGCTGCGCGGATCCGTGATTTATTGAGTCGGCAATAAAATATTCAGGTCTTTCATGTATGTCGGGAGGCGAACAGAGTAGCGGATGCTCTTGCAGGCTTACTTCGTGGCCATATGATTGGCGAGTGTATACATGTACAACCACCTATAGAGGTGGTTTCGCTCCTTATGACAGATTGTAATGAGTCTTAGTTGGCCTTGCTTCTTGGGGTTGGTTCTTGTTGTTTGTTTTGAGATGCTCTATGTTTCTGTATTATTATTAGCACAAGTACTCTTTTTCTCCATACAGGGAGGCTTTTAACGAGGCTCATGTTAATAATTTTTCTCTTTTTAATAAAAAATAAATTAATTAACCTATTAAATTTTTTAAGATAAAAAAATCTTATAAATAAAATAATAAAATTAATAAGATCATCACTTAAATCAATCACTTTCAAGCAACATGCAATCTCATCTTATAAACTTAGAAATATCATAAATATAATATTAATAAAAATATTACAACATTATTTAAATATATGCAACATCTTTTATATATATTAAACTAATATTACATAAAAATATTTAATAAATTTACACCATAAATATTTGGGGGGGGGACTTTGGTATGGCTACCACCTGTTTAGTTTTTTGCAATGAGACGGATACGTGGATCTTTGGTACCCCTAGGAGCTTTGGGTCATACTCGATTCTTCTCGCGGAATTATGGTCAGCTCATGATGTTTTGGTTCATACTTGGCGATTCGGTTATCGTAAGGTAGTGCTTAGATAGATAATACTACGGTGATTCAGATTTTGAAGGAAGTTTCTTCGGAGTTGGCTGATAGTGCTCTTGTTGCGTGGATCCGTGATTTATTGAGTCGGCAATAAAATATTAGGGTCGTTCATGTATGTCGGGAGGCGAACAAAGTAACGGATGCTCTTGCAGGCTTACTTCGTGGCCATATGTTTGGGAGTGTATACATGTACAACCACCTATAGAGGTGGTTTCGCTCCTTATGACAGATTGTAATGAGTCTTAGTTGGCCTTGCTCCTTGGGGTTGGTTCTTGTTGTTTGTTTTGAGATGCTCTATATTTCTGTATTATTATTAGCACAAGTACTCCTTTCCTCCATATAGGAAAGTTTTTAACGAGGCCCGCCTTAATAATTTTTCACTTTTTAATAAAAAATAAATTAATTAACCTACTAATTTTTTTAAGATAAAAAATATCTTATAAATAAAATAATAAAATTAATAAGATCAACACTTAAATCAATCACTTTCAAGCAACATGCAATCTCATCTTATAAACCTAGAAGTATCATAAATATAATATCAATAAAAATATTACAACATTATTTAAATATATGCAACATCTTTTATATATATTAAACTAATATTACATAAAAATATTTAATAAATTTACACCATAAATATTTAGTCATCTAATTAAAAACGCAATAAAGATCAACATAGACACAATTCATTATCTTAAGGGCAATATTGTCCAAAGGGGAATGAATTGTGTAATACCTAAGAAAGTGAGGGGCTAGAGGTGTAAATGAACAGAGCGTTCGACAAACTGTTCGTAAACCGTTCATATAATATTCGTTTATTAAGCTAAATAAACGAGTATGAACAAAAATTTTATGTCCATTTAATAAACGAACCCGAACATATGTGTGTTCTGCTCGTTTATGTTCACGAACAAACTCGTTTATGTTCGTTTATAGGCTCGTTTATGTTCGTTTATAATTGTATGGCTTAGTTCGAGAATTTGAGGATTAGTTTGTAAAGTGAGTAAAACTTGTTGCCTCTTTGCAAACCCTTAATCAATTCAGTGGCTTTGGGTGCAAATTACTCTTTAAGTAGGGTATTTAAGTTTTTTTTCAACCCTAATTTCTGATATCATCATCTGTAGCCGCATCCCTTTACCAAATCTCTTTGAAAATAAACACTCTTCATCCTTTCTTTCGATCAATCTTCGACCATCGACTTTTCATCATCGGTTTCGTACCTCGTCACCACCATCTTGATCATCATCATCTCGCAAACCAACCTCGACCAACCTCTTTTTCAATCGTCGTTGTTTTTTGTCGGGAATGTAAGAAAATCTTTCGGTTCTCCCTTGCGCCACCGTTCACCGCCACCCCCTTCGTTCATCGTTGACGGTTTAAGGCATTGAAAATCTCTCTGTTTCATTCAAATCTTTGTGCCGCCGTCCTTTCATCTTCTCTGCCAGTCTCTTTCGTTCGTGTGTGTTGGGTGATAATCAAATTCACGTTGTATTTTTAATCAGTGGGTTTTGTCTTGTGGTTAATTGATTTTGTTTTTCATTTGGTTTTGGCCGATAACGACCGTTTGATCATTGTTTTTCGCTGCCGCTATTGTCATGGTCCTTGCCACCATGTTTTGGTTGTACCGCCGTCGTTCGTTCATCGACCGTCGCCGGTAAAGATTTTGGAAACCCTTGTGAGTTGTGATTAAGGGATGAACCCTTGTGTTGGGCTATCAGTTTTGGTCAAGGGCATGTGAGACAAAATCAGAAGTGGGTTGTGTGCATTGGTTAAACCATATTATAAGCTCTGTTTGTTAGTGTTATGTATGAGATTTTAATATTTTGATTTGACTAGTTATAGAAATTATAAACGGTAATTTATTTGTTTATTTGTCTGTTTGTTTAATTAAAATTCAAGAAATTATAAACAAACATATTCGCGAATGCTAAATGGACGTGTTCACGAACATATGTAAACAATCATGTTCGCGAACGTTAAACGAACATATTCACGAGCGCTAAACGAACATATAAATGAATATGTTCGCGAACGTTAAACGAACTGAGCATGAACGTACCAAAAAATAAACAAACCGAGCTCAAACACGGCATTAAAAATTAAATGAACACGAACTGAGTTCGGACACCTTTAAAAATAAATAAATGGACACGAGCATACCCTTGTTCGGTCAAGCTCGATTCGTTTACACCCCTAATGAGGGGAATAACATTCCCAACATTTAGAGGGAAATGAGACACTATTAGGAAAAGAATATGTTAGGCTCGATATCCTTCAACCGAATTGCTTGCCAAGTGGTGGCGAAGTCGATTTTTGGGTGTATGTGGTGAAAGCTAAAGATGAGACAATGAACACAAGGATTTAGAGTGGTTCAAGCTTCTAACAAGCTCTACATCCACTATCTTAACACACCATTAAGGATTTCCCAAATTCACTAAGAATTTTTTCCCCTTTTACAAGGCTTAGGAGGCAACCTTTACAATCCTAGACCCATTTACCAAGTCTAGCATCCAAAGCTCACAACACAAGCTTTGAGAATCCTTACAAACAAAAGAAATAAAGCAAACAAGAAATCCTCTCTACAAGGTTGATGTTTGCACTCTTTAAGCACTCACCCAAATCCTAATACACTTGAGCACACATTAACAATTAAGCTCAACAAGTGTAGTCTATGAAAGAATGAAAATTAAGCACTAAGACATTTTTACAATCATAATGTTGTTGACTTGAAGATCATTGGTTGTAACTAGTGCTTGAAGGGTCCTTTTATCTTCCCAAGTGAGTTCCTAGTCGTTGGTGACCGTTGTGGATGATTTGGAGTCGTTGGGGATCTTTTTCCAAGCAAATCTACCATTCTGCAACATATGATATCGATACTCGGGCAGGGGTATTGATACCTGACCTAAAAAGGAAAGAGTTGTTGGAGAAAAACATAGGAGGTATCGATACCATGAAGAGGGTATCGATATTGGCCTTAGGGTATGATACCGAAGGTAGGGTATCGATACCAGAAATCGATTTTGGAATTCTAGAAAACAAAGGGTATCGATACCAGGCAAAGGGGTATCGATACTGGCCTTAGGTTATCGATACCAGGGCCTGATTTTGACAAATTGAACCTATAAACATTGTGTTTTTGACTTAAAAACGTTCCAAAATCATTTTAACATATTTCTCAAGTTGTTTGGACTTAAAATTAGTTTTTCAATATTTTCAATTTAGTCCAAAAACATTTTTCGATTATTATATCAAAACAAATATCCTAACAATCTCCCCCTTTTTGATATAATAAAACCAACTTGAAAATTTGTTTTTGAGATTCCCCCCTTGGTAAAAATAAATTTTGAATAAGTGATTAAATGTTAAAAATCTTATAAGCTCCCCCTTATTTATTTGAAAATTCAATTTTTTAAAATGTTCTCCCTATTTTTGTTATATCAAAAATGGTTCAAACGTTAAAGATCAATAACAATGGAGAGTTAGAAATTTTGACAAAATAAGATTTGTTTTAAAATTGGCTCCCCCTTACTCAAGCATCATTCAAATGTTAGTCCAACATATATGCTAAACTAGTTGAATTAAAAAGATAAATCAAATAAAGATAAATAAAATTCAACTAATTTTACGACACTTGAACCAAAGGGAGGATGTGAAGCCTTCCTTCTCCAAGTGTTCATTCTTTGTGTGTATAGAGCTCCCCCTCAATTTCATCACTTGTTGATTAAGGCTCCATCACACCTACAAAAGACAATCATTTGATTTTTGGTATCCAAATTGCTTTGGATCCATAGGCATTAGTAGTACATAATTTAGTCCCCTTAGGAATCTATTTTTCAATTTCATCCTTTTTGGTTGAAGTAATTAGTCCTTTTGGGATCCAAATACTTCTAAAAACTTTTCCATTCAAGAATCTAGGGGTACTAGATTGTCTTTGATAAAAATTTGATTTTCCTAAATTGTTTTTCTTTTCAAGCTATTTGGAAATCAAATCTTTTTCTTTCTTAAGATCATCTATTTCAATTTGATGATCTTTTTCTTTCTTTTGAAGCAAATTTTGTAAATTCAAAACTTTAAGTTCAAAGTCCTTTAATTTTGCTTCAAATTCCAAATTGGTTTTCACAAGCAAATCATTTTCATTTTTCAATTTTGAAATCAACTTTTTGTTCTTAGAAAATGAGGCTTTAAACTCAAAAACCAATTGGTCACAAGCATCTTGCAACTCATCAAAAGTATAAGAATTAGAAATAGATGAATTAGAAGTTTCCTCATCCTCTTGGAGGGCCATCATGCATAGGTGGGCTATCTCATCTTCATCGGTGGAGTCTTCATCACTCCATGTAGCCACATATGCTTTCTTTGATGATGATCCCTTCGTGTTAAAGCGATGGCAATCGAATTTGGTGTGCCTCGTCTTCTTGCATTTCGAGCACTTAGGGGAATCCACCATCTTCTTCTTCGATTCATGCTTGGATTCTTCTTTGTTGCTCTTCATGAATCGAGTAAATTCCTTGAAGAGATAGGCCATCTCTTCATCTTCATTTTCCTCCTCACTTGATTCTTCTCGGTCGTTTTTGGAGGATTCAAGAGCAATGGCATTCACATTAATACCTAGCTTCATGATTTTCTTCTTCTCCATCTTCTTTATCTATTCCTTCTTCTTCTCCTCTTCTTTTCCTTTCTTCATGATTTCACGAGTAAGAAGAGACCCCATGAGCTCATATAGATTTAGAACTTTGAGATTTTTGGCTTCAATGATGGCGGTCTTCTTTGAGTCTCATGACTCGGGAAGAGAGTAGATAAGCTTTCGGATAAGTTTTTCTTCCGGAATAATTTCTCCATAGCCTTTGAGTTTATTGGTGATGGTGGAGAATCTATCGAACATCTTCGTGATGTCTTCTTCCAGTTCCATCTTGAAGTTCTCATACTCAAGGTTGAGGAGGCCGATTTTGGTCTCCTTTACTTCATTAGTTCCCTCGTACATGACTTCAAGCTTGTCCCAAACTTCCTTGGCATCTTCACAAGAATACATCTTCTCATAGATATAGGGGCTAAATGCACAAAAGAGAATGTGCAAAGCCTTGCAATTTAGCTCTATCTTCTTGCGATCATCCGCATTCTATTCCGCCTTGCATCTTTGTGGTACGTATGGACTATCTTCAACAACGTCCCAAAGCTTGTAATCTTTGGCCTTGATGAAGAACATCATTCTAGTCTTCCAATAGGCATAGTTGGTCCGTCAAAGAAAGGTGGCTTGTCGATGAATTGCATCATTTATCTTCAGTTGACTTGTTAGTTGATCGAGCTTCCGGATCGTCTCAATAGGTTGTTAGACCTTCTCGATTGAGCCTCGCTCTGATACCAATTATTGAGCTCGATATCCTTCAACCGAATTGCTTGCCAAGTGGTAGAGAAGTCGATTTTTGGGTGTATGTGGTGAAAGCTAAAGATGAGACAATGAACACAAGAATTTAGAGTGGTTCAAGCTTCTAACAAGCTCTACATCCACTACCTTAGCACACCACTAAGGATTTCCCAAATTCACTAAGAATTTCTTCCCCTTTTACAAGGCTTAGGAGGTAACCTTTACAATCTTAGACTCAATTACAAAGTCTAGCATCCAAAGCTTACAACCCAAGCTTTGGAAATCCTTACAAACAAAAGAAATAAAGCAAACAAGAAATCCTCTCTACAAGGTTGACATTTGCACTCTTTAAGCACTCACCCAAATCCTAACACACTTGAGCATACATTAACAATTAAGCTCAACAAGTGTAGTCTATGAAAGAATGAGAATTAAGCACTAAGACACTTTTACAATCATAATGTTGTTGACTTGAAGATCATTGGTTGTAACTGATGCTTGAAGGGTCATGTTATCTTCCCAAACGAGTTCCTAGCCGTTGGTGACCGTTAGGGATGATTTGGAGCCGTTGAGGATCTTTTTTCAAGCAAATCTGCCATTCTGCAGCATAGGGTATCGATTCTCAGGCAGGGGTATCGATACCTGACCTAAAAAGGAAAGAGCCGCTGGAGAAAATTAGATGAGGTATCGATACCATGAAGAGGGTATCGATACTGGCCTTAGGGTATCGATACCGAAGGTAGGGTATCGATACCATAAATCGATTCTGGAATTCTGGAAAACAAAGGGTATCGATACCAGGCAAAGGGGTATCGATACTGGCCTTAAGGTATCGATACCGAAGGTAAGGTATCGATACCAATGCTTGATTTTGACAGATTGAACCTATAAACATTGTGTTTTCGACTTAAAAACGTTCCAAAATCATTTTAACATATTTCTCAAGTTGTTTGGACTTAAAATTAGCTTTTCAATATTTTCAATTTAGTCCAAAAACATTTTTTGATTATTATATCAAAACAAATATCCTAACAGAATATTACCTCTTAATAGGAATCCTCCCAAACCAAATATAAGAATGTAAGTTTAGAAAAAATTGTTATCCCTGATAATCATTTTTTCTGTAAACCAAACACACCCTTAAGGAAATGTTTTTTTTTTTACTATGGGTTCATTTTTTTTATTAAATTGTAAAAAAATATGGGAATTAAAATGTAAAACTTCAGAAATTGAACATCTGTATGAAGTGGTATTTAGGGATTAAAAAGGACGAAACTGAATTTTTTGGAAAAGAAAAAAAAATCAGAAATGAAGGCTTTTAAATGAAACATTGCATAGAAGACATTTAATCTAGTAATGTTGTTTTAAATTATAAGAATGAAATACTTAACAAGAGAATTAAAATTATAAGACCAAAATAAAATTTTCAAAAATTTTGAAATGAAATTGTTTGATATTTCAAAATTTTCAAAACGAAACTTTTGTAAAAGAAAAAATAATGTAAGCAGGTGGAAATTGAGGAGGTGAAAATTTTGAAAGGTTATGTGCAATTATTTTTTTCATCACAAGGACCTAATTGAAAGGAAATTTAAATTGCATGACTAAAATAAAAGTTTTAGAAACTTTAGAGTACTACATGTATGAAATTCCTATAAATAATGGTATATTTAAAATTACTGATAAATTTTTAAAAAACAAAAATATAGGTATAAGTAACGTTTTAGGGATGAATTGAAAATGATATCGTTGACGTCTTACCAGCGCATAAATCTCAAAAGGTGATGTGAATATAATTTAACAACTGAGCAAATAATTATGTTCCTAAAAAAAGAAAATAATTGTGAACCATTTAAAGTTCTCACCACACTTTATACAAGAACAGATATTAATTTTCTTAGATTAAGCTACAAAACCCACAGTTTCACTGAAACTTTCTGATTTTTTTATAATCTTTGTAATTTAAATTTTCTTTATAATCTTTGAAATTTCTTCAGTTTAGTCGCAAAACATTAAAAAAAAAAGTTTATACTGTTTTGGACCCTATAATTTTTATTGTCCTCATTTCAGTTCCAACTGTTACTCTCGTAGTCTCGTTTCCATCCAGTATCCTTACTCCTGAAATTTTCCAATTTGATCCCCAAAATTTTATTTTTTTACAATTCAATCCTCAAAAAGGCAAAAAGAAAAACACTCAAAATCGTCGCAGCTGCCAACCACTCTCCATAAATAATTTCCAAATCATATGACCCCCCCCCCCCACCCATTTGGTTATTTCCCTAAACAAGCTAAAAATCATACAGCTGCTACTTTGGATTTAACTACAGTATATAAAGCTTGTCTAGATATTTCCACCGTACGAACACGACAATAATTCACAGATTCACGTGTAAAAAGATAAGACAGGCAAGAGCAAAAATAATTAAAACATCACATTAAAAAACCCCGAACAATTTGACTATCCCAAGGCTTGGTTCTAGGGAGTACTTCCCTTCCAGTTCGTACTTTGAAGAAAAAAGTTCAACTGAAAGCTACAGGATACAGGTCCAGTGTGCGATCAAGGACTTCTCTATCAGTGGCACTTATAACACTGTTTGATTTGATAATTACCGTGAGCTTGCTATGACGGATGGATCCTCGGACAACCATCCGTCATCTCCATGAGCTCCAAGTTTGCTTCCATCCATGGTGGAGGAAGGGCCCTTTGGATGGTCGTACTTGAGCTCCCTTCCCCAGTGATCATTCTTTCTATCACTTCATTGTATTTGTGCATGCAGAATGGTGATCATTGTTTTTTTTTAGACGGTTTTATGGTGAAGTTACATGCTCAACTACCGTGCTCGTGGCTTATGCCAATGATGCTTTTCTCGTGAATTCAATTCATAGTTGCAAGGAAAATTCAGGTTGATCCATTGATAACAAAATCCTCGTTAGAGAAAGCCTGCCTCCTAGGGATTCAATTTGTTCTCATGTTCTCCTTTAACCTATGGAATGCTTTATACTCCAATGTTATGTTTGCTGTTGGTTTTATGTTTTCGGTTCATGTTGTTGGTTAGGTTCATGTTGTTGGTTATGTTCGGTTGTGGCCACCCGCGGTCTTTGTAGAATCGAAATTTTCCTATCTGTTTCTCCCCTGGTGTTGTGGGATTTATGTAAGGGCCTTTGTGACTTTCTCAAGGGGGTTATGGATGCTTGTATCTTTGGCTTGGCATGTTTGAATGGAAAGTTCCTTTTCTCGGTCAAAAAAAACAAGTTACATATTCATTTAACAAATTATTAACATTAATTTAAACACAATTTATAACATGATAAATCCACAATACACAAACTACTGGCCACTGGGTCTGGTATGAAGTATGTTGTAGGCATACACTTCTATTGCAAACTTCTTTAGTATAATAATATAAAAGCCCAAAACGTTGTTAAAAAGTAACAATCGAGAGTAGGATCCGAAGGCTACCTGTTTTTACCTCTAAAATTTACAGTCATCACCATCTGTTTGGAGTTTCCAACCAAAAGGTTCTGCTGGATTTGATGCAATGGGCAAGCATCAACTTCAAGTAGATTTTAGAACTGAAATTGCACGAGCTTTGAAAGATGAGATCGGAGTACCATCTTTCCGGAGTAGATTTTATTCTTCGGGTCACGAATATAAAAAGCAAAGCGAATACCGTCTGAGGCAGGTCTATGAAGGTGAGAATGTCATTCTTCAACGATATTAACCAGTTCGTATTCAATCAGTGACAGATTGTTATCTTCCTTCACTGTAAAACTAGCGGGTTCAGCAACCTCAACACGACCCCATTTGTCCACTGCAAGCCTCATCGATCCTTTAAACATGTCAATTTTTGCATTACGAAGGGTTAGGGTAGCACCTTCTTTCATTAAGTCCACTATAATAAAAAAAAAACTGGTTAGTTCTGAGTAACACAATAATTACTGAACAAATAAAGCATGTTCTATCACCTTCGCTATCGGATGAAGCTGCATAATTAATAAAACACCAAAGCATGGAAACCTTGAAATGATTGTCAAAACATGTTTTTTATCACTATTGCGTGAGATTTTCATATGCATGAAATTTCTGAGAAAGCAAAAGATTATTGAACTCCATCACAACCATAGGCAGCTGAATGAACTTGAACACCTTAACATAATTTCTCTGAGTTCAAACAGTCCAATATCATAATTGACACAATATAACATTTACATTGATTCGAAATACATGGAATTTTGGCACTAAAATCTCTACAGAGAAATAATCACGAAGGCTAAGCCAAACAAAAATGCTTGTAGGGATATTTCGCTCATTCGTTCAGCAACAACAAACCGAAATTATTCCATGCTTTAATAATATGTGAACTGCAAAGCTCCAGAACTATTGCACTAGCAGACCTAAAATACGCGAGGGGTGGTGAATGGACAAAAATCTCATCTTGTATATGTGACTACAAGTATGGAAACCAAAGATCAAATAGAAAGCAATTGTACCATCATTTTATGCGGAACAAATTTGGTTGTTAGAATGAATAAATGCAAAAGATGCATACCCTTAAAATGTACAAACTTGTATCCAGCTATGATATTGGACCCTATGTTGCTCCATTTTTTCAATTTTCTTGACGTATTTGTGTCAGATACATGAGTAAAGGATACGATCTCTAAAGATCCTCCAAATACAACCCTATCCAACAACATAAATCTGAACACTAATCAGCTAATAGGCTGTTGTAGCAAAAGCCAAAACTAGCATTTAATGCATTTCCAATAAATTATTAGCCACTTAAATAGACATCCTTGTCAGATACAATATTAGCCAAATCTTTATCATTTTTTTTCATGGTTTTATTTACACTTTAACTACATGAAACTAATGTTGCATTACTTGTCTAAAAAAGAAAGAGAACAATAATACAGAAAGCAATGAGTGATAGCAAAATTTCCCAAGATAAAACACAATCAAACATAAAATAAGTGAATTAAAGTACGAAACATAGTAACATGCATGAGCAGCGAAACCACTAACAATAACAAAAGCAAAACTACTAGTACTGGAACCAAACCGAGTAAGGAGAAGATCACAAATAATAAACCTTGTTCATTTCTTGCCGTAAAGATAATCATTCCGGTCTCATCTCCGACCAAACATTCAGCAATTCGCATTTGACGTACTCGGCGACCGTCAGTACGACCCTTCTGTACTACTATCTTTGTATTGACAACCTTGACAGTAAGAGTATGACCACTAGTTCCCGGGCCAAGTTGGTCCACCTTGGTGAAAATAGGTTTTCTCAATGTCTTTGTTTCCGCCATTTCAATACCTTCAGGTTCAGGGGAAAAGAAAACACAGATAGATCATAAGCCTACTAAAAAATACAAAAAATACCACTCTAAGCTTCTTAACCATGGAGACGCAGAGAATTAAAGCATTTTACTACATTTCACATTAGAAAATTTCAAATCTAAACAAATAAATTTGAATGTGATTATGTGAAAGAAAAAAAAAACTTATGTACAACTCAAATTGATTTTTAACGAAATTCATGATCCAAATAGTTCGTTAAAAAAACTGTTCAATTTAGCATCCAAAGTCAATAATTTGGCCTGTGCAACTTGAATTCCAATATAATAAGACAACATAACTCTAATAATAATTAATTACAAAATTTAGACAGAATAGTAAAATCCCTAACATCTTCCCTAAAATTTACAGATTTTGATACACAAACAGAGAGATCGGATAATAAAATGAATGAAATCTGACGAACCTAACTCCTGTAATTCTCGTTTCAGATAATTCAACAGAATGGTAAAAATCATTGGCAAAATTTCACACAAAAAATACAAACGAAAAAAAAGAATCGCATATTGAACAAAAAACAATTCAAATAACGATTCGCGGGTTAGAAAAATTAAGGTTTTGAAATTACCTTTTGAAGATTTGGAGAGCTAAACCGAATCTCGGATTAGAGCAAACAGAGAGAGATCCGAGAAGACACCTAGCAGTTAGCTTAGCGCAGTCAAAGTAGATTTTTAAAGGAAATGTTTTCCAAACAATATCCACCGTTAATCTCCGATTAGATTTGTACAAATCTAAATCGTACACGTAATCTTATTTTATATTAAAATAAAGGGATAATTAACATTTTTGCCCCTGAACTTACGAAATTTTCTACATCGATATCTCATTTCCCCCTAAACTTGTCTACTTTTATTTCGTTACATTTTTAACGATACTTTAAGATTATACCATGTCATTATTTAGAATTTTTTTTCTTTAAATAGTCAGAATTATGGAATATTATAAAAATATGATAATTAAAAAGGCTATGAATTTGTAAAGATTATAAAATATAAAAGTTATGAAATAAAAGGCATTGTAAAAAAACGTATCAAAGCATCAAAGTAAACGAGTTCAATTATATAAGCATAAAAATTTAGGTGTTAATGTGAAAAATAGACATTAAAATATCAATGAGGACAATATATATATATATATAAATGTGAAAAATGAACAAGATTAGGGGCTATAAATGTGACTTACCCCTAAAATTAAATGTCCCACGTCGGTTATGATGGTTTCTAATCTTTTCATTCCTGGTTCGAGATGCTAGAATGAGGAGCTTATATATGAGGACTGTTGGCTTAATTCTGAGTATTCGACTCTCCCAGAATTTTCTTAGAGGACATCAGAGTTTGATGTGGAGAGGAGAATGGTATCTACTCCGTCCGTAGTGGCTACAGAATGCTGTTGGAGCCATCAATTTTAGACTTTGAACAAAAGTAGTGTTTTTCAACAGGTTTGGCAAATTTTTTACCCTACTAAGGTCAGTATTTTGTTATGAAAGTTTCTCATGAATTTCGTCCCAAACTTCCATAATCTTTATATCAAACGGATAGCCCATAATTCGTTCTGCCCTCGGTGTCACGGTGTTAATTAAACAACAGTTCATATTAGTCGTGATTATCCTTATGTGTGTGTTGTGTGGAGGGGCCTTGATTTTAACTGGCCTAGTAATGTTCGAGATCTTGAATTTTATCAATGGCTAGTATGGATCATGCAGAATTACAACGACAAGAAAAGACAATATTGTGCTTTAGCAATTTAGGCGTGTGGTACTCTAGAAATAAATTAGTGCATGAAAAAATTAATCAGCGTCCTGAAGAGGTTGTTACCTTTGTTCTGGGTTATGGTGACGAGTTGGGGTCCCTCTTATCGGCCTTGTCTCACCCCCATTCGGCCCAGTTAGTTTCCTGGTCCTCTTCCGCTGAGCCATTCATGAAGATTAATGTTGATGCTGGGTTTCTCCAGAATTCTCTACGAGCAAGTTCAGGAGTTGTAATTAGGGACTCGAATGGTTTGGTTTTAGGGGCTTGTTGCAGGGTAACTTGGTTCAGTCCAGCTTTGAAGCTGAAGCGTTGACCTTCCTCCAGATCTCTGTTTTGCCCTTGATATGAGTTTCTCCAGGGTTATCGTCGAAGGTGACGCGAGAACCATAGTCGAGAAGTTGTCTTCTGTTATGCCCGATTTTTCTGTCATTCATCCGCTGGTATTGGATATTAAACACACAACACGGAATTTTGATTTGTGTCAATTCAATTCACGCCCAAGAATACTAATAAGGTTGCGCATGCATTAGCTTCTAAGGGTTTACAATAAGATTCTGACCCAGAATGGGTTGAGGAGGTCCCTCGGATGGCATCGCACCTTGCCGATGAGGATCCTCACAACATTGATCCGCCGTGAGTTGGGTTTCTAGGGAGTTTCATCTCTATTTGCTCCCCTGTCTTCTCCTTTCGCTCAACATTTTTGATTAGTTGAGCTTGTGGTTGGGCGTTAGTTTGCTGCTTGAGTTTCCTTTTTTCTTGCTTTGTTTATTTGGGATTTAGTTTCTTCTTTATTGTATTTTTTTGGAATTTTTGCTTAGCTGGATTTTGTTGGCCGTGTTGTCTTTTGGCCTTTTATTTTTATCTGTTATTGTTTATTTTATCCTAAAAAAGTTCAAGTGGCGGCATTTGTTTCAAAAAAAATCCTCTACTGTGTTTGTGTCATAAGTCATTTTGATACCAATTAAGTAAAAAAAAACTAAAAGATTCTTATTTCTAAAGGATAATAAATATTATTATAATTATATTTTATATGTTTCATACTTTTATATAGTCTTTAAATAAAATAACTATAATTAACTACATAAATTAAATGGCCAATGTTATATATAATATCAATATAAAATTGTAAAAAATGACTTAAGGGTATCACAAGTTTTTGGATTTTTGAAAAAAAAATTAATTATTCCTAATTTTTTTTCACCTAATTAAGCTTTTATACTTTAAAATTTTAACAACTCACTCTTTTGACTAACATTGACAGTTAATTCTAACACTTTTTTGGATCAATTAGTGTAATGTGTTGTATTATAGTGTTGTCACTTGACATTTTCATTTTTTGTTTTAAAAAATATTTAAAAATCTAACAAATTATAAAATTATAAAAATAGTTTTCTAAAGAAATATGTAAATGTCACATGATATACGTGACAGTAATATCTTAAGAAAAAAACGGTCAAAAATTAATGTTCAAAATTGGTCAAAAAGCTCAATTGATTCAATTTATTAGTTTGGAGATTTAATTTGGTGCCAAATAAGCTCATGATTTTAATTGATTTAAAAAAATAAAAGTTTCGAACATTCTTAAGGCAAAAAATTATTTATCATTTAACTAATAAGTATTCGTGGATTAAATTTTATAAAAAATAGTATTTGAGTCGTATACATATACGTACGTACAATACATATAATTGTAATGAAATACTTTAAGATAAAAAGTACCACAACAATCTTTATATTAGATTGTGGATTGTATTTTAATCTGTTTTGTCAAAGAAATGATCAAACTAATAATTGTACTACATTTCAAATAGAAGCAAATTGTTTTTTTCCCTGTTCATTTATGTAGTTTTGTGCTAATGTAACATTTTTATATATTATTTTAATGTAAATGACAAAAATAAATTAAAGTATATTAGAAGCCTGTGTCTATACCAAAAAAAAATTATTTTGATCTATCTTTTATAGAAAGAAATATTTTAGTCTTTATATTAAATTTTAAATTTTATTTTTAGTCTCTGGTATAAAAGGGATACTTTAAGGGTAATACTTTGACACACAGACTGTGTAAAATTAATTTTACAAAAGCCTGTACCCAAATCTTAAATTTCTAACACTAACCCTAAAAAACTAAACCTTAAATCTTAAACCCTATACACTAAATTCTAAACACTAACCTTAAATTCTAAACCCTACAACCTAAACCCCTAAACCTTAAACCCTAAACTAAAACCCTAACCCCTAAAGCTAAAAGACACGTGTAAACTAAAGTTTACACGGCCTGTGTATCAAAGTTTTTTCCATACTTTAATCTATGTAGGTTTGAAAATTAAATATTTTAGTCTAAAAAATTAAAGTTACATTTAGTTGACTTATATATTTTGGTTTAAACACTTTTTAAGTCTGTCAATTTTGAAATTGAGCAAACTAACCTATAATTCTCAAAAAAAAAAACTTTTAAAATAAAATAGAAACAACAAATTTACAATATTTTCATAATTTATTTTAAAAAATATTTTTATGATATTTGTATCATATTTTTCAATTAAACACTTACTCTCATTTAAATATAAAAAAACTAAGAAAATTCAATGTAATTTTCAGTTAAACAATTAATAAATATATATTAGCTTGTGGTTGTAATTTATTTTACGTGAAGAAAACAAAGTTTGAATCTAGAATATAAATTAATTTTGTATTTAGTTTTTACAAGTATTTAAAAATTTAATGTAAAAAATCATAAAAAAGTATGTTGAGGGAATAATTTGCTTAAGTTTAAAATTCAGAGGACCTATCGAGTGTTTAGTAAAAAAACTAACTTGACGAATCATAAACACTGGGTGCAAAATAAGTTTAGGGGTGAGTTTTTTTTAGTTTGAGGCTCTCAGGTACCATTCAGCCTAGTTTGATAAAGATTAATGATCATTTCGTAATAATTTAATAATTTTAATAATCATTTTGTATTTTCTAACACTTCAATGACCAAAAATTATTTTTTATTTAGTTTAGTGATCATTTGTATAATTTACTGTAAAAATTAAGAAATATAATTTAAAGGTCAAATGATTAATAAAGTCTTATTATAAATGTATAATTATATCAATTATTAATTGATCTAGTCGAATAATATGCTAGATTTTTCCAACAAGACAAGATTTTTTTTTGAATAGTCTAAATTTGATTACAAGTTATTATATGTTTATACATATTCTTAACCCTTTGACAATGCACATACCTTGTAGATAAAGCGATTGAACCTGTGTCTCTTAAAATGAACATCATCCGCTTTTCTACTGGACCACCGGTTAGATTCACAAGACAAAATTTTTAAATTACGAGGTTGTAAATGTAATAAATCAGATTGAAGATTTAGATCAAGTATTGATAGTTATAAACAAATATTTTATCAGGGTAAAATACCTAAATCATCACTCAACTTTGTTTTATGACCTATTTGGTCATTGAACTTTAAAAATGATCAATTTACTCACGGAACTTTATATATTGACCTATTTTGGTCACTCCCTAATGACATGGATTATTTTATTATTTTTATTATAACATGTCATTTTTATTAAGGGTAAAATACACAGATGATCACTTAACTATCTTCTCACTCTTATTTTGCTCGCTCAACTTTCAAAATTTTCAATTTAATAATTAAACTTTTGAATTGCTCCAATTTTAGTCACACTGAATTATTTTATTAATATTTTCATCTGACATGACACATTTTATTATTAAAATATAAAAATAATTTTAAAAAAAATTATATTTTATTATTATAAAATAAAAATAATTATATTTTATTATTATAAAATAAAAATAATTATATTTTATTCCCAAATTCACCCAAACCCTAAACCTCAAATTACAACCCCACCTCCTTCCCTAGCAATCCCTATCCAGTGGCGGAGCCATGATTTTTATCTATTGGAGTTAGGAGTAAAGTATGAGGTATGAAAGATTCTCATACCACTACAATAATTATTGTTGACCACATACCCTAATAAATTAAGTGGGGTCAAATTTAATATTCCCTATGAAAAACTCTATATTACCACATTAAAAACTCCATACCCAACAGATCAAGTGGGGTCAATTGCACCCCCACTTATTCCATGTCCCTATCCCCAAACCGCATAGGTTGGATAGATAATGGTAAACGTGATAAGTTTTTTACCATTGTTGCAGGCTATCTGAAGCTTCAAAGCTAAATATGCCATATTGACCTTTCTATCACTCTTTATATGAACGTACCGGTGCTTAAAGGCTTCTTCATCCCTCATTTTGCACGTACAGTAATGGTAGGATGTTCATTGTTAACGATCGGGTATGGTGAATTTGTTATTCTGATGTCCCTTTGTTTTATTGGAGCATATTTTGGCAATCCTTTAATACTTGATTTTGTTTTACATTTCCAAATACAAGGGAGTTTTTATTTTGCAGAGCATCGTCACTGCTTCCATGAGGATTGAAAGGGCTAGCATTTCATGATCAAATTCTCAGTACTACTAGTAGAGTGGGGCAACATATTTACTGTTTTGCAGCTGAATCTTTGAAATTTTAATGAACATAAGTCTAATCTCAAGGTTGATAGGGAAGGAGAAGGTGGGGTTGTAATTTGAGGTTTAGAGTTTGACTGGATTTGGGTATAAAATATTTTTATTTTTATTTTATAATAATAAAATATATTTTTTATTTTATTTTTGAATTATTTTTATATTTTAATAATAAGATTGCCATGTTATATGAAAATATTAATAAAATAATTTAGTGTGACAAAAGTTGGAGTAATTCAAAAGTTTAGTTATTAAATTAAAATTTTTGAAAGTTGAGCGAGCAAAATAAGAGTGAGAAGATAGTTGAATGATCATCTGTGTATTTTACCCTTAATAAAAATGACATGTCATAATAAAAAATAAAAAAAATAATCAATGTCAACAAGGAGTTACTAAAATAGGTCAATATATAAAGTTTAGTGAGTAAATTGGTCGTTTTTAAAGTTTAGTGATCAAAATAGATTATTGAGCAAAATTAAGTAATGATTTAGGAATTTTACCCATTTTATAATTATATTTAGGAAAAGCTAACTAAATAGTACATCAGCTATGTCCGCATTCCTGTTTTAGTACTCTAATTATTTTTTTAGCAAAATAGTACCTAACGTTAGGTTTCTTTTTCAAATTAGTAAATCCTCCGATTAAAACTAAAATGACATTTATTATTATTTTTTTTCTCTTTCTTCTCTCCTAATCAGACGTGGTATTATTATAATATTTTTCCTACCAATGAGGTGGTCGACAAAGAAAATAAATCTTATTTGAAAGAAAACAGGAATTCGATCCAACATCCATTAGGAGATAAGCGGGTGAGTTAGCCACTGGGCTAAACCCAATATATAGTCATATTTTACCACAGATTAATTTTAATTTAAAGAAACAAACACCAAAGAACTGAATGCAAAGATTCGAACCTACATCCCCAAGGAAATAAATGGATGAGGTATCCGCTGAGCTAAACCCTATATATAATTGTGTTTTACCACAATTATTTTTAAATTAAAGAAACAAACCCCAAAACCAAAGAAAAATATATATTTACAACAGTGTTATCAACAGAGCTTCAATTATAAAATAAAAAGGTTTAAATTATTGGGATTAAAAGTAAAGAGATTAAATTTTGAATGTACAAAGAGTATAGAGACAATGAACAAATTATACAATGTTTACGCAAACGTAATGGGAACAATGTAATTGGAATATAGATTGAAACTATATTTATGTTAGATATAATAAAAATTATATTTATTATAAAAAAAGTTAATGAAGTAAAAATAAAATAATTTATAATTAAAAACATTCTCCACTCCGCGAATATGATTATGAATTTTTTAAGTAATTGATAATTTGATATGAATATGTATTTTTTTTGTTTTTGGGGTTTGTTTCGTTAATTTAAAACTAATTGCGGTAAAATACAACTATATGGGGTTTAGCCCGGCGGTTAACTCATCCACTTATTCCTTTGGGGATGTGGGTTTTTTATCCGAAAATGCCACGAACTATTGCGGCGATAGTTTCAGCGGCATTTCTTGCGAGAAAGTTTTTAACGGCATTAAAAATGTCGTTATAGAATTAAAAAAAGCCGCTAAAGACATGCTTTTTTATATTGTTCGAATTCTTGCATTTGATTTTTTTTGTGTTTGTTTCTTTAACTTAAAATTAATTTGTGATAAAATATTACTATATATTGGTTTTAGCCCAGTGGTTAACTCACCTGCTAATCCCCTAATGGACGTGGGTTTTGAATCCCCACTCTCCCTCAAATGAGATTTATTTTCTTTGTTGAGATGGTGACACAACACCTCATTGGTTAGGAAAATATTATAATAATACCATATGAACTCCTGATTAGGAGAGAGGAAAGAGAAAAAATAATAAAAAATGCTAATGTCAGTTTTGCCTTTAATTTTAAACGGTGAAGGTACAAATTTTATCAATTTAAAAATAAAATTTAGCGTTATGTATTATTTTATCAAAAAAAATTAAAATATTAAAATAAGAATGCGTATATAGCAGGTACTATTTAAGTAATTTTCCCTTAGGTTACATAAACCTGGCGCTGTAATCCGAAACTGGAGGAAGATGAATCTTGAAAACAAGAATAGAAGCCGTTAGGCCAAACGAAAGACAATTCTGTCTGAAAAGTGAAAGGTAATATAATATAATATAATAATAATAATAATAAAATATATATTTGCTTAAAAAAGTAAATGAGATACTGTGTCATCCATGGAGACAAACTGCCATTTTCACTCTCTTTGCGTTTCTTTTGAACCTTGGAAAACCTTCCTCCTCTTCACTCCTTGTTTCCCCTTAATCCACTGTCATCATTCTCTTTTGGCAAGGGTTTTCTCATTTATTAAAATTCCAGATTGGATCCAGGAATTAGAGGGATCAGATTTTAACGTTTTAGATTCGTTCTTTTTGGAACACCAGACAGGGATTTTAAGGCTTTTTGATTAGGTTTCTGTCTGGGAAAATTTTGTATTTGTAGGATCAAGATCGGATACACAATGTCGGACGCGGGGAAGACGGAGGAGACCAATCAAAGTTCGCCGGGAAGTCATTCACCGGGCTCTTCTCCGCCGTCTAAAGACTCTACTCATGTCGACAAAAGCTCTCAATCGTCACCGGCAGCACCGGGTTCAAGTTCATCTCAAACAAATAATTCTACAAACAAACAATCAACTCCACCTCCCCCGAATGTTGAGACACCACCACCGGTAGAGAAAAAACCACCACCACCTCCTCCAAATCCGCCGCCAAAACAATCACCGAAAAGTTCGCCACCACCATCTCCACCATCATCATCCGAGCCACCACCCAGCCCTCCCAGACAACAATCACCGCCGGAACAACCTCCAAGCACCCCTGACCAGCAATCGTCGCCACAACCACCTCCAAGCAATCCTACGCAACAATCGCCATCGACTCCTACCCCTACTAACCAGCAATCACAGCCATCTCCTACCCCTCCTAATCAAAAACCGCCACCATCTCCCAGCAACCAAACTCCACCGCGGAAGTTCTTCAGGTAACAACCCTTCTTCGCCTTCTTCCACAACCTCACAATCGCCGCAGTCAACGAACTCCACATCGACACCGCAGACATCAGAAAATGGATCTAATGAATCGACGCCGGGTGTTCCTCCTCAAACGCTATACGCAACGTCTCGGCCAATGTCTCCCATTAGTCCTTCGAACTCAGCCGGAGGATCTTCCGGTAACAACAATTCAGGAAGCTCTAATACTACTCAAAACAACGGTGGTTCAAAAAATCCAAGCTATGGATTTGTGCTTGGTGTGGCAGTGACGTCGGTTGTTGTCGTTGCACTCGTTATCTTCTTCTTTCTTCGTGAGAGAAGAAAGAAACAAAAAAGCTCCACTGCTAAACTCATGGCAACACCACCAATGATTTCGGTGACATCAGGTAAAAACGAGGTTTTGTTTTAGTTTTTTTTTCCCAACAGGCTTAAACAATTTTTTTCCTGTTTCATTGTAACATTTTAATGTTAAATATGCAGATCTGATTCCAGTTCAAAACGTCGCCGCCAGTAACAATTCGCAATCGGATAATGAAAACAGTTCGGGCAGTCAAAGAGGAAAGAATTACAATGTTGATAAAATATCTTTCAGCTACGAAGAGATGACGGAAATGACCGACGGGTTTGCTCGACAGAATCTGATCGGCGAAGGTGGGTTTGGTTGTGTTTATGGGGGGCAGCTGCCGGATGGCAAAATCGTGGCGGTTAAGCAGTTGAAGATCGGCGGTGGACAAGGGGAGCGGGAGTTCCAAGCAGAAGTAGAGATCATCAGCCGCGTTCATCATCGGCATTTGGTGTCTTTGGTCGGATATTGTATCGCTAACAATCAGAGATTGCTAATCTATGAATTTGTTTCCAATAGCACCCTTGAACGCCATTTACATGGCAAGCCTCTGTTCAAGTTCGAACTTTAGAAATAATATTCGTGGAATTTAATTTTTTTTATACATATAATTGAACTTGGACCCTGAATTTTGAGAATTTATTTGTTCATCAGATAAGGAACGACCGGTTCTTGAATGGAACAAAAGACTCAAGATTGCAGTCGGAGCTGCTAGGGGTTTGGCATACTTACATGAAGATTGTATGTGCCTCGTCATTCATTCTTGCAACATTTCTATTTCACTCAAACATATTATTCCATTTTTAATTTTTTGAATTTAGATCAATTCGGATTTAGATAACCTATTTACCATAAAATTAAAGTAGTCTTGATAAGAATGTTTGCGTACAGGTTTTATTATTGGTTCAAGAGTAGAGGTGAGCATTTGATCGAATTGAGTAAAAATATTTTGAGTTAGTTAAGTTTACAAGTCAACTTAAACTTTATTTGAATTTTTTTTAGTTGAGTCGAGTTGTTCTAGTTTTTGTTCAAGTTTAATTGTAGATATTTACAATGTTATGGTAGTAATTGGTTCCAATTTAAATATTTTTCTATGAATATATACGATATACATATATATATATATTTTCATATTTGATATTCATATATCAAGTAAAGTTGTTAGACTCTACTCGAACTTGAAAACTAATCCACTAAATTACTAGAAATTACGAGTTATTCGAATTCTCATTTCTAACTCAAACTTTATTTGAAAATTTTATGAGAATTTAAAATTTCCAAGGGTGTAATCGCCCCCAGCATCTCTCTCAATCCATCGTAATGTGAAAATGGATTGAGAAATGAGGAGATTTTTACCATTTCAAAGTTTTAATTTCATCATTAACTCAGTTAATCCAATGAAATATATAAATTAAAATTTTAAAAGTAGTGTAAGATAACCACTCATTTTAGTGTTGATTTCTTTAGCTTTATAATTATGGGACATATTTTTCAGGTCATCCAAAAATCATTCACAGAGATATATTCTGTTGGACGAAGATTTTGAAGCACAGGCAAGTTCAATCTTTTTTCCTTTGATGAATTCCTTTCTTCTCTTTACCTATATTTTGTATAATTCATGGTAGTGATTTTAGATCCATCTGTTTATTAAATATTATAAATATTGTGCTCAAAATGAAGAATTGTTTATTTATAATGCTTAATCCCAGATTGGGAAGGATAGCATTCTAACTTGTTGAATACATACAGGTTGCAGATTTTGGACTTGCGAGACTGAACGACACAAGTCACACCCATGTTTCAACTCGAGTCATGGGTACATTCGGGTACTTTTCTTGGGCATTTCAGTCAAGCCTCTTTTTTTGTCGGTGTTTCCTTCATTTGGGCATTTCATCAGATACCTGGCACCGGAGTATGCGTCCACCGGAAAGTTGACGGATAGATCAGACGTTTTCTCATTCGGAGTTGTGATTTTAGAACTCTTAACTGGGCGAAAACCCGTTGATCCAACTCGGCCCTTGGGGGATGAGAGCTTGGTTGAATGGGTATGCATCATTCCGTTAAACTATCTTTCAAACTTTAATAGAATATTGATCCATACAAGGCCAGTGAGGCAACTTTTGATAAGATAATCCCAGTTGCTCTTCACTGTCAATTGTCATTCATATCTCCATTAAATTGATCTCTGGAAAGAATTTCCATTGAAAAAAAATGGTGTTTATTGAGGCGTCCGTATGGTATTGGCAGGCACGACCACTCCTCATCGAAGCCCTTGACACGGGCGGTTTTGGTGAATTAATTGACCCGTGGCTCGAAAAGTGTTACGTGGAGAGCGAGGTGTTTAGGATGATTGAGGCAGCTGCTGCGTGTGTTCGGCATTCTGCTGCAAGTCGGCCTCGCATGGCGCTCGTAATATTCTCAAACATTTCGCCTCCATTTTCCTCATTCATATATCTTCCTGTTATCATGCTGTGTAGTTCTATGAAGACTGGAACAATGAATGATAGTTGTTGAACATCTTATAGGTGGCAAGAGCATTGGATTTTGAGGGAAGTCCTGATCTCTCAAACGGTGTAAAATTCGGACAGAGCAATGCTTATGATTCCAGCCTGTACAGTGAAGAAATTACAAAGTTCAGGCAGGCGGAATTAAGCGGTAACAACAGCTCACAGTCTGACATATATAGTGACGAGTTCAGTTGAGGGAATTATCACGAGGACTGCTAAATTCCAACAAGTCCCGGTACCATTGCGGTGAGTCAAGAATCGGAACATCCGAAACTCAAGGCTCTAAACAATCATATAGTGGTGGCTCAGGGAACTATGGTGATCGTCGCTTCAGATAAATGTCAATTCCCCGAGCTTTTCACACATTTGGTAACTGTCTTTAAAACTATTGATACTTTCTTTAGTTCCCTTGAATCATGATTTTTTTAGTATAGGCTTGTAAAAAGGTAAGTTTTAATATAGGTAAACAATCTCATGAAGAGTCTGATTCCATTTTAGACGGTAGGTTCTGATCAAAGTTTTTATAACTTTTCATTTTTCTTGAAATATCAGTGTAATTCAAGTAACAGTCTTAACCCAACCTTTAACTGCAACCCTATCTAATTAACCCACTTAAAAAGAACACTATGCATTTAAGCCCCTTTCGAACCTACAATCTTCCGGAATCTGTCAGCAGCATGCATGATATCCAAGATAAATCTTAGTTGGCATCTCATCACATTATTTGAATGATTCTGACGTGCTGCATATTGACTATGCTATTTATGGATATCAAGCCTAACTATCAGCTATAAATTAGAAAAAAGGAAGCTGATATGTAAAGAAAAGGAAGCCAAAATGAAACTAAAACTTCAATCATCCTCATAGAAATAGCAATTTATATGTAGAAATTGGTAAAAACTACATGTGTAAGAACAATGGAAGGAAAAACCCGCAAGTTTTGCAGTAAAAAATTCTAAATCATGATTGTTGGCGCTTGAAGTGAAGTATTTTTTTGGTCAAAAGCTTGAAGTGAAGTATCCATGAATGGAACAGTCTCTTTGTCTCTCAGCTGAAAACTGTCCATTTTTACTTTACGTTGCTTCAATTGCAAGTCTCAATCTACATTTTCTTTACTGTATATTGAACCAGGGATCTGATTTGTCTACTTAGTTAAGTTTGTCAGCAAGTCTCTCAATTTCCTGGATTGAAAATCCCTGCTTGCCTTTGCATAAGTTAAAACAGACAGTGTTAGCAGAAAAATAATATCACAGAGTTTCTATAGTTAAACAAGGATTATAACAATTTCTGTTGTTGCTTCGACTCCTACTCATGTTCCGACACCCGTATCTTACACATTCTAGCATGAGTATAGGGACCATCCAGTGAGTCTTACCTCAACTTTGAAAATGCTGAGAACCTTGTCATTAAATGTTGTGACATTAGCATCAATCACTTTAAGTCCCAAAGAATATATGCCTTCCATCAACTTTGCAAAGCTACCTCTCTTGTGCTCATAGTGGAGCTTAATCAAGAACTCCCTTTCAATTATCTGGTTCACTTCTACATGTACTTTCCTTCACTTTTGTATCTCCAGGTGTTCTATTAGTTGTCATGCTTTTAGGAAATTTGGGTCTTCCATCTTCAAAACTCAACATGCTTTATCTGGAAAAAAAATTCAATCTTATTCCTCAAAGCCTCGCAATTCTCGGTAGTGTGGTCTAAACTTCCTTGATGGTAATCACATGCTGTACTATTTCCATAACCCTTGGGTGATGAAGGCACTGTAGACTTAAACGAGGCTCAGGCCATAAGATTTTTCTCTATCAGCATCGGAAGCAATTCTGCATATGTCATCGAGATTGTATTAAAAGATCTTCCATCCTTCTTTCTTCCTTGAGTTTCTCTCTAGAATGTCATCACTTTCTTGTGACTTGGCTCAATTACACTTCCAGTTGGTTTATTGATGCAAGTTGTATTGGTGCCCCAACTCGACTGCTTATTCCTGTATTGCTTTTTGTTTACTTCTCATTTCAACTCAGTATGCCCCTTTTCTTTGGTCATAGCCGTCATCATAGTCATCATCTCAGCCAATTGTTTTTCAGCTCTTGCATCTCATTCTTGTCAGCATCAATACTAGCATATCCTGATGTGTAACACTTGGACGAACTGCCCTTCATTTCTCCTGCTGTTTGTCCAGAACATTGCTTCATACTTGCACTCTCTTCTATCGACCTATGAATCCTCTTATCCATCATGATCATCTTCTAATGACAACTACCTTTGAATCAATACCTCTATGTAATGATGATATGATGTAAAGGCATACAAAACAAAAACAAAATAAATAAGTCAATAACGTGAAATAATCTCGAAGGCAAAATTGATTTTAAATATATACAACAGGGCAAGTTATATTGAACAGAGAGAATAACCAAAGAAACATATTTGAACTTACAGCACCTGGCCTAGGTTCTCGTCTGGCTCAAGCAAGGTAAGCAACATGTAATGCAATATTTTAAACAAAAGAGCAATATAATATTTAAATGTTGTAATGCATGAATGCACGAGGTATCAATTTCACGAACTAGTCATTAGAACAACGCCCATCTAACTGAAAGGTCGAACACAGAGCAAAGACAATATGTTCACTAGCTCCAGCTCTTTTGGTTGATCACTTGTTCAGCCTCTGAGTCAACGTCTGCCCTAGGTCGGTGCCAATATCAGAATGTTGTTGCACGTTCATAACCTCATCGAATAAAATCTGCACATGCCATGCAATCCCCGTGCTTGGTTCCTAAAGTTTATCTCTTCAGAACTCTGTTTCTGGATAGCCTGGATTACTGCCCCAGCTTGACCTTCAGTACTTTGTCCTTCATTGTAGTGCCTCTTTGAAACTCGTGAACTGATCTTTCAATTGTCATACTACGCCTTTCTAATTCTGCCACTTTTCTAAGCTCCTCATTTTTATTAAAAACCAGCATTTCCCTAATTATGGTATTCCCCGAAAAATTTCATCATTTGTGGAACTTGGATATCACCTCTGAGTTCAAAACTCTCCATTCTTTATTGGGTTCTTTTCTGTCAACCACGGCCTCTAATGCCCCTTCAATTTATCTGTTATTTATTCTTCTTCTAGTTATCATTGTTTGTTGTTTTTTTAATATTGCATCTTGTTTATTTTTATAACTGCCGCTGACTCTATCTTGAAACTTGAATCATTGTCAAACATTGTATAAACCCTGTCTGTCCCTTTTTATCCCTAAAAACCTCATGTTTCTCTATTGCTGGTTTTACATGTATCTTTTCTAAGTACGAATAATTATATCGGGCTTCATAAACAAGTTACGACCCTAAACAACTATTGATCCATTTGACTGTCTGACAACGATGCTATAATTCAGAAATTTTATTGAAAATGACTCTTCGTATTCCTATCTTTTGATTATCAAATTAAACTTAGTTTTGGCGGAATTTCATTATGTTCAAAAATTTATGATACAACATTGTAATACTATAACCCATAAATATTTATGAAAATGACTATTCATATTTCCCATCATATGGTTCTCAAACCGAACTGGTTCTGGCAAAACTTCATCTTGCTCAGAAATTTCCGGTACAGCCTTGCATTGATGACACCTGATCTCTAAGGATATTGTCTTCGTACTTGTATTGAGTCTTCTCGAATCCAATCCACAGTGACATATTATTCCCTGCTTGTCTATCGAACCCTTCAGCACTTATGGCCACTGCTTACTTGACTAATTCTCGAACCGATACCTCTCATGAATGCAAATTAACATGTAATAAAACACAGAAAAAAACAAAAAAAACTGTTAGTATGGTGAAGTAATACTGTAAGCAAAAATAATTATTACAGAAAAAAACAATTTATATTGCGTAAAATTAACCAGAGAACAGTTTATTTTGCACACAAAAATAACCAAAGAAATAAATTTAAATCAACAGCACCCTGTCCTAGGTCCCTGTCTGGCTCTAGTGGGGTAGGTTTCTATTACAACATGTGGGCTTCGGTCTAGACTCTGGGTACCCGAACTGTCGTTACTGGACTAGTAAGACATTGATTCGGGAGTATACAACCCCTTATAGCGGAGGCGTAACCCCACGGTGTATAAGGTTGGTATATCAGAAGGAGGATAAAATCTGAATGCAGAGCTGAATAACTCACGTAAGATCATGCCTCACTCCCGCTTAAGGGTGAAAAGCCCGGGTTGAAGGCTTATGCATGAATGAAAATTTATATCACACAAAAAAAAAGCTATCTGCATTCTTTCTAAAAATTCATCCAATAATTATAAAAAAATTAAATTCAAATTACTGTCCAAAATGCCACGTAAAATTAATTAGGCATGACTCTCGGTTTTTTAAAATCCCTAGCGGAGTCACCGAGCTGTTGTGACCATTTTTTCTGAAAATCAGGACGTGTGAAAAATAAATAGCTTGATGATTGATCTTTTGGAAAATTAGGGTTTTTTTGGTCATTTTTAATTTAATCTTGAAAATTAGGGTTTTTTTTATATTAAATCAAATTTCCTTTATTCATCTTTAAAAACATTTTGGAGTCGTCACCGATCACTTCGAGGTAGACTGGACACCGAAAAACAAACCAGAGATTATGTCTTTTAAATTGGGTTCGGGAGTCGGTTACGTGTAGGGAAGGATTAGCACCCCCTACGAACGCCCGTTATCGGTACCTTTAATTTTATGTGGCATTTTGAATAATTATTTGAATTTAGTTTATCCCATAATTATTAATTGAATTTAAATTCCGAATGCAGATATCCTTTTATAAGGAAAATCATTTTGTTTGAATAGGAGATTAAAGGCACCCCGTTAAGTGGCACCCCTATTCGTATTTAAAAATAAATTTCCAATATAAAAGGTTTTTAATGAATGATATTTTATTATCTTGTCAATTTTAAGTTCTATTCCTAAAAAGGCTCTATTTAATTAATTGTTTAAAACTATGAATATTAATTAGTTTAATGGCTTTTATGAGAAAATATCATTTCATGAACATATTCCATATATTTAAAGCCTTTAAACTAATCATATTCCTAATTAATTAATTAATTAATTCTTTTAATTAATTAAAGTTCTAGTCCTAATTAAGGCTCTAATAATTTATTATTCAATTATAAGTAAAAATGTATATTGAATATACACCTTTATGACCAAGGCTGAGATAACACCCGATTGTAAATAATGGAACACCATCCAGATTTGAACCTCAAAGATTTTATTCGATATATATTTAATTAACTACAATGTATTAATTATTAATGTCAATTAAAGAACTAATTAATATTCAATTTTAGGTGTAATATATTAAATATATTCATTAAAATCCATGTTGAGATAAACCCCATTGTAAACAATGGAACACCATCCAAATTAGGATTTTAAAGTTTATATTTAATATATTTTTAATTACTACAATTATCTTACCTAATTCAATTATTGAATCCTAATTAGAGAAACCTAGGGAAAATGCTCTAATATTTAATTAAGCTATGTGTATTTAAATTATCTAACACATAAAATTATTTGCTTGATTTAAAACATGCATCACATATAAATTAATTGCATTAAATAAAATAAAATAAATAATTACTAAATTAAAAAAAACAATTAACAATAAAACACACTTTATTATTATAAGGACTGAAATGAAAACAATTACAAATCTAATGTCCAATTACAAATGTCCAAGATGGCCGAATTAAAAGGATTACAAACTAAAGGGAACAAATCAAAGGGTTCTGGGACTAAAATGAAAGGATTACAAAGTTTAGGGGAAAAATAAAAGGAAAAATGACCAAACTGAGAGAAGTTAAAGGTTTGGGCAAAAACCAAAGGAAACCCATATAGGACGCGCGGGTCAAGGCCCGACCCAGATAAAACACGCAGGTCAATATTGACTCGGTACCCAAAACGGCGTCGTTTCCATTTGGCTATAAAGTCTCAAATTTTCCAAAAAAACCCCTCATTTCCAGATTTCACTATCTCTCTCTTCCCTCATCTCTCTTTCTTAAAACTCTCTCAGCCTAAACACTCCATTACCCAAAAACAAGCCCTCAAACCAATCAAAAACCTGTGTTCATCGTTTGTTCTTACTAAATTCAACTGAAATCTCCTATTTGATCTTCCATAAACACTAAACTCCATTTACTTCGTGTTTCTCAAAGATCAAACACGTAATTTTTCAAAAGTTCATCGTTTGTTCTTCCCATTTCCTCTTTTCAATCTTGACAAACACAAAAACTTCCCACATTTCCTGATTTTCAAGATCAAATCACCGAATTCTCTTAAAACTCAACCCTTGTTCATCATCTTTTCCACATTCGATCTATCACCACCATCCCAAAACCCCTCGACATGTTTTTCGACCGCCAGAGACGGTGCCGGTTATCACCGGTGACCGTCTTCGGTCATCTTCTCCGACCGACCTATACCTCCAGCCACCTCTGCAACTTTCGGCCACCGTCTGGTTCTTTTTTCGGCGACTGATCACCACCGCGAGGCGATTTTCGACCGCCGCCTGAAAACCCTAAAACTTAAAAAATACCTCCATTTTTTTTTCAGATTCTTCCACCTAATCTACCCGATCTGACAGGATCTCCCAGCTTCCCCCTACGACTACCCGAAAACAAAATTATTCCTATTATTTGTCAATTCTGCTGAATCCTAAAACGCTCCCTTATGATCGTTCGAATCACAATTCCGGCAACTTTAAGCTTCCGATGATCTTACAATTATTTTTCTTTACTGTTTCTTTTAGTTTTTTAACTCTAGATCTAACCTTTTGCTTATTTTACAGGAATACAAAGATTCGAAAAGAGGATTACCTTTCAGTGAACTTTGACGGAGGCGCAACTACTCCGGTCGTCTTCTCCAGCGACCTGTGCACTTCTTAGTGGCAGTTCGGCTTCCGATAACCGTTTGAATTCCTAGTTAATCTCTCTCCTCTTTATTATTCTATTATTATTACTTTATTTTATGATTATTAATGGCTAATCATTACTCTAACATTAATTTCTCTCTCATATTTATAGGTCAGTGGAAGATGACATCACCAAAACCATAATCCAAGTGCATTTGTTTTGGGCCAATAAGGAGCTGCCACGTGGCAAGGTTTAGGCGGGGAAAATGGTTTTGGGCTGTAATTTGTGTTTGTTTGGTGGATTGTAACCAAAAAGAGAAAGAGATGAGATTATGTAAATGGGCTTTGTGTGTTTCATTTGGGCTTTGAGTGTTTTTGTATGTAATCTGGACATTTATGTGTAAAACAGACATTTATTGGGTTTTATCATATTTATTTATTTAGTATTATTAGGCCTGGTCAAAATTCGGGTATAACAAAAACCATAAATAATATTTCACAAGTTGAGTTATTTTATAGTTTAGAGACTTAAGGGTTAGGAGTTTAGGTTATAGAGTTTAGAATTTGAAAATTTAGAGTTATAATTTACGGTTTAAAATTTAGAGTTTTCAAGTCAGAGATTTAAATTTTACAATCAATATAGACATGTTTATGTAAGAAAAATTACACCGATAATATATCAAATATTAGCCTATATTAAAATTACATATAAAGAAATCATGAACGAAGGTAAAAGAATAAACTTTATTAAAAAGTTCACTACTCAAGCTCCGCCTTAGTTTTGGGTCAATTTTTTTCACCATTTACGAATAATGAAATTTATTAATTAGGAATTTAATTTGAGTAGGGAGAAACATTAAGTTAGATAGAGAATACGATCAGAATTAATGTTACAAGATGGCAATTCAGATGGTAGATTATGATATTTACTGATATAAACAAAAAAAAAATCATAGATTCATATTCATGAATGAATATGAATAAATATTTTTAAATATTTATTATTCGAATAGACATTCAGGGACGGTGCCATGTAGGGCTTGGGAGGGGCTCTTACCCCTCCAAAATTTTTAGATATAATTGCATTTAAAGTTCTTTTCGTTTAAATAGTAATGAAATAAAGGTTTTTGCCCTTTCTAATTTTTAGATTTAAAGGCTCAATAGACTTTTACCCCTCTCAATGTTTGATCTTAGCTCCGTCCCTGTAGACATCCACACGTATTCATAAGTCTAATATTGAGATTTTGATCATATTAATTTACCATACCTTCAATCTTAGGATTCATCTATTGGATCTCAAAGTATACGTCTTTTATATATTCTATTTATAAAATTGACATCTACTTCCAAGAATTCTCAAATGTTTGTTGATGAATCCATCTCTTTTTCCTTATCTCTTTTTCGACCATCATACTTGTTGCGACATTCTGCTCAAATCAATCAAGGCAAACCGTTTGAAATCGTCACCATCACTTTAATTTATATTTTCACCTCACTTGTCTAGTGCCAGTTAGCCACGACATCAACAATTCTAAACACACAAAAAAAAAAAACTAAAAAAGCATACAATTTTTTCTTTAAATTGCAAATTATGACAAATATAGATAAATTAAGATGAATTATATTTTAATAACTAAGCTGTGTAAAAAAATTTACACAATCTTTTATATTTAAACTAAAAAAATCTAAAACCTAAATTCCTAACTCTAATACCCTAAATCTTAAACTCTAAACTCTAAATTCTAATTATAAATTCTAAATTCTACACCCTACAACCTAAACTCTAAACCTTAGGCTAAATCCCTAAACGCTAAAATTAAAAGACTTATGTAAACTAAACTTATATATTAAAATATTTTTAATTAAAATATAATAATAAGTAAATTATTCTTTAAATCAAGTCATCATTCAAACCATGAAAAATAAAAACAAAAAATGAATAAATGATTCATTATACTGATCACGTCAAAATCTAAACTAAATAAAGTGCAAACATGTAATATATATATATATATATTATAACATTGATCACACCAAAAAAATAATACAAACATAAAAAAAGGAAAATGACATCAATATTTAAACATTACAAGATCGACAAAACAAATGAGTAATCAAAATTAATAATAAAAATTATATATTTTTGAAAATAATAATAAAATATCTCATTTAATACAAAACAATGGATATAAATACATAAAACACATTTTTATTAGAAAATAACTCAAATTTTTTTAATCAGTATTATGATTATCCTTCAAATACCAATTATTAATTAATTTAGCAGAATAAAGCGATAAAATTTTTAAATAATATTAAATAAAACTGGTATTGAAAATAAAATAAATTATAATATTAAATTCAAAATAATTATTTAATAAATCAAACGGCTATAACTACACGGAGAAAAAAATATCCCTTAAATGCAGGAATTCTGATTTGTCTCAAAAGGAACAAAAACACGTTTCAAAATTTGGTCCGAATACATCCAAATAAAAAGGGGAAAAACCAAATCCACATTTGATACTGGTTTCGTTTACACGATTTTGTTTGGTGGGTCTGAAATAATAATCTAGTTAGGATCAGCTCAGCTTTGGAGATCTATTTTCAGGAAGCTTCCTTTGGTTGAATGGTTGAAGACTTTGTTATTTTCCGAAGACCAAGCTCGTTGCCTCCCTTGGAATTGCGTGTTTCATGTGCTTCATCTCCTTTGCCGCTCAACAGGAAAAAAGCTATCCACTTTCAATTTCCAATTGCCATTTTTCAGAATTTTAAATTCTGGGTTTTGTTTTTTGTTTCTTTTCACGTGGAATCTCAACTGGAATGAATATTCTTGGCCCCGGATTCATACTGTAAGTTGAACCCCTTTTTTCTCTGATTTTGTTTTCTTAATTTTTCAATGCAAAAGCTGTTAGATTTCTGCTGGGATGTTCATTTTGTTTCCGTTTCTGGGGTTTTCTAGTCTCTGCCTTTTATCTTTTGATTATAATGTTTTCAGTTGCATTTGGGAATTTGGATTCTGGGTTTTATGATGGTGTAAATTCGATGATGAAAAAGATATAAGTGTAATTTGTGGATTTCTTGGATGTCTATTTTGGGGTGAATTTGAAATTCATGGTTTTGAATTTTGAATTTCACTGAAAGCCATGGTTTAGTGCTAAGAATTTGTCTCAAAATTGTTTCATTTATGCATAAACCTTTTATTCTGCCATTGCTTTAGAGATTAGCTTTATTTGATTAATTGTTTCGAAGGTTTGTCTTTGGAGAATATTGTTAATTTTATCTTATTGTACAAGTCTTTCCAAGATCACCATGTAAAAATATACTTTAAGTTAATTAGTCAATGAAAAACTATATTGCTATGACTCTTCATTCTACTCGAAGCATCCATGTTTTAATTTGATGCATATTTAGACTATAGTAGGCTATATGATCCTCTAAAGACCTTCCAACTACATGGAAATCTTGAAAAATATTGAACATATCTATATTCGATATCTACTCATGTCCAACACTCACCAAATCCAAGTAATACAGATGAAATTGAAGATGCATCATAATGTTCCTGATCCGACCTGAACGCCGAACCGGAATATGATTTCTTACTTATGTCTATGTTCTAAGGCCCTATGTTACATAGGAGTCTTTCCAAGGTTTCCAAATCCAACTAGGGGTCTGTTTTTTCTTATCTTAGGTACATAGGATCTACTTTGTTTCGACTCTTCTTTTCTTGAAGTACTTGTATCCAACATCTATGTTGGGCACATTTTCAGAGATGATTATATGATCCTTCAACCCTTCAAATTTATGGAAAAATTTAGAAGAAAAAGATGAATATACCCGTGTTTAGGAGACAAACTTGTATTTGACACGTACACCCGAGTCCAAGTAACATGACATAGGATGACAAATTTGCATTTAACCTTGATAAATAAGCTATCGTTTTATGGTATTTCTTTCATTTGTACTTAATTTATTCAAAGCTATACAGATTTGTGTTTAATTAACTTTGCATCTAACATTTAAAATGCAATGCAGTCAAGAAACTGATACCTAAGTGCCTATGTTACTCTATCTCGGTCGTGAGTTCAGATTACGAGTATACTCAATTTTTATTTTTTTAGTTTTGGCGGTCCTATCTCCGTAACCGTATCGGAACATGTGTCAAATACGGGCATTTAAGAAATGAAAATTCAGAGCAACATAACTAAGAGCTATGGTAGTTATAGAAGTATCTTGCTTCCAAGCAAAGATGAAAATTTCCACTATCCGCTGATCTGCCGAAAATTTTGGAAGGATAAGAGTACATCTTTTAATTGGTTATGGATTAATGTTTGTGTTAATATTCATATTTCACAGGTGAGAATGGAAGGGGAAAAAATAAGCATAGATATTCCCAGGAATGGAAAATCCAAGGTTCTTGATCCACTATTTCCTGCCTGCCTTGTTCAACTTCCACACAAACTTCAAAACTGTCTTAAGGTTAGCCATAGCTCGTATGTTGCGTGAATTTTATTTAATGAATGCCATGCTGATAGATCATTTTTTTTCTCAATTAGAATTTGACTGACAAATTCCCTTTTCTCTGGTTACAGTCACAACTCAAGAGATTAGCTAAAGAAGGTGACAAAATAAAACCGGTGAACTATTTTCTTGAGAAGAAGAACCGTTCATCTTCCGGATTGCGGATCGATCGGGAGAAACAATTGCAAGCTTGGAGAGGAAATCCTTCATGGGTCAATCCACCTCCAGAAATAGAGGTAAAGTGGTATTGGTAAATTTTATGGTTTTATTCTTAAGAACGGCGCTAGTTTCACCCTTTGTCTTAAACACGTGGTCTATCATTGACTAAGGATTTTCGCTTTAGATTGGTCAAGAACACGACACTTATTTTGCTTTGACCCCTATTTTCCGTGATGCTCTTGTGTCCGACATTAATATTTGAGCTTATCTTGGGCATAGATATTGGGATATGATCCTCCAATGACTCTCTAAATATATGAAAGTTTTGAAATAATGAAACATACTCATGTCAGACATACTTATGTGTTATGTCTAACACTCACATCTGAGTTACAAGTAACAAAGCGTGACACTTTCATAGTACTATTTATTCGTATAGGTGACATTGAAGGAAAAAACTTTGTAATATTAAAAGATAATTATAAATCCCATGTTTACGCCACATTGCTGATTGCTGTCATTTTACTTTCTTGATGGCTTCATTGGATATTTTGTCTTAATGATCTATCAGTTTGCAAAGTACTAGAAATCTAACGTTATTTTCGGCAGGTCAGTGTGGCGAAAGGCTCTCTTTGCCACCTTAAGGCAACAGTTGATGTCGGGTTGCCCCCAGATGAGGTGTATAACATTGTCACTGATCCCGATAACAGGAGAGTTTTCAAAAACGTTAAGGTGAGTGTTACATTTCCCCCCACAAAATAAATCTGAAGTTTTATATCACGGTACAATTACCTTGTGTTGCTCTGGATCTTCATTTATTTTGAAGTACCAATATCATATTATCTTATACTCGTGTTCGACATGTTTTTGGACTTGGTTATGTGGATATGATCCTCAAAGATTTTAATCGATATGTGGAATCACATTCACATAGCTTCAGTGTTTCAAGCAGTTTTAGAAATTTCCAGTTTTTATTTTAACGAGATGATATTTGGATTCAGGAAGTGATATCAAGAAAGGTTTTAATCGACGAAGGTCAAAGGCAGGTGGTCGAAGTGGAACAATCAGCTATGTGGAGATTCCTTTGGTGGTCAGGAACCATCTCAGTTCATGTTCTAGTGGATCAAAACAGAGAAGATCACTCGGTATGGATCCCCCCCACCCCACAAATTATTTGCTTTTATAGATTCCATGAGAGAGCTGAGTTTGTAGTTTGACCATGAGTTAGACTTTTCATTTTTCTTGAAGTATCCAAGTCTGACACTGTGTTTGTCACATATTTGGAATGTTTATGGAGAGATGATCTTCAAAGAATCTCTAAATACATAGAAAACCTATTCTAAATACCCGAGTCCGAGTAATATAAGTTTTTTCCTGATTGCTTTTGCTTAGACTTATCTTGTTCGGATTACTCAATGCAGAAGTTGTTTGCAAAGAGATTGTGCAAGGGTTAGTAGTGGTTAACTCTTAATTCTAATAATCATGGTTAACAGATGAGGTTCAAACAAATGAGCAACGGATTCGTGAAAATATTCGAAGGTTACTGGCGAGTTGAACCGCTTTTCGTAGATGAGAAAATCTGTTTTCCTTTCAAACCGAAAACATGGGCAGAGTATTGTTCATGTACTGGAGGTAAAGGAAGGATTGGATCAAAGGTGAGCTTAGACCAACTGATTCAACCAGCCATCGCTCCTCCCCCACCCATTTCTTGGTATCTCAGCGGAATACCTGCAAAAACCACTGAGATGCTGATAAATGATCTACTTGCCGAAGCCGACAGAATCAAGGGCAGCCGTGACTCAGAAAGTTTGGACAAGGAGCTTTGGTTATCAAAGAAAATAAATGAACATCGTTACCAACTCGAGCAAGGCTATGATATTAAAGAAAGATGGAAGTCACATAGGAGAAATGGGAAGCTGTTGCGGCGGCGTAAGAAGCTGTTCACAGACGGATACTTGATGTTTTGATTTTTTTGAATTCATCTGTATTTTGGTGCATCAATATTATATGAAAATTGTTCAACAGTGTTGTAATTATGTCTCCATTTGGACATTTGTAACCATTTCGGATTTCAAGCCGTCATCCTATATTTTCTTTCCCTATTGCTTCTGACCAGTGATTACAGTTAGAGGTGGCAATCAGGACTATTTGGGCGGGTTTGGCATGGATTTTTTTTAGATTCTGGTTTTCTTGGTTTGAATCTTTACGGGTCTGAGCTTGCCCGGGTTTGGGTTTGGGCGTTTCGTGTTCAGTCTTGGGGTGGATCTTTTTGGGTCAATCGTACGGTCGGGTTTGTTTTGCAATAGATGTACTTATATCGGTATATTGTAATATTATTATTTGATGCACTCTTATTTCACATTAAAACTAAAATCTAAATTCTTAATATTAACCCTTCAATTTTAACCATAAATTCTAAATTCTAAACCTAAAACTCAGTGAAAAATAAGTTTTTAACTGTTGGTGGTCAAATAATTTTCTCATAATATAAAGAGCTAAGATTTTGGATCTATATTCAATACACCGATGAAAAAAAATGTTTTCATAAGTGTCTTAGTTTTAAGGTTTAGAGATTTGGTTTAGGGTTTAAAATTTAAGGTTTGTGGTTAAAATTTAGGCTTTACAGGTAAGGGTTTATGTTTTAGGGTAATATGGTTAGATATTTTGATTTTAATCTGTAAACTTTAAATTCTAAGTTTTAACCATAAACTCTAAATTCTAAACCCCTAAACCTAAACTTAAACTCTAATTACTAAATTGAATCCTTAAACACTACAACTATAACGTTTGTAAAAAAAAATTTACTGTCATTGTATGGAATAAAATATTTGATGTATATGCAGTGTAAATTGTTTTACACAAGCATGCATATTTTAACTCCACAATATAAAATTTAAATCTCTATCTCTAAATCTCAAATTCTAAAATCATAACCCATAAACCCTAAATCTTATATTCTTATCTTAAATTCAAAATCATAAACATTAAATCTTAAACTAAACTTCTAAGCCCTAAATTAGAGCCACTTAAGAAAAATAATTTTTCTACCGTCAGTAAATGAAATATTTTCTTAAATATAAATGCTTGTAATTACATCTCAATACTATTATTTATAAGTAAACTTTTGATTTTAATTGTAATATAATAATTTTAATTAAATTTATATTAAAATTACTCATTTCGACTAACAAAAGTTTAAGATCTAATTTCACCGTTCAATAACACAAATAATAAATCCTTAAACTCTAAATTCTAAATATAAATCTTAAATTCTAAACTTATAAATCTAAACTCTACCCCTAAACATAAATCTTAAATTCTAAACTTATAAATCTAAACTCTACCCCTACACTAAATCCCTAACATTTAAATTTAACACGTTTGTGGAAACTTTTTTTTTCAATCAAAGTATTGAATAGTTTTCTTTTATTTATTTTATCATTACTTATTATTATTTCATGATATTGAAAATAATAGTGAAATTATACACATTTTTAAAAAAACTATATCTAAACGGGATTTTTATATTTTAACTTTTTTATTATGTAAAATTTATTTATTGATAAAAATATAAAAATGCTTTTAAAAATTTTATTCCCTTAGTTTTTAAATATATATTTTTACAAATTTAATTAATTAAAATTGTCCAGATTTAAAATTTTAATGAAAAAATCAATAATTGAAAATTTTTATAAGACATATGAAAAATATAAATGTACGAGACTAAAAAATTATTTTTGACTTTAATAGTTATTAAGTCAGTCACTAACAGTAAATTGAATAAATATTAGAGAAAAAAATCAAAGTTTTTAAATAAAAACAATACTAATGTGATTCAATTTAAAAAAATATAAAAATTAAATATAAAATTTAAAATGACATTAAAAATCTGACATATTTAAACTTTGATATAAGAAGTTTTAAAATCACACGAATTTCTTTCCGTAAAAGAATTAACAACTCAAATATTTATGTACGTAATAATCTTTCACCCAAAAAAATTAATTTCAAAATAAGTGCTAAATTATCTTATTTTTAATGTTTAAACTTTTTTGCTCTATTTAAATGTTTAAATTATTATTCTTGCTATTTTTAAGGTCAATTGAAGTATTTATTTTGATAAAAAAATGATAGTTTAAGGGAAAAAATTTAATACTTAAAAAGAAAAAATCTAATAGTTTGGAACCTATTTTGGTATTAAGCCAAAACAAAAATTATGTACGTAATAAGTTGTGGTTGGGAGTTAAGGCGGTTGGGAAACTTGTCGCGTTTCTAAAGGATGTTCGTTCGCGTCATCTGAAAACAGACACAGTCCCGTGTTCCACTTTCCTATTTAAAACTTACCCGACCAAATTTTGACCGGTTTTTGGCTGACAGTCCACTCCACCCTCCATCCAAAAACAACTCCATCGGGTTTCTTCTTCTGGAAATTCCCAATCCCACAAACATCGAATTGTAGAAATCAGATTCTAAAAGGTAAACTCTGCTTTCGTTTTTTGCTCTTAGAAAGCTTTGCTATGTTAATCAAGAAATTATGAGTACCAAGTATTAGTTCTTTATTGCTAATGTTACTCCAACTCTTTGGTTTTCTTACACATATTTGGAATATAGTACCTGAAGGATCCTTAAAGTGCATGTTTTTTGTCCGAATAACAATGATTTGAACAGACCAACATGACTGCCGATACCACGACCTTAAGCTACTGGTTGAACTGGCGATTTGCACTCTGTGATTTGTTCTTCTTAGCCTCAATGACTGTGGCAGCGGTTATAATCTGGAAGTTCGAAGGCGGGACGAGATCAGAACATCGAAGGAGAGAAAATCGGAAGGAACCTGCGGGACTAGTATACGAGGATGAAACTTGGAATACATGTCTTGAAGCCATACACCCTGCTTGGCTGCTTGGTTTTAGAGTATTTGCTTTCTTCATGCTTTTGGCATTAATTATAGCCAATGTTGTTGTTGATGGAGGTGGCATATTTTACTTTTATACACAGTGAGTGATGCATCCATTAAGCTTTCCTATTCTTGGTTATATCGAAGGTGATTTAATGAATTCGAATAGCATTTCTACAACTTGACAATGATTCATTATATGTTGTTCCTCCATATCGCCGCATGTATGTGCCAGACATGTGTAGGAGACAAGTGTTGGGTAGATACCTCGAGAAAAATCAAGAGTCGGTGCACCACTTGTTCTTGCATCACATTTTCTGCATTGATTCTAGTTTGCCATGTTGGATATGGCAGATGATATTTGTTTAAATTTTATCTTTGTTCGTTAATTGTCTTTACAGATTAGGTTTGGCTATGCTGCAAATCTATGTTATTCTGACTCGGTTACGAGGGCTGAATACGAGTGGTTAGATTTTTATATGTTTTCCATAAATGTAGAAGATCCTTAGAGGTTGAAACAGCTTTTCACAATTCGAACTGCTTGATTACATGAACGTTACAAGTTTTCTAATTATGAGAATTAGTCAAAAGAATGAGCTACCTGTATGACCGGCTTTCGGATTGATCTTTACTTGTTGCTTAATGTTTGCTTTGTATTTTATTACAATTGATTCGTGTTTATTCCTGAACAGGTGGACATTTACTTTGGTCACTATCTACTTTGGGGTATGTCTCTTACTATGTTCCTTAAGCTTTTTATTTTTTGTAAAATATTTGACATAATTGAGTTTATTCATATTGTATAACTATTCGTATGAGATATTCATTCCCGTGTCTAGATTATTGTTTGAAAAATCAAACCGGCAAATATAAGAAATGCTATCTTTTCTTTTGTTCCAAGTAACTAGCATAACCTTTTGTATAACTTATTGATGTTCTCAACTATAGTTTGGATCCACAATATCCATATACGGATGTCGAAAGCTTTGCAGAAAAAGTGGTGGCAATCGGGGCGGTCATGTAATTTTAGATTCCGAGCAAGGCACCTACGTACCTCTCACCTGTGGAGAAATTGCAGATGCATCAGCCAACCAGCCCAAACATTTTGATCCCCATGAGGCTACTTATCATCCTCCCATCGCAGGTCCTTGGATGTATGCGTTTCAAATTATTTATCAAGTAAGTTCTCTCCAAAAATCAGCTTTGGTAGTCATCACATATGTCCGATAACCAAAGCTGATTTTTCTTTAATATCCATATGTGACATTCATATCCAACACATATCCGGACATGGTTATCGGACTATCGGGATATGATCTTTCAATAAATCTTCAAATATATGGAAATTTTTTTGGGGGAAACTGGAGCATACTGTGTTGAACATTTACCTGCAGCTAACACTCACAACCCTGAGTTCGAGTAACATGGCTGTGAACCTCTGTTTGTTTAGCACAATCTTGGAATGAACTGTTACCACATATCTGCTGTTGGTTTTATACTAAGGCTTCCTTCGGCATTGATTTTGAAACGGGCATTTGCAGAAGCTGGTTTTTTTTTTCCAACTTTTGAGGCAAAACCTGGGTTCCAAATGGCCTTTCTACATGCCTGGTGTAACTGTTCGGCATTGCTTTTGTGTTCAGCGTCCCAACAGCCGTTTGGGAAGCATTCACGAACGAAGCCTAAGTATTGAGAATATGAGATCATATTTTAATCATATTCTAACCTTATTTTCTATCATTTTGGCGTCTCGGAGTAGATTTGTGCAGGTTCTGTAATGCTGACTGATGCAGTGTTTTGGCTCATTATTTATCCATTCCTAACTCCCAAAGATCACGGCTTGAATTTTGTAAGTTTGATGCTACAAATTCTAATTTTCCTGCTTCTTTTATTTGGAACATATGTTGCTGTTTATATGATCAAACCCCTTTTCCCTTGGTCGAATTGTAATTTTACTATGTTGATCGGACTCTTCATTTTTCATGAAGTACCTGTGTCCGACACTTGTGTTCAACACTTGGATATGGGAATGTGATCTCCAAGGGTCTTCAAATATATGGAAAAACTTAGAAGAAAAAAAAACCATAACCGTGTCAGATACATACCCGTGTTCGACACTTGCATCCATGTCCAAGTAACATAGATTGTGTCAACTGTCGATACGAAGAAGAGGTTTGTTGATATCTTTCGGGTGATTCAGCTGAGTAAGCTTTTGCAGGTGTCAAGGCTGGTGAAACTTTGAAGGGATGAATCATGTCAGAGTGTCGGAGTTATATTTCCAAATTGCTCCGATTCTTAAGTGTAGGTTTTAAAAAAGTGATAAGGGGAAGACAAAATGGTAGTTTAAGTGTTTAGGTTTCTCCAAATTGAGGCCAGAATTTACTCTAGCCATTTATACCAGTGATGAGAAGGCTGGACTGAATCGGCTTGTTGCACCAATTCAAATGGAAATCGGTGGCTCATGGAGTCCGGTGCATATCCAAAAATCTGGGAAACAAATTATGCAGCCTTTACTTTGGTCATTTAGACATATTTCTGATCTAGCTATTAACTTCTTTATTCTAATCGTGTTGGAAACGGATGTACCTAACATTAGCATCTTTAATTTAGGACAGTCATATCCGACATATCTTGTCATGTCAGAAAATGTGCCAAACATAAATATCAGATATGAGTACTTCAAGAAAATTGAAGAGGATTCCAAGACCTAATTGTTGTAACCGAATCCCTAGATTGTGTCAATTGAAGGGTCTTTAAATTGCTCATCTATTATTTGTATGAATTTTTTTGTCTGAGATTTATGTTCATACTTTCAACTGCAGATGATTGTCTCTATGCACTCAATCAATGCTGTTTTCCTAATTGGTGACACCATTTTGAATTGCATGGTAAGTTTTACATTTCTAATAGTATAGTGGCTATGTCATTCAAACTCGGCATATAGAAACGTGTGCTATACAGAGTAACGTAGCCCAGTGGCATTTTATTTCCACAATCTTCCGATCAGTCGGTAAGCTAACATGGCCATTGCGTTGCAGCGGTTCCCTTTGTTTCGAATCGCATATTTCATTTTATGGACGGGTGCATTTGTTGTCTTCCAATGGATCATCCATGCTTGTGTCAACCTTTGGTAAAGCCTATATTTCTGCTGTTACAGTTTTATTTATCTACTAGATGAAGGGATTTATCCTCATAGTGTGTCACTCCTCTATTTGCAGGTGGCCGTATCCATTTCTCGACTTGTCATCCTCGTATGCTCCCTTATGGTACGTATTTAATCCATGTATTTCGATGATTTTTAGAAAGTTATATTCCCATGCTCGTATCGATATAAACCGGATAGCAAATTAGTATGCAATTCTTCAATCGTCTTGAAGTCTCCGAGTCTAGTACTCCTACTCTGAATAGTAAATACATGAAAAAATTACCAATAAAACTGAACATACTTGTATCGAAAGCATGTTCATATCCGACACTTGTTTTGAAGCTCATTCCTTTTTAACGAGCCTACTGTTTTTTTTTATCCGGGACCAAACAGGTACTTGGGAATAGGAGTGATGCTCATCCCATGTTATGGCATCTTTGCTTTAGTAGTTAAACTCAAGGATTTCTCTTTTGCAAGATCATTCCCAGATTCGTATCGTAAGTTGCGATAAGAGAAGAGATTACAGATGTTGAGATCTTCGGCTAACATCGGCTGCTACCACGCGATATTAGCAGGAAATTTACTAAAATCTTATGTATTCCTGTATTGATTGTGCTGAATATTCCTCGAAAACAGAAGGTAAAGAGTACATTGTTGTAAGGTAATGTCGAAATATATTTATTAAATTTGTATATCATTTATTTGTCATATCCGTTTGATAATATATGTTCGAGTTTCGTAACTGTCTTTCTACAAACTATACCAAATATGCATTTAGAATTCGTTCACCCATTATAGCCTTCTGAAGTTCTTTAATCTCTCTCCCTGCAAACTTTGTTGTTATCTTTACTGGACGCAGTTCTATTTTTTATATAAAATTGTAGTTTATGTTATTTATTTTTTTAAATTACAAGGCAAATATTCTTAAAATAAATTTTATTAATTTTGAAAAATTATAAATATTTTAATATTTTTTAATTAAATTGATGTTTGGTTAATTCATAACATCAACTAAATCAGACGGTTTTTATATTATAATAATGATAATGTTTGCCCGCTTCATGGTATAAAAACTTAAAATTTTAATTACATTTTTTATCAATTAAAACATTTATTATTAAATAATTTCAAATAAAAACACATTCTTTTACCCGGTAACAGATTAATTAGTTTTATTGATTTTTCCTCAAAATATAAAAAATAGAACAAATTTAAAAAAAAAAAACTGAAAGAAGAGATGTTTCTTTTACCTTTTTACTTTTTAAAATTATAATTAAAAATAAAATATGATCATTAAGTTGATTTTTTTGAAAAAAGAAAATTAAACAAAAGGAGATTAATCTCAAGACTTAAGGAAGACGGAGAAAATAAGTACTCATGCTGGGTTTAGAACTTAAGACTTACGAAAAGGAAAAAAACAGGGTAATGGCTTTTGGGATATAAATACGGTGGCGCTGCACATCCTATCAACATGTCTTTTGGGAATAGGGTAATGGCCCTGTGACAAATGGTATTAGAGCGACCCTTTGACTACCCGATTTCACGGCGAGCGCCCATAAGTAGGGTAAGCAGAGTGGACAACTGTGACAAGGTGGCCCATCACGAGAGCGGAAGCTTGTGACGAGGGCGTCACAAGATTGAGTGAGGGAGAATGTCACGCCTGAGAAGAGGCGGGGTCATTAATCTCACATCGAAAAGGAAAATGGAGGTCTTGGAATATAAGTACGGTGGCGCTGCACATCCTATCAGACATGTCTTTTGGGAAGAGGGTAATGGCTCCGTGAAACATACATGATAATTTAAGGCATCGAGAATCATTAAAAATATAAAAGTAAAGATGAAATTAAATAGTATATGCATAGGCATAATTCTTAAATAATTTTTTATTTATTTTATTTAGAGATTTTATAAAATAAAAATGGGTAAATTACACCAGTAGTCACCGAACTATAGTTTCTTTCCTATTTTGGTCACCGAACTATAGTTTCTTTCCTATTTTGGTCACCGAACTATTTTTTTGGCAAAAACATCACTAATGTTATGTTTTCTTCCTATTTTGGTCACCGAACTATATTTTTGGCAAAAACATCACTAACGTTATGTTTTCTTCCTATTTTTGTCACCGGCTGTTAAAAGCTTAACGACTTTGCTGACGTGGAATTTTATTTTATTTTTTTAATTTTCCATGTCATTTCTTCTCTCTCCTCGTAAGCAATATATGTTATTTTATAATATTTTTATTCAAACTAACAGGATGGTGACACGTGCCACTGCCTATTAGTGGAATAAAAGGAATGAAAAATCAAGCCCCTTATGCAGGCAGAGAGATGGTGACACGTGTAACTGCCTAATAGGATGGTGACATGTATAACTGTCTATTAGTCGAATCTCTCTGGCTGTATAAGGGGCTTGATTTTTCATTCCTTTTATTCCACTAATAGGCAGTGACACGTGTCACCATCCTGTTAGTTTGAATAAAAATATTATAAAATAACATATATTGCTTACGAGGAGAGAGAAAAAATGACATGGAAAATTAAAAAATAAAATAAAATTCCACATCAGCAAAATAGTCGGTGACTAAAATAGGAAGAAAGCATAACGTTAGTGATGTTTTTGCCAAAAAAATAGTTCGGTGACCAAAATAGGAAGGAAACATAACGTTAGTGATGTTTTTGCTAAAAAAAATAGTTTGGCGACCAAAATAGGAAAGAAACCATAGTTCGGTGACTACTGATGTAGTTTACCCAATAAAAAATCATCATATAATATTGGGACAAAAATAACCGATTAAACTTGAAATTTTCTCAACTGATTTTTTAAAGGGAATATATATATTTTTTATTAACTATAAATGGCGTCACGAATTACAAAATTTGAGATACAAGAAGGATAATTAAGAAAAATCTAGAAAGGTACATCTCTAGATAACACCCATGACGTCAAATTATGTGCAGCTTAATTTGCTTCACGACGAACAAATAGAACTTTGAATCCATTATTTTGAGCAAGAAGTCGATGAGTATCCTGTAAAATAAGCCCACTGTGGATAAATCATTCGTAGGGTCCTGGAGTTTATTAACCACAGTGGATGCATCGCCCTCGAAAATGACCGAATGCCATCCCTCTTTTATAACTAGTGTGATGCCAACAATAAACGCTCGAGCCTCAACAATTTCACATTTTGCAAAGCCAACAGGGGACGAGCATGACCAGCCAAAACTAAACCATTATGATCACAAGCCACTACTTCTATCGCAACAACTCTTGTATATAAAATAAAGGCTTCATCTACATTAATTTTAATGGTACCTGTAGAAGGTTTGGACCAACGTGTACTAAGAGCAGGCATAGAATGCACCATTGGAAAACCAGTAGCCGAGATAAAATCATACTGAAAATAATTAGCATTCATCACAATAAGCTTATGTGGTTGAGAGTATCATCATGAACAAACACATTTCTACGGTTTCATAGGTTCTAGAGCAGAATCAACAAATTCGTGAAACTGTCTTGGTTAAATAAGGTTATTTCTGAACAGTTTGACCATTGTTATATTCAATCGAATTGATATATGATTAAGTAGTGACATCAGTTTAATTATGCTCTTAATAATAATTGTTTTGGTAGAAACTCTTAATAATAATATAAATAGATGGATATTAGGTGGAGATTATAGGTATGGAAAAGCATGGTTAATAATTAATAATAAATGTAATAATAACTAGATAACATGGGTCATTAATTGTTAATAATAAATACTAAATAAATCCATTCAGGTTCGTCATCCTTTATTAATAAAACTGCCCAAAACTAGAAGTCACCATTGACGGATTAACGATGAACAACGAGAGAAACGGAAATGAAGTTCGGTCTGAATCCGACATCATTCGAGGAGATCTCTTAGAATCGATTCTCTGCCATGTCCCACTTATCCATCTGGTTCCTGTTTGCCACGTTTCCAAGTCATGGAACCGCGCCGTCTTCTCTCTCCAGCACTCCAACAAGCGGAAACCGTGGCTCATTGTCCACTGTCAGAGCTCACACCCTCCTCACGCCAACGCCAACGCCAACGCCTTCGCTTACGACCCACGCTCCAACCTTTGGCTCCGAATCAAACCAAACCCACCCGTCGAATACGTCTCGGATCTCCGTTCATCCAGCTCCACGCTGCTTTACATGCTGTCTATCTCTAAATTCTCTTTCGACCCTCTCCACATGATCTGGCACCAAACCCACCGTGTGGCGGACTGACCCCGTCGTCGCTATGGTGGGCCGCCACCATATCGTCGTTGCTGGCGGCTCCTGTGATTTCGAGGATGATCCACTTTAGGTCGAAATCTACGACCTCAAAAAACGCAAATGGGAAACCTGTGAGCCCTTGCCGACAACCTTCAAACACTCGGCGGCTTCCACGTGGCTCTCTGTTGCGGCTGATACAAAGAAACTATACGCCATGGAACAAGCTTCTGGTATAACGTGTTCCTTTGACCCGATAGCCAGGATCTGGTCGTGTCCGTACGATCTCCGACATGACCCGAACATTTACTTTTCGGCTATTGGAATTCCAAGGGACAACTTGATCATGGTGAGTTTACTCGGAAACTTCGAGAATGTTGAAGACATCAGAATCTGGGAACTAAAGGGCGAATCGTTTGAGTTTTGTAAGGAAATCGGGGTGGTGCCAAAAGAGTTGGTGAACAAGCTGACAGGGGAACGTGCATGTTTAAGCTCCATAAAAATAAATTCAACGTATGATGTTTTATACCTATACAACCCCGAACAGCCTGGGGAATTGGTGGTTTGTGAGATTGACGACCGCCGAGGGATTTTCCGGTGGGGGAGTTTGAAGAACGCTGCGGTGAATGATCGGAGTAGGGTGGCGGAGAGGGTAGTGCTTACGTGTGGCGATGTGCGATTGGGTGATTTAGGGAATGCGATGATGTCCGGGAAAGGGAGTTTCATAATTGTAAAGGACGGGATTTTGCGGTGACTTTATTTTTAATAAGGTGACGTGACATGTTAATAAAATAATTTAATTTTCAATTTAATCTATGAACTTCTAAAACTTTATTTTTCACCATCTTTATCTTCCATTTCTTTTTCTTCTTCACAGCAATCCTTCACCTCTCGCCTCCTCTTGCTCTTAATCATCCTTCCTTTAAGCCTCGCGTCTGGACCGTATCACTCCAAGATTTCCCTTGAAAAGTGTAAAATTGAGGCAGTTTAGTGAACTGCACCACTAGTAAGTTGACAACAAAGCAAAACTGGGTCGAGGTTGTGTGGGACCGACGCCACCAGTAGCTCGTGGACAAGATATACCTTGGAGTGACATAATTGTCAACAAAATTTGTAATGGCATTGCCATCGTATGTAGTCCTGGAGCAACAGCTTATTCCAGGTTGATCTAAATGCTACAGATATCAAAATCAACATTAATTCTTAAGATAATTAGCATAAAGACTACAAAAAAATAAGAACTCGGCCAAAAGAACAAACATGTAGCCTCTTCAAAAAAGAAAAAGTTTGGCTTTTTCTCTGTGCTTAAAGTTTTAAGCAATAAACAATTTAAATGAAGTTGAAAAATCTTGAAATAGAATGAACAAGAAAACAAATATCATATATTCTGAAGACCTGATTGGAATCATTTAGCCGGACTAATAATATAACTAATATGTCCAACAAATTATTGAAATAGAACAGTTAAGAACTCAACATTCAACTTCAATATTTTTTTTCTTTTGGGTCAATACACTACTTACCTTGCATATCAGTTCACCTTGGAATCCTCCAGCAACTAGCAGCCTATCTTTAACTGCAAGAGTACGGACTTGAGTTTGAGCAAAACCTTCCATCAGACTTTCAGAATGTTTCTAAAGGAAGAACAAACATGTTGATCAATCTCAGGATGGGGGAAATAAAAGGGGGAAACCAACAATTCAAAGAAAAAACCAAATTACTGCCAGAACACTGACCTCAAATGAAGGCACATGGCCAGAAACATTAAGAATTTCATGCTTTTTGTGTTTCAATGAAGACCAACGAATGACAGAAAAAATGACATAAGGTAAACATCATTTTTGATGCAGCCCATACCAAGTTCCTCAGCTGCATCACCGCAAATGGCTATGTTTACAAGTGTAATTTCAATACATTATTGGCATATGCATACCTCAACTGCCCTTGAAGATCAAAGGCGACGAGGTCGGTTAAACCACCATGTCATTGAAGAACAAAGGCAAAGAAGGCGAGGGTTAAAGAGAGGATGGTTAAGAGCAAGATGAGACAAGAAGTGAAGGATTGATATGAAGAAGAAGAAGATGGTCTTGATGAAAATGGTGAAAAATAAAATTTTAAAAATTTAGGGGTTAAATTAGAAATTAAATTCTTTTTATTAACGTGTCACTCACCTTATTAACGGGTGTTAACAGTTGGGTGACCAAAACAGTAACAGACGAAAACGTAAATGGCAAGAATAACATTTTTTTCAAAACTAGTGATCAAAATAGAACAAAACCTAAACATAAAGGACTTTTGGTAGAGTTTACCCATAAAATAAATATAATTGAAACTATGATAAATTATGCGGTAGTTGCCAGTTGGTATGTGTTGTATCTCGAGTTACTCATGAAACAAAACAAATTTAGACGAGTCCTTTAAATGCATAATCTTGAAACATTTATGTGGCTTTAGTTGGTTCTCTCCCATCGTAATTATACAAATATATATTAACTGTCATCATTTCTGTATAGTTTTAATGATATATACCTTAGTTGATATTATTTAAATAGTTAAGTGATCATAATAATAAAATTAAAAATATAGTATTAATCAAATCAAAAATTTCCCCATAAATAAAAGGTCATTTTGTAGTTGACTCTAAAAAATTATTTCCTACCTCAAATTTAGTAAAATACACTTATCTTTATAATATGAAAAATACCCACTTTATCTCTAAAGTTTAATTATGACTAATTTATTTTAATTAATTTTTTCAAAGAATTTATGCTTATCAATTACTTATTGTTCTAATTAATTTTAGGGTAAACTACTTAGATGGTCGAGTTTTAGATCAAGTTCGAATCATCATATTTGAGTCAATATCAAATCTCGGTTCGAATCTTAAATCAAGTTTACCAGGTCTACCAAGATTGAATGCTTTTCATAATTTCAAAGATTATTATACCTTTTCATCGTTTTTTTAATATTTTATAGACTTATTTGGTTTGATAGTATCGTAATTTTTTTACTAATTGATGTAATTTTTAAATATAAAATGTTAAATTTATTGAGTTGTTTTGAATTATGATCAAATCAATAGGATGTATAAGCTTTGAGGACTAAAATTGTTAATAAAATGCCAAAACAATGACTGAAATTAATGTTTGGGTATCAACTCGAGAGTAAAAGTTCTTTAAGTACCAACTTGAGAAAATGTATATAGTTTAGATACTAACTTGGGAGTAAAATTTTTTTAAATACCAACTTAAAAGAAAGTATCTCATTCAAGTACCGAATATATATTTAAACCATCCTTTTATAATATTTAAAATAGTTAAACAATTACATTTGACCACTTAACCTCTAGTTAAGATTAATATTAGAATTAAAATTTATATAAAAAAATTAATGAACATTTATATATTTTACCTTATAGATATAAGTGATATTTAAATGGGCAGTATTATTTTTAAACATGGAAGAGGACCCTTCTGCTCCCTGCCTTATTTCAATTATAACATTTGAATAATTGTGATGTTATCTCATCACTTTCTTCTGAAAAGACAGCTTCTTCTTCTTCTTCTTCTTTTTCACTTTTACTTGGACTAATTTTGTACAATTTTTTACGTATATAATTTTATCCACTAACCGTGCCTTGATCATGAGATTTTTTTTAATTTGGGTAAGCCCCGCCTAAATAGTAAATTCAAATTAAATAATAAAATGTACATGAATGACCAACTATATAGTAAGTTCTATTTTGATATTGATGTTTTAATTGTGTCAATCAAATCATTTAACTATTTAAATATACTTAATTAAATTACTATCCGTTATAAAATCTAATTAAATTTCATTACTATCAATTTCCCTTACTCACATAATTTTTTAAGGGATATATTTTTATAATGGAAAAACCTAGTGCGATTGCTAACCCTAGCGTGGTAGTCACGTTAGCCACTGATACTGTGATGAATGGCTACCAAGAAGGAAGGCCACCGGATGATGTGATATTTTTGGATGCTCCGGCTTCTCTCGAACGTCCAGGATCCCCGGTGCCTGTGGGGGTCCAGCCGACAAGCAAAAAAGGCAGGAATATGCAGAAGATGGAAAGGAGGACGAGCTTGGGGTTGTGAACCGAGAGATGATCGTCGGCACTGCGATGGACGAGGATAGTACGCCGATGGATGTTTCGGGCGGTGTGACTGATGGGTTGACGCTTGTGGCCCTGGTTACTAACTCAGGTGGGGTGAATGAGAAAACGACGGCTGCTCTTTCTTTCCGGGACAATCTGGTTGGTGCTGCATGGAAGGCTAAGGTTTCACAAGGGATTTGTGAGTTGGATGTTAAGGTGAAGGAGGAGGACGTGCGCATAGGAAGGGAGGGTACGCTGTCGGAGACGATTTTTAGATAGGGTACATGATGCTATAGATGCTAAATTGCAGCTTCGATGATTATACAGCTCTTGGGAAAATTCATCGGTTATTGAGCACTCATTAATCGAATTCAAGTTATGTGGAATCTGGTAGGGGACACGCGTCTCAATAATTTGGACAATGAGTATTATTTAGTTCGGCTTGCCAAAGAAAATAATTTTCATAAGGTGCTTGCAGGAGGGCCATGGGTCATCTACGACAGCTATTTGACTGTACAGTCATGAAGTAGATATTTCTCTACTACAGAAGTCCATCATTCTCATATTATGGTTTGGGTCTGGCTGCCCAAACTCCCATACAGATACTATACCAAAAGTTTATTTAGGTATATAGCGACGGTCATTGGAAAAGTTATTCAGGTGGATTACAATACTACAGAAGAAAAGCATGGTCGGTTTACGCGCCTTGCTATTATTGTTGATCTTAAGAAGCCACTTGTTTTTGGTATTATTATTGATAGACAAAGATATGACATTGGATATGAGGGGTTGCCGACGATTAGCTATAAATGTGGCAAATTTGGGCATTTGAATGAGACATGTGGGGTAGAAACTTCGCAGGTTCAGAATAGAGAGAATGCAAAGATACAACAGGATCCTAGTGAGTTGTATGGACCGTGGATGCAAGTGGTAAATCGTCGAAAATGAACAACGGAAGCTACCAAGGCTTCGAGTAAGGTGGAGAAGGAGAATGTTAGTGGGACTGCTATGGGGTCTAGGTTTGTGGTTATAGCAGATGAGGAGGATATTGAGGAGGGCTAAAGTGCAATAAAATTGAAATCATACTAAGGGGAATGTTGTGCCTCGTGATGAGGCTGTTGGTCTGAGGGGTATGGCTCTAAAAGTGACAAGGCCTAGAGAGAATGTGAGCTCGCCCAGAGGATCGACAAAAGCAGCATATGAACGAGGGATTATTGATGGTACTGTACCACTGAAGGTAATTTTTGAGTCTAAGAAGGGGTCGTCGAGGCTGTTGCTGCCCAAGGGAAGGTCGTGGCTGCTAAAACAACTTTAGACTCTTCGAAATATAGTGCAGTTTAGGTGGTGAAGGCTGAGTCGGGCAATGTGGCGAAGGAAATAAAGGGTCAGGTTTTGCTGAGTTCTATTAGGGGAGATATTGTTGGTAAGAGGGCATTTAAAAAGTCAACTAGAAATTAAAGGGTTCAGAAGTCGGATCTTAAGCCAAAGAAAAAAGATGACCGAGGGCAATCAAATCAGGCTCTAGCTATATATATTTTGATACTAATTTTAAAATTAGATCGGGTGAAGGTGGTTGAATGTCGACAGCAGGCCGCACCTCTATCGGAGAATATTATGAAATGATCTCAGGTCTAGTAGCGTGCGAGCTCGGTATTTGAGCAACCGGGATCGTCGGATATGCAGGTTTAGCCTGATACTCTATTCTTTTTATTTTTTAATGGTTAATATTATATTTTGGAATGTCCATGGAGCTCTTGACCCTAGGTTTAATCATTCGTTTAAGTTGTTGCTTAAGAATTAGAAGCCATATATGGTAGTAGTGATAGAGCCTCGTATTAGCAGGGTAGATGTTGATAGCTCCATTCGCTGATTGGGTTTTAAGTTCTCATATAGAGTGGAAGCTTAAGGATTCTTCGGTGGCATTTAAGTTTTATGGTGAGAGACTGTTCATTTTGATGTCCTTGCAGTTTTGAATCAGTTTGTGTATGGGTTTTGCTCGGTTATGGATGGTGGTAGAGGTTTTTTTTGTGATGTTTGTTTATACAAGTCCGGATACTGTTAAACGTAGCACTTTTTAAGACCAATTGAAGATCTTGGAACCTGAGAAGGGCATGTCGTGGGTTGTGGGAGGCGATCTTAATGTTATTGTTAGGGTGATAGAACAGAAAGGTGAATCGCAACGTAGATTAGGTGTTTGCCAAAGATAATATGGCTTCATGTTTGATACTGGATTAATTGACATGGGGTTTAATGATCCTCAGTTTACTTGGCGGCGGGGGAACCTATTCTAGAGGTTGGATATATGTATATGTAATACTGGGCTGTATGAGTGTTTTTTATGTCAGATGTGTTTTATTTATTGAAATTAGGGTCGGACCATAGACCCATAATGCTTGATACGGGTGATCGTCCGATCACTAGAGGTCAGCGACCTTTTCAATACATTGTAGCTTGGAATGAACACCCCGATTTCTCAGAGTTTTCTTTGACTGTTTGGATTCTTGATAGATCGTTGCATAAGAATGTTACAAAGTTTCAGGAGAAGAGTCGTGTTGGGTGAGGATCCCACTATGTGGGTAACCTTTCACCGGTTATAACCCCAAATTCAAAGGGGTTGGTAATACTTCTACCACCTAAAACACCATTGTTGACTTTGGCATTAAAAGCCATTTATTTTGCCTTGAAGAATGTGTGTGGGCAGCTGATTTACAGCTTAATATAGCAGAAAAAAAATCAGATTTGAGTGTAGAAGAGAGAAGCTTGTTCGAGAGAAAAGAAAGAGAGAAACAAATTTTTGAAGCTCAGGTGCAGCAGTGATCAACTCTTCGATCGGAGGTTCATCCGTGGTTCGATTGAGCTGATTTTTGGACAGAAACTAGGTGACTCGGTGTTCTTGACTTTGGACGGTCGGATTTTTCATCCGAGCTTTGTAGCAGCGAGAATACGAGTTTTACAGCCAGCTTCAGTTTTTGGTGATATTCTCATTTTTCTCTCTTTTGCTAAAGACTACTTGTTATTAGCCTTGTTGGAGTTGAATGCTTGTTGTAGTTGGATATTGTAGTCTTGTAGTTGAACATTTGATTATAGTGGAGCTTTTGATTGGACTCTAAAGTCCCGTGGTTTTTACCCTTGATTTAGAGGGGTTTTCCACGTAAAAATATCGGTGTCTCGATTTACTTGTGTTATGGTTGCATTGATGATTTGTGGTTGATTAGTGCTGTTAGAGAACATATTTGTGATATTGTGCTTGCCATAATTGTTGACTTGAGTTATAGGGAGAGAAAGAACACCAGTTGTGCTTCCGCTTAATTTCGGTTGTTCGGTTTCTTCCCCCAACAAACTGGCATCAGAGCTTGGTTATTGTGTCAGATAATTATGGAAATTAATACAAGCAAGATGATTATGTTGAATGGCACAAATTATCAACTTTGGTGGAATAAAATGAAAGGCTTGTTTGTAAAGGCTTTGCATCTTCCGGTCTTTGCTACTCAAAAACCCGATTCAAAAAGTGATGAGGAATGGGAATTAGAGCATCAACAAGTATGTGGCTATATTCGACAATTTGTTGAAGAAAATGTTTACAACCATATTGATCAGGAGACACATGCTCGCACATTGTGGGAGAAGCTTGAAAGCTTGTATGCTTCGAGGTCGGGTAACAACAAATTGTTTTTGCTAAAGAAAATGATGGCGTTGAAATACAGAGAATGAACGTCTACAGCTGACCATGTTAGTGAGTTTCAAAGTGTGATGAATCAGTTGCTTGGTATGGGTGTCAAATTTGATGATGCGATTTTAGGGCTTTGGTTGCTTGCTACTCTACCGGACATTTGGGAGACTTTTCAGGTCTGACTCATTAATTCTGCTCCAAATAGTATTATTACTTTGGATTTGGCTAAGAGTGGTGTGTTGAATGAAGAGGTTAGAAGAAGATCTCAAGGTTCTATATCACAGTCCGAGGTGTTGGTTACCGAGAATAAGGGGAGAAACAGAGAAAAAGATGGCAAGGGTAGAGATAAAAGTCGAAGCAAGTCAAGATCGAGATATACGAATCTTGAGTGTCATCATTGTGGTAAGAAAGGCCATATCAAGAAATATTGCTACAAGTGGAAGAGAGAGAACAAAAGCGGTGGTGATAAGAACGATCGAAATGATGATGAAAAATCTGAGCGTATTGCTACTGCTACTCGTGAAGATCTATTGGTCATTTGTTCTGAGAATTTGGTCAACCTAGCATGCGATGAGACTAGTTGGTGATTGATACTGGTGCTTCAATTCATGTCACGTCAAGGAGGGATTTCTTCACATCTTATACTCCTGGTGATTTTGGAGTATTGAAGATGGGTAATGATGGTTTGATTCCAGTTATTGGCATGAGAGATGTTAGCTTGGTGAGCAATAATGGAACAAAGTTAACTCTCAAGGATGTCAAACATGCACCGGATATCCGTTTGAATTTGATTTCTGCAGGAAAGCTTGATGATGAGGGATTTTGTAACACCTTCAATGAGGGGCAGTGGAAGCTGACTAAAGGCTCCTTGGTTGTGGCTCGAGGAAAGAAGAGCTCAAATTTGTACTTGATGCAGGCTTTGACTTCCAGAGACACTGTTAATGTGACAGTAAATGACTCAACTGAGTTGTGGCATAAACGGCTTAGTCACATGAGTGAGAAGGGGCTTAATTGTTTAGCCAAGAAGAATCAACTTTCTGGGTTGAAGAACGCCACATTGAAGAATTGTGCTCATTGTCTAGCAGGGAAGCAGAGAAGAGTTTATTTTAGAAGTCATCCTCCTCATAGAAGATCGGAGTTGCTAGAGTTGGTCCATTCATATGTTTGCGATCCGATAAAGGTAAGGTCACATGGTGGTGCACTTTATTTTGTGACTTTCATTGATGATTGTTCAAGAAAGCCATGGGTCTACACTTTGAAGTCGAAAGATCAAGTTTTTGAGGCATTTAAACAGTTTCAAGCATCAGTTGAAAGAGAAACAGGGAAGAAGGTAAAGTGCATTCATGCTGATAATGGTGGCGAGTACACAAGGCCATTTCATGAGTATTGTCTGGGAAAGGGAATAAGACATCAGAGAACACCACCAAAGACTCCACAATTAAATGGGTTAGCTGAAAGAATGAACCGGACATTGATTGAGAGAGTCAGATGTTTGCTGCCAAATGCAAAGTTGCCAAGATCGTTTTGGGCTGAAGCCTTGAATACAGTGACACATGTGATTAATCTGTCTCCTAGTGTTCCTTTACGAGGTGATATACCAGACAGAGTTTGGTTTGGTAAAGACGTGTCATATAATCACCTGTGTGTGTTCGGTTGTAAAGCATTTATTCATGTTCCAAAGGATGAAAGATCGAAGTTGGATGTCAAGACTCGTCAATGCATCTTTATTGGTTATGGTCTATATGGTGAGTTTGGTTATAGACTCTACGATCCAGTTCAGAAGAAGCTCGTGAGAAGCCGAGATGTTGTCTTCATTGAGGATCAGACCATTGATGACATTGACAAGACAGTGAAAGAGGATTCACAAGACAGTGGTGACTTAACCGATGTGAATCCAGTTCCCCTGGACCCTTCACCGAATCCTATTCAGGATGATGTACAAGGTGATGTTAATAATGACCAGCAGGACATAGGTGACTTTGATGCTCCCATAGATGATGTTGTGAATGATCAACAACAAGCACCTATAGCTCCACCAAAGCAGATTTCACTTGAAGATCTTCTAGACAACGACGATCTTACATCGTATTCTTCTTCGATGAATATGTTCTTTTGACTGACGGGGAGAACCTCAATATTATGAAGAGGCTATGGAGAGTGAATGCAAAGATCAGTGGGCTGAAGCAATGAAAGATGAACTTCAATCCTTGCATGATAACCATACCTTTGAGTTGGTGAAACTACCTAAGGGCAAGAGAGCTTTGAAGAATCGGTGGGTTTACAGGTTGAAACAAGAAGAAAAGTCTTCATCTTCACGATACAAAGCTAGATTGGTCGTCAAGGGTTATACTCAGAAAAAGGGGATTGATTTTGAAGAAATATTTTCTCCAGTTGTGAAGATGTCTTCTATTAGAACTATATTGGGTCTGGCAGCCTGTTATGACTTAGAGGTTGAACAAATGGATGTGAAAACTGCTTTTCTTCATGGTGATTTGGAAGAAGAGCTTTATATGGAGCAACCAAAGGGATTTGTTGCACAAGGAAAAGATGACTACGTGTGCAGGTTGAATAAGAGCTTGTATAGTTTGAAGCAAGCTCCTAGGCAATGATACAAGAAGTTTGAGTCTGTTATGGGGGAGCAAGGCTACAAGAAGACTACTTCTGATCATTGTGTTTTTGTTAAGAGATTCTCTGGTGATGATTTTATTATCCTTTTACTCTATGTTGATGATATGCTTATTGTTGGTCGTAATGCTTCCAGAATTGACAAGTTGAAGCAAGAGTTGAGTAAATCCTTTGCGATGAAGGATTTGGGGCCAGCAAAGCAAATTCTTGGCATAAGGTTGACACGTGATAGAAAAGCCAAGAAATTGTGGTTATCATAGGAGAGGTACATTGAGAAAGTACTTCAAAGGTTTGTATGGACAGAGCTAAAACGGTGAATACTCCATTTGCTCACTTCATATTGAGTGTCAAGCATAGTCCTTCCACAGAAAAGGAGAAGGAAGAGATGCAGAAAGTTCCTTACTCTTCAGCCGTGGGCAGTTTGATGTATGCAATGGTTTGCACGAGACCAGACTTGGCTTATTTTGTTGGTACAGTTAGTCGGTTTCTTTCTAATCCAGGCAGAGAGCATTAGAATGCAATGAAGTGGATCATGAGATATCTTCGTGGCAGTTCCAACTTGAAACTTTGTTTTGGCAATGAAAAACCTGTTCTTGTTGGATATACAGATTCAGACAAGGCTGGGGACATTGACTCGAGGAGATCTACTTCAGGTTACTTGATCATTTATGCAGGAGGAGCTGTAGCATGGCAATCGGGATTGCAAAAATGTGTTGCCTTATCCACCACCGAATCAAAGTTCATTGCAGCGACCGAAGCGTGTAATGAGATGCTTTGATGAAGAAATTTATGCATGGACTTGGTTTTACTCAAGAGAGGTATGTCTTGTATTGTGATAGCCAGAGCGCGATTCATCTTGGTAAGAACTCAACTTTTCATGCTATATCTAAGCATATTGATGTGAGGTACCATTGGATACGAGATGTTCTTGAAGCTAAATTGTTAGAGCTTGAGAAGATTCATACTGATGATAATGGTGCTGATATGTTGACTAATGCCTTATCAGGAGAGAAGTTTGAAGCATGCTGCTTGATGGCCAGCATGAAGACATTCCCCACATAGCGGGAGGGGGATATTTGTTGGGTGAGGGTCCCACTATGTGGGTAACCCTTCACCGGTTATAACCCCAAATTCAAAGGGGTTGGTAATACTTCTACCACCTAAAACACCATTGTTGACTTTGGCATTAAAAGCCATTTATTTTGCCTTAAAGAATGTGTATGGGCAGTTGATTTACAGCTTAATATAGCAGAAAAAAATCAGATTTGAGTGTAGAAGAGAGAAGCTTGTTCGAGAGAAAAGAAAGAGAGAAACAAATTTTTGAAGCTCAGGTGCAGCAGTGATCAACTCTTCGATCGGAGGTTCATCTCTGGTTCGATTGAGCTGATTTTTGGACAGAAACTAGGTGACTCGGTGTTCTTGACTTTGGACGATCAGATTTTTCATCCGAGCTTTGTAGCAGCGGGAATACGAGTTTTACAGCCAGCTTCAGTTTTTGGTGATATTCTCATTTTTCTCTCTTTTGCTAAAGACTACTTGTTATTAGCCTTGTTGGAGTTGAATGCTTGTTGTAGTTGGATATTGTAGTCTTGTAGTTGAACATTTGATTATAGTGGAGCTTTTGATTGGACTCTAAAGTCTCGTGGTTTTTACCCTTGATTTAGAGGGGTTTTCCACGTAAAAATACCGTGTCTCGATTTACTTGTGTTATGGTTGCATTGATGATTTGTGGTTGATTAGTGCTGCTAGAGAACATATTTGTGATATTATGCTTGCCATAATTATTGACTTGAGTTATAGAGAGAGAAAGAACACCAATTGTGCTTCCGCTTAATTTCGGTTGTTCGGTTTCTTCCTCTAACAAGTCGCAAATGGAATATGAAGGTTTTTGTCATATTCGGAGGCTCAAGTCTATATTATCAGCTGTATTAGAGAAGTAAAGCGTACTTTAGAGAATTCTGATAATTCTTTTTTAGAAAATTTAGAAGATGAGTTGGAAAAAATTGGATATTGTTTTAGCACAGGAGGAGAGTCTATGGAGTCAGAAGGCATAAAATAATTGGATAAAGAAGGGTGATAGAAATACTGCGTTCTTTCACACTGCGACAATGACTCGAAGGAAGAGGAATATGATCCGAATGTTACATTTAGATGATGGGTGATGGTGCGATGACCTTGAAGCACTTAAGGCACACGTAATTTGGTTTTTTGTGTATTGTTCTCAAGTGAGAGACAACAGCCGAGTATTGTCGGCTTTATGGGTTTCTTTAAGCATTTTGGGGATGATGAGTTATGACCTTTGGTGAGAGCGGTCACAGTGGATGAGGTGTGTTGTGTGGTTTTCTCTATGGAGCCTTTAAAGGTTCCCGGAATAGATGGGCTTCACATGTTGTATTCTATCAGCGAAATTGGGATATGGTAGGTAGTGCTGTGATGAGCTTTGTTTAATGATTTTTCAATGAGGGAAATTTAGAGGATTGGGTTAATCAAACTCTCTTGGTCTTAATCTCAAAAGTGGAAATGCCGGAGCTAATAAGTCAATTTTGGCCTATAAACCTCTATACAGTCTTGTATAAGGTCATCACTAAGCTTATTGTTAACAGGTTAAAACCTTTTTTTGCCTTCGTGGGTTGCTAATACTCAAGCAAGTTTTATTTTGGGATGTCACATTGCAGATAATATTATCATCGCCCAGGATATCATGCATTCAATGGCTTCTAAGACGGGAAAGAAGGTGTAGATAGATATTAAAGTTGATTTAAAAAATGCCTATGATCATGTGGAGTGAGATTTTATCAAGGAAATACTTTATGCAGTGGGTCTTCCGGTTAAAATTATTACTCTCATTATGCGGCGTATACGTTATGTCTCTACTCAAATTTTATAGAATGGTGAGCTGGTGGACTCTTTCAGGCCTACTAGAGGCATTCGACAAGGTGACCCGCCTTATCTTTTTGTGTTATGTATGGAGAGATTGTCGCAGACGATAGAAAGTAAAGTCACGGTTGGGGTGTAAAAACCAATAGGGCTGGCTCGGAGGGGACCACAGTTATCACATTTATTTTTCGTTGATGATATGGTGATATTTGTAGAGGCTTCAATGGAATAGGTACTCGTTAAAGATGTAATAGATTGGTTTTCTGGTATATCAGGGTATAAGGTCACTTTGGCCAAAACACATATTTGTTTTTCTCAAAACTATCCGGCTGAGAGTCATTTTATCATTGCTCAGGCCTTTGGGTTTCGAGGAAGTGGAGGATCTTGGTCGATATCTAAGAGTACTGTTGGTGCATCAGAGGGTAACTACAACTACATACTCGCATCTTCTTAAAAAATGATGGCAAAGTTGCCAGGATGGGCGACAAAATCTTTAATTTTGGCTGGAAGGATAATGTTGGCTAAAGCGATTTTACATGCTATTCCAGTTTACATGATGCAATCTACGTGGTTGCCAAAAGAGACTTATGAAGAGATGGAGAAGTTGATTCGGTGATTTGTGTGGGGATTGAACGTAGAAAAGAAAGGTATTAATCTTGTTCCTTGAAAGCAGGTTCAACAGCCTCTAGAGAAGGGATACTTGGGGTTTAAGGATTTACATAAACAAAATTGAACGTTTTTTTAATGAAAATTGAGTTCCAATTATTGACGGATACAGATAATCTCTGGGTGCAGATTTTACGGGCAAAATATTAGTGGAAGGAGGTCATGTCGTTGTCAATTAATCGGACTAAGAGTTCTATACTTTGGAAGGGTTTGAGTAGTGTTTGGGAAGATGTAAAGAAGAGTGCTAACTAGGAAATTCGGGATGAAACTAATACGAATTTTTGGTTATGACAATTGGCTTTATTCGTTTGGGCGGTTAGTTTTTTCTTGCATATCTGATGAGGCGCCGCGACCCATGATGGCCTCGGATATAGTGAGTAATGTAGGTGAATAGGATTATGAATGTTTAGCTTTGAGTTTGCCTGCTGATATACCGGACAAGATGGTAGCGATGAAACCTTCTTAAGATTTCTTAGGGGCAGATTGGCCGAGTTGGAGATGGGACGATAAAAGGGTATTTACTCTTCGATCGACATATGGGTTTTTGATAAACAACATGGGATCAAATATGGGATTTAAATGGCGAGTGATATTGAGTCTAAGAGTTCCTCAACGGATAAGAGTGTTTATTTGGCTTACGGTTTGTAACACCCCTTCTCGGCCTGGTAGGAATTCGGGTCGGAAGGCGTTACCGGTGAACAATGCGATGATTGGTGCAACAAATTTTTATTCATTTTTGATAATTAACTGTGTCATGCTTGACAACCAAAACAAAAAATATTACAAGGTCAATTAATCCAATACGAAACGATGATTATCCAATTAGGACCCATTTGTAATTTTTATAAGTTTTAGGGACTAAACTATAATTTCGATAAATTATAAGTAAATTTCAGAAATTGGGCATACCACGATGAAATTCAAGCTATAAACAACATGTCTGTAACTTTTCATATTAATCAGAGTTCATTTACTAGCCCGATTAACCTTATCAAAATTCAGTGACCATTTTGCAAGTTTCCAAAACCATTAACTACCTTACCATAACCCGTACCGATACTCGGGAGTGCTGTATCAGTACACCTATGTCATGATCGTTAAAATTGTTATCAAGCCCGTATCGGTACGATGATACCAGTACCGGTACGAGTTAACCAAGGTTGATTGTTTCGATACGCCCTATAGACCGTACTGATGCAATTAATTTTCCAGATTGCAGTGTTGACTTTCCGTATCGATACGCCCTTTGACGTACCGATACGCCATGTTGACCAACATTGACTATGCCCAAATATACATACCCGTACCGATACGCCATCACCCGTATCAATACGCCATGCACTAAAATGACAGATTTGCTCTGGTTTTAATCCAAATTGACCTATCAAACAATGTCCAAGTGCAATGAAACTTTACCAACAACTTAATATCATCATGATCTACCAGCATGCCAAATTTCATGATCATATGAATCCATGTACTATGTTTTCACCTTTTTAGCCAAATATGCATATTTAGTCCATTTTTAGCAAAACATTTAAAGGTCATTTAGGGCCCTTAAGGCTTATTCATGCCACAAGCAAAATACACATATCAAAAGGACTAAAAGCAATTAGTTTAATTACTTTGCCACCATTCTAGGAGTTCTTAGGGTCGCTATACTTTACTTGCACTTGTAGTGACTTGCCAAAAAGTTTCTCCAGCTCTGATCTCGAACTCTAAACTTCTTAACCTGAAATGCATGGAAGATGAATGCATTAGGCATACTTTGCCTAGTGAGGTAATCATAAACAATGCCAAAGATCAATATGCATTCATATGCATGCTTCGTCAATAATCCAATGGCAATATGTCAATGTTCGACAATAGTGCATCAATAGTCAATAACAATTCAGACATGATCAATAATCGATACACTAACAATAATCAATAGCAATATTTTCAATGAGTTTCCTTGGATCGATTTCCGGTATATGGATACACGAATTCCCCCTCATCGCCAAAATCAATAGTGGTCTAGCCATATATCCTCCGCCGCACCAATTTGACCAATATCACAACATCCCTTCGCCGCACCAATATAAAGTCCGTAGCCTACCCGTATCACTGAGCTCATGAATTCTATGGTATGCCAATTGTATCCAATACTCTCAAATCCAATTTCCAATAATCAATAGTTCAATAACGGCATTTCAATAACAATAAGGCATATCAATATTTCAATGCAATATTCAACATTTCAATGGCATTATGCAATAGCCAATAATCAATTATCAATAATTCAATATGGCAATGCTTCGATGATTTCAATGACAACAATAACGATGCTTTGGATACGAATTCGATGCAATACTTACCCATATGATTTCCAACAATATTTTTATGCAATAAGTTCAATACAAGGGTTAGCAATGCAATAATCAATGATTCGGGATAGGCACCTAGCCAAATCCTGAGACTCCAACTACACTCACCTTGACTCTGATGCTTCTACGGTTCTCAAATTATTACACCATTGTTCCTAGCTTTCGTAGGAGATGATGAATTAGCTTCCTCCAATTCTTGGGCTAGGTAACAACAATAAGAGATCATTAGAATCAATACTTAACTCAAGATCGATGTTCAAACGTACAAGAGCTATCTATAATAGCTCCTCATGGACTTGGATTTGAAGAACAAAGATTTAGCCTAAAGTTCCTTAACTACAAATCAAAATTAAACTTCAATCTTTCATGGGCTTATGAAATCGTTTGAGGGCTTTTACTTACCAAGACAAGAGCTATCGAATGGTGTAGAGAAATCAATGGAAACTTGAGGATTCAAGAAATGTGCTAGCTTGAGTTTAGGTGGAAGATAACCATGGAGGTGCTTGCTTGTCCTTAGTGAAAAGATGAAGAAGATAGCAAAGAAGGGTGGTCTCGGTAGATGCTAAGGAAATGTTTCCAACTTATCAATTCTCCTTTAAATCTACCCACTAGTTTACCTTGAGCCAAGGGTAACCTTATTTTAAATTATTTACCTATTCCACCACCAATCACAAGGTTTCCTCCAATTGAGGGTAAGCAATTTAAATTATTTTCATTTTCCAACAATCTTGATAGCAATAATTGCCATCAATTAGCTATTATCTTTTCTTTTAATTCTCATGCCCACTTCACGTAGACATGCTAAGCAAGGAGGTGACTCACACCTCAAAATGGGATAATTACGAGGTAAGTCTCTCAACTTTCCAAAATTTACACATTTACCCCCAAACTTTTAATTCTTGTAATTTAGTCACTAAAATAGTTTTTCACGGGCATCTGTACCGATACACGTATAGCTGTATCGATACGGCTAGCCAGAGTTCGGTAAGTTAGTTAAAAACTAAAGGATTCGTATCATACCGTATCGGTATGCTAAGCTTGAATTTAGAATTTTAAAGGTTTCGTTAAGGTCCCTAACTAATATTTGACTTAATTGGGATTCAATACTAGATTTATAACCACATACTTTAAGACAATAAATTATTCAGACTTCCCCAATATGAATTTTTTTAGTGACCGAAACCTAATTTTGACTAGGCCAGTTTTCGAGGTGTTACACAGTTCATCAACGGGACCTCACGAACGTAAAGCTTGTACGACGGCACCTAGCTGTATCAGAAGAGTGTGTGACGTACTATGGGGGCTCGAAGCATATAGAACGCGTGCTTCGATAGTGTATTATCGCTTGCGATCTGTGGGGACGTGTGGTGCCTTATGATCGACAAGGAAATTTTTTTCCAATTCTCTTTTGAAGACTGAATGCAAAACAATCTTAGTCACCACTCGACTCGAATATCGAATGGTGCTGAATGGAGTATAATGTTCCCTGTATATTGTTGGATGCTATGGAAGACGCTGTGTAGCTTGGTGATGGATCCAAGTTTTATTTTACGTGAAGATATTTTAAGTTACAGGGATCGATTGGTGGATGAGTATTGTCGAGTTCTTCTACAACCGAGGCGAGAGGAGGTTGATTGGCCTAAGGTAATGGATTGTTGGTGCAAGCCAGCCCTTGGTTGGATAAAGGTTAATGTAGATGCATCGATAAACACTAAAGATGGCCGAGCCACAATTGTTAAAGTGATTCGGGACGAGATGAGAGGATGGTTGTTTAGATTTTCAAGACATGTGGGTCATTGCTTGGTTTTTCTTGCGAAGTTACAGGCTTTACATGATGGTTTAAGTCATTCTTGGTCGATGGGGTATAAATCTGTTGAGGTGGAAACTGATTGTAATGAGGTTACTTAGATTCTTGATCGTACGTCGAATGCGTTGGTAAGTAGTGTTATGGTTGATGCCATACGTGATATCTTTAGACGTAATTGGCACGTGGTGGTCCAGCATGTGAATCGGGAATGGAATAATGTCGCAGATAAACTTGCAACTTTGAGTCGTAATGGGTATTGAAGGCATTAAGTTTTCTAGAACCACTAGTGGAAGTGGCTACGCTGGTTCATGGGGAGCGGGAGAGCTGCATGGCAAGGGACGTGTCATTGGTTCACATGCAGGGCGCTGTCGTTGAAGCTGGGACAATGCTGCATTGTAATATCCCAATTTTTGGCTAGTGACCAAAATGTAAATTTTGAAAGTTTTGTGGCTAAAGTATAAACTTTGGAAAAGTCCAGGGATCAAAGTGTAATTTTCAAAAGTTATGTATTTTATCCCCATAAATGAATAGTTTACCCCCAAGAGTGACGTTTCTATGTTACCCAGATTTTCGTACAGAGTTTGTATTAATGTCTATAAAGCGATAAAGTTCGAAAAAAATATTCAAATAATCGGATCGAGCTAAAATTTCAGAGATAGTTCCATGGACATTAAAAGAGTCATAAAATATCATTTTATGGATATTTGGATGTTAAAAAGATCAAAAAAAATTTAAATCGATCGAAATGATATGGAATGACAATTTTGTGAGTAAGTTGATCAGTAAAGGGCATTTTGGTCATTTTTCCCAAAAGGGACATGGAGGGAATTTTGAGATTTCTTTTATGGATGAATAGTGGCTGATTATAATCCAACTAATTCTAGTTGGAATGTTACAAAATGACAAATTAGAATATAAATCTAGTTGGAGGGTGTTTTTGGAAAGTGGAATTTATTGAATAAAAAAATCATTTTTAATGATACAAGTGTCTTAAATATATGAAATATGAAGGAATTATCAGCAAAAATACTCTCCAAAACGTTTGGTGAAGTGAAAAATAAGAGAAATTTTACAAGCTCGGTTTAAGCCCTGAATCTCAATTTTCAGGTAATCTTTCGAACTACAAAGTTGTTCTACTCTTCGATCTCTATCTTTTGATGTAAATAATTCATAGAATACTTGCTTGGTTGATGAGATTTGATATGAGGAATAAATTAGGGTTTATGAACAAATTGGTGCTTTATGATTTTATGAATCCATGGTTGATTTTAAGTTAGAATCATGCTTGTATGATGCTAGAATCATGTTATTGAGTTGGGATTTATAACCTACATATTTTGGCTTGTATAGAGAAGATTAGGGGTTTATGGATTCAGGTTTAACTTAAGGTTTGTGATGTTGGATTAATGATCTAGTAAGCTTGATTTGTTGTTTGGAAGCAAAACTCTAAGTTAAATACATATGGACCATTTCAGCAAGCTTCAAAATTAAGGGACTAGATCTGATTTTTATGAATTTGATGTGTATTTATATTATTAATGAGGTTAGAGACATGAAAATGAAGTTAGAAAGCTAAACTGATGATTAATCACATTAGTGACCATTTTGACAAATTATCAAACTTGAATGGTCTATTCGGCAAAGAGGATATGTAGAAGGATTAAATCTGAATTTTAGTTAAAATGATGGAATTAAGGTAGTAATGTTGATTGGAGAACTAATTTGCAAAGTTAAGAAGCTTGAATCCTTATATTTGAAATTTGGTGACCATCTCGACAAATCAAGAGAAATTAGAGAAGTAAAGGTTTAAGCTTATTTTGTGAAGGATGTAAAGAGAACATATGAATACAAGCTTTATTCTAGTCATTTGAAGTAAAGTGTTGTGACTAAATTGACAAGTAGAGAAATAAGGAGAAGTTGGTGTGAATTAGAAGTTATTTATGAAAAGTTATGTTGGAATTTGAATTATGGCAGTAAGTTTAAAATTTTGCCATAAATTCTACAAAAATGGTTAGATGATGAATTTTGTACCGTTTAAGGATTTGTTAATCTAGTTTTGTTTCCAACAAACGGAAACTGATTTCGAGTTCCGAGTTAAAAGATATGAATTTTTAATCGAATGAAGGTTAGAAAAATTACAGAGCAGTCTTTGTCTGGACAACTTTGTGACGTGAATGTAAGGAATTTTCATAATTTTTGTAGATTTTATTAATTTATGTTGCTTATATCGCTAGAACCGTTATCGAATCTAGTTTCTCTAGTATAAAGGAAATTAAGATCCAGTATGTATTCTGCTCTGTATAAGTAAATCTTTGAAGGTAGCGCAAGCTGTTAGAAAATGGAATTTGAAACATTTTGTATTTAAATGTTAGTTAGCAAGCTCGGAAGGATTATTGGAAGTTCAAATTGGTCACTAAGGACCATAATGAGTTTTTGAATAGTACAAGGAAGAAAGGAAAATATTTGAAAATTTTATATTCGAATGATTATATTAGACAGCATGTTTAAGGTATTGATAGATTTGAATCTAACAAATATTTTGTTGTATTCATGTGATTAATGAAGTCAAGTCCGAATCAAAGAAGGTTCGAGGTACTATGAAAGAAATGATCGAACTAGGACTTAGTGAGGCATTGTGTTAAGTGGCCAAGGTGAGTGCATTTTTACCTATTATATATATATATGATATGAGGAAGACTTGCGATAAGTCGACCTTGATATTAATGAAAATGTATGTTGATCAAAGTTATGCAAATTGCATGAAATATTAAATGGCATATGTGATACATTGATATGACGTAATAATTTATCTAAGATAAATCGGATTTTAGATATTGAGTATGAACTGCCTAATATCGACTTATATGATTTATATTGATGCCTTGAACATAGAATGCTGATTATAATGTTGATTGTATTGTCATATGATATAATGTAATATGATCACATGTTTTAACTAAATAGTTTACTAATTGTCTCACTAAGTTCGTACTTAGCGTGTGTTTGATTTTGCACACGTAAGTAGTTCAAGATATTTGAGTAAGAAGGTGTTGCATTAAGTTCAGAGAATTTCATCAAGCTACCACAGTAATGTCATCCTACTTGAGGTTTTTGATTAATTTTAGTGGTATGTATAAATGAAATGAAATTTTCTATTTTGGTTTAGAGTCTATTATTTATTGAATAGTCATTTTGTTATTTTTGAAAGGTAAAGGGAGCTCCGATTTTGTGTTTTAATTTATTAGAAACAAATTTTTACCAATTTTTAAGAGTGAATAGTTTTATAAAGTATCATGTGACATCTCTGACTCGTATTCAGTGATGGATACGGGAAGGAGGTGTTACATGCATGTCGACCCAAGTGGTTGAATGATGGGGTTGGTTTTTGGGAAGTTTAGGATAGCATTTTGTCTTTAATTTAGGTGATCTCAGTTGTCGAGCTTTGCTCGTTTTTTTCTATTATTGTTAGGTATTTCTATGGGTACTCTTTTCCCAATTTATGTTTAGGGTTTTTTAATGAGGCCTATAGTTATATCACACATTTATTATTTATAAAAAATCAAATTATTATCCGTTAAAAATTTACGGAGAAACATACGTGAAATTTAAAAATTGGTACATTTGCACATTTGGTCTCGTTACTTATACATTCTACCAATTTGGTCATAATTTTAATTTAATTCAAAAAGATTTAATCATCCAATCAGGTGGTATCACCACCACCTGATTGATAAAAATAAATCAAAGAAAATAGGGCCCGAGTGGCATTCAAACCAAGGCACTTTAAGAAAAAGGGATGCATCTTCATCACTAGGTCATGTAATACATTTGAAATTTGGATTACAACAATTATAATACATCTTATAGAGAATGCTAGGAAATAATAGAAGTGGTTCAAAATAATCAAATATGACACACTTGAGATGCACTTAAACACCTAAATCATTGAAACATACCTAATAATTAGTTTAACCTTAACAATATTTTATATAAGTTTTTGTATTTTTAAATTAAAATTAATTTTTAAGTTAATTTTTATAATTTCACATATATAGTAATTGGATTGAGTTTTTTAACTTAATTCAATTATCAATGAAAAAATTAAATTGTTAATTAAGTTAAAAAAAACTTAATTCACTGATTAAATATGTGAAATTATAAAAATAAATTTAGAAAAACATATATTAAATTTCGTTTAAAAGTTTAAATATCTTATATAAAACATTGTCAACTATAAACTAATTATTAGGTTTGATATAGGTATTCCAATGCATCTCAAGTGTATTATGTTAGAGTTCCCTTTGAATTTTTTTTTTCTGACATTAACTACAATATAGCATATATATATAGAAAATTCTGCCACGCTCGACGAGCATCGATGAGCACCACTAACGACGAGCACCATTAATTTAATTTATAAAGATTAAAAATCTAAAAGACTCACCGTATAATTATAAATCATTTAAAAATCAAAAGGTAAATTAATTAAAATATATTAATTTAAATTTAAATTTTCTTTTAAACATAGATCAAAATACCTACCTACCCCTAAATTACAAAACCTTAATTTTTGTTCATTTGAAATTCAAGTCGTCGCCACCGCTGCCTTCTACCGTCGTCGCCTGTGCATACTACAGTGGAAACGAGGGTTATTTGGGCATTAGGGCTAATGAAACCACCGGATGAAATCATGTCATATTTTTTGCCACAATATCATGGCGGTCCGGAGAAGGTTACACATGGACATTTTATGCTTAATGTTTCGGGGAAGGTGGATGATTATTTTGGGGCATTGGCTGCTGACGACAATGAGGTTCTAGATTTGATTGTTGCTAGTGACAAGAGGTAGCGACGGCAACGATAGCGGCATCGGCGGCAGTTGTGGTGTCGACTTGAATTTCAAATGAACAACAATTAGGATTTTGTTGTAACGACCCAGGTTTTGAAACTCGGGGGTTGGGTTAACCCGAGGCATGGGATTCGTGTTTAGGCCAAGACGCTTGGGCCTTGAGAGCCTTATTGGGCTTACTTTGGGCCTTGGAGCTTGGAAGGTTGGTTTGGTGATAGAATTGGAAGGATGATTGAAGGGCTTTTTGGTAAATATCAAATTGAAGACAAAGAGGGTGATGTGGGACTTTATTTTCTGTAGAAAATAGAGGGAGTGAGACCATCTTGGTCCCCTTGTTCCCTCTATCACCCATTCCCATCTTCTACCCAAACTTCTTTATGTTCAAGGTCAAATCTTTGAGTTCTAAGGTATGAATCTCGTTTGGGGCAAAGAAGAAAAGTTGCTCAACATTAAAGGATCTTTATTTTGAGGTAAGCTTTGCCTGGTTTAGTGAGGTATGAGGTTTAGTTGCGGGTTTGAAGAAGAAGAGCGATAATAGATTGTTGAGGGCTTCTTCACCAGCTATAATCCAAGGTTAGTACACCACTAACTCCTTTGAATCCCTGCAACTCATAAAAATAGGCTTTGTGCATGATTTGGGTGTTTATGGTTTTATATGCGTTGGTTGACCTATTTATGGTAAAGTGTGGATTTGTTGTTGTTATGGCTTAATTTCGGTAGTAATCTACCTAATACTATCACCATAACTTGTAGAAACGATTTGGGGTTTAACCATGGGGGTTAAACAAGGTTTTTAGGTGAAACCTATCCTAGAGTTCAAAAATTAGGCTCGCATACTGATACTAAGGCTAACGTGTCGGCACGCCTTCCTGTGTATCGGTACCCCTTGTATATTAAGGATTCTAGTAACACTTTCGCGTACCGGTATGCAAGGGGCATATCGGTACCCACTGTTACATTGCCTAGAGAGGCTTTAACGTACCGGTACATAAAAGTATGAGGACCAGTACGGGTAGATATCGGTACATGGTGATCCAAGTATCGATATGGAGTAATGGTACGGCACGGAGTGTATCAGGACGACTTGGGGTCTAATTATTTCGAACTTAATTAGAGTATCGATACTCATAGGGGAGTATCGATACCTAGAGAAGAGTACCGATACTCGCTGGGCAATCTACCCAAGAATTTCAATGTTGCGTTTGGGGGTTCTATAATTTAAGGCAGAGGGCCCTAAGGGTCTGTTAAGGTGTAAAATGAATATTAAAACTGAGAAATGGAGATTTAAACCTCGTGTATGAAATAAATGGCTAATGACTCTTTATATGTTGGGTAAGCTATGTGAGGTAGCAACCCATAGGGATTCTAGGTGGATCGATTGATGCTGTATAGTAATCTGGGCCCTTGTTGTGTGCGGAAGGGGTGCCTATAAGGTTAAGTCTTATTGAATAATAAGATAAATTAAAGAGAATGGCTAATGTGTACCTTCATAACATAATAATAAATATATAACCTCAATAGGGTGGTACAATAATTGATAGAAACCATTGGACGATGCTAAGTGTGTTAGAGCTGTGTGCGGTAAGATCCTTGTGTCGAGGTTGAGGCTGTATGATGGCTAGGGTCCTTACTGTGTGCTGATGGGACACCTAGATAGTCAAATAATCTCTTGTTGAGATTTAAATACCCTAAGTGTGTTGCAACACCTTGAAGACTCCCGAATGTATGATCACAATGCTTTGTGGACGTGGGCCTCATCACCTTGAGTATAGGATCCCGATGCTTTGTGAACGCGGGCCTTGCTCAGAGTATAAGATCCTGATGCTTTGTGGATGCGGGCCTTACTCGTAGCGTAGGATCCCGATGCTTTGTGGATGCGTGCCTCACTCAAGTGTAAGATTTTGATGCTTTATGAGACCTCACTTAATGTTGTTGGTGTTATCTATGTGGTGCTAGGTAAACGTATGAGGTACTTGTATGAGTTATGCGCGTGATCATACATTCATAATGATATGTGTTTAGGCAGTTATGGTAGCGCCATTGTTATCTTGCCATGATGTCATTCATGTTGTATTGCTTTTTTATGATTTGCATGAAGCATGGTTGAGTGGCAGTGTATCCACTGAGCTTTGTTAGCTCAGCGTTCAGAATCGTTGTTTTTGTTCGCAGGTTAGCAGGTTTGGCTCGTTCTTGGAGAAGCACTATTAGGGAAGGATTCCAGTACCTCGTCTCATCAGAGTACAATATATAGGTCATTGGGCTATGTATTCGTAGGAACCTATTGTATATTGTAAATCGTATTTGGATTTTCAAACGATCGAGTCAAAGGTTTAAAATGTAATTTTAAAATGAGCTTCATTGTATATGTTTTCAAATATTTATTATGTTTTATTGGGTTGTAATTAAATGGATTTTCATAATGGATTTGTGGATTGGGCTAAACTAGGTCAAAATTGTTTGTTGGGTTTCAAGCGTGAGGCCTAAATGTGACATTCGGGTCGTGGGTGTTACATTTAGTGGTATCAGAACCTAGGTTTAGTCGGTTCTAGAAAAACCCCGGGGTGGTTAAGAGTCGAGAATAGGTGTCTAACGAATACGAGCCCGTGTGTCTAAGTTTTACTCTTCAAGACTGGAATTTGAATAGTGTGCCCTGTGTTCGCGTGTGTCGCTGGTTGCGACATTAAGATAGATTCGATCGCAATCGTGAAGGCCGTGATGTTGGCTGATTTCTTTGAAGATGATTCTGAGATCGAAGTTATCTCAGACGATAAGCTTGGGCTTATGCAATAATAGAGGAGTTGAGGGTGTGCCCCCTCCTATCGCTTGAGAAGTAATCATGGTTATATGTTGTAAGTTACCTTAAAGCCTTGAGTTCTTGGTAAGAACCTCCAGTGGTGAGATTCTATGTGTTGGTAGACGACCCTTATAGAATGGATGAGAAGACTTACTTTTGATTGACCAATGGTAGAGTATCAATCGGGGGTCCCATCATTCGTAGTAAGTGAACCTTAATAGTGGGTACCATGTGATACAGATGTAGCCCACTTGGCAGATATGTACTTTCGTCTAATGTGGAGAGGTACATGATGGTTGTGAAGTCCCAAGTACGCTCTTAGTAAGCTGAATGCCCTGAGATCTTGAGCAAGGTATGCTTGTTGCGGTTGTTTATAGTAGTGGCCGGAAGGACATCGTGGGTTTTGTGTGAGGTGATACTTGAGTAAGGCTTGAGAATGCGTGGTTGACAGATACAATAGAGTTGTTTCCTAAATAAATTAATATGATCTTGGCCACCGGTTGTTGTTCGGTCATGAGCTAGCTTAAGATGACAAGTGTAGTGTTAGAAGCTTTGAGGTTTCGAGGGAATCAAACCCAAGGTAATAGGAAAGGCAAACTGCCATCTTTTGAATGAGATTCGAATTAGTTGAGTTGACGGCGCGCAAAATTGACTAAGGAGAATCGTGAAGGGATCCATGTTCCTTTAATGGAAGGAGTATTATTGTTACGAATCTAAGTATGGTAAAGGGGTTGAGAAAGGATAACATGATCAATCAAATTGATGGTTAAGAAACACTCAGGGGGATCTGAGGAAGATATGGAATAGTCTTAAGGGAATCTTGACTACATCGTCTTTTCTTAAGGGCAATGCATATGAATGGTGAGAGACCGTAGGGTTAGGACCACAGCCTGTTCTCTCAACATGGGATGTTTTCTTGGGTGAGTCAAGAAAATGTACGTCAGTGAAGTTCTTATGAAGAATATGAGGGATCAGTTCTTGCAGTCAGTTTAAGGTGTCAAACAATGTTAGGTATGAGTAAGGTTTTTCTACGGTTGAGCTGTTATAAGGTTTTTCTACGGTTGAGCTGTTATGCCCAAAGTTTGTTGCTATCGAAGAGTAAAGGTGGTTGAGGTTAGATGTTGATTCAAGTTAACATTTTGATGCACTGAACAATAGTTTTACCCAGGATATTCTCTGAACTAGTCGTTAGTACGAAGCACTCGAATGACCTTAGAGCCAATATTGAGTCAGCTGAGGATTCTGTAGATCGTGTTTTGGGGAATCAAAACATCATAAGATTCTTCTCAAGCCCTAAAGAGGGGAAGGTTTGTGCTTCGAGCGGATAAAAAAGAGTTGCTTTAGATCAGCTGAGGGTTGGCCAGAAATCTAAATTGAAGGTTTTGTAGAGGGTTTATCGATTTCTTCTATAATGAAGAGTGCTGATGGTTCGGTCCTAGCGTCTTTCCCACCAGTTCGTGAGCCTTATGGTTGAAATCACCTTGAGTTATATTTCTTGCTTGGGGGAAATTGTTATGAGTGCCAGACATCGGGTCACATAGCAAAGGACTGCTCAATTGTGAATGTGTATTTACCGGTTCAATCTTTGATGTTAACTTCTTCTATGCGTAGTCAAGGTTCTTCGAGAAGCGGTGTTGGGTCATTGTCGAAGTATCACAGTAGAGGTCATGTGAGATTTACAGTTAGAGTCATCGCACGAGCTTTTGTTAGACAATATGTTGTTCGTGCCAGAAAAGACAGGCTTGTTATCGAGGGTGTGTTAGATGATTTGGTCCCATTTTAGTTTTCAGTTTCTTGATGGCAGTTTGATTTCTTATTCTTACCTTGGCAGAGATTTTATTGAGTGAGTTTTGTGATAAGTTTTCTCGAGGTTGATATTAGTTTGGTAAATTAATGGATTGGTAAGTGTTGGTAAGTAAAGGTTTCATCGAGGGTGGTGTGTATAGTTTGGAGTAACAGTCCATGTGGACTTGTTAGACTTACCTTTAGTACGAGTTGGTCATGTGAGTGTGAGGGGTACCTTGGTTTCCAAGCAAGAATCTCAAAGTTAAGGTTTGAAATGAACTAGTTTGTCGGTATTGTGCGTAAATAAATCTTATCTCCTCAATTTATGTGTTGTGCTCATGTGATGCTAGTTGGAGAGGACCTTGTAGGTTGCAAGACGTTCTTGGTTCACATAGTTGACGCAAAAGTGCTAGTCTGCAGTTTAAAGCGATGGACATGCAAGTGGTTATCAAGGTGCTCTTCGAGGGTTGAGTGGGATAACCTCTTAACCATAGAGTAGTACCCAGAATAAGGGATGTGTTGAGTTTGGTATTAAGCGTTCATCACCTTGTGGTCTGACATTTACCGAACCCCTCATGTGAGAACTCTTTGGTAGAGGAGGGGGTGTGAGCGATGTCGTCAAGGGGTTCACCTTGGGACATGCTTATGTTGGTATAGCGAGATATAGTGGTGTTAGCTGTTGTGGGTCGATGTATAATAATGGAATATCAGTATTTGTTTTTCATGGCTGATAATCTTGTTAATATTGAAGAGTTTTGAGATTCTCGTAAGATCGTTCAGGATGTTGGTCTCGTAAGTTGAAGGTTAAGGAGAATTAGTGTTAAATTTTGGGGTTTTATGTGATGTTTGAACTCTAAGGGCAAGTTAAAGAGTGTTTTGGACTTACGAACGTATCGAGGTAATCTTAAGTTCGATGAATAGAGGGATGCTTATTTGGGTTTGAGATGGATTAATTTCATGTTTGGCGACAGTGTAAGATGTTCCGAATGGATTCGGAGAAATGTGGGTTTTGGTTAAAGTTGTATGGAATTGGATCATTGTGTTGAGGGAACCGTTAGGAATATTGAAGGACTTGCTAAAGTTTTAGCACAAAGGCTAGTTAAAATTTGGTGGTTGGGAGTAAAATAGAGTGTTCGGACCCTTGAGGACAGTTTGGTGGTTTGATCCCTAGTAGAGCTTGGTTGTAGTAATAATTTTTTTTGGAATCGAAGTGGCTTGGCTAGTAGAATCACTTGATCATGGATTTGTATCTGCTTATGTCGTAGTGGGTTCAAGTAAATAAGGCGTTAAGTCATGTATCAGTTAACCAAGTTGTGAAAGAAGGTTGTATTTTCATGTTAGATGGATGATAGAACATGATTGATAGGGTTTTTTATTCCTGAACCCGTGGGTTATGGTGATTTTATATGAGAAAGTGCCCCATAGTATACCTTGAAGAAGTGTCGCGTTTTGAACGCAGATGAGGGTTGAGTTCAATACTTTGGAAATGCTAGTGTTGGTAGAGATATTCCTTCACCGAGTTGTGACTCATCTAGAGTAAGTTCAGTGGGTTGGTGTCTGACAGTGCTGCTAAGACCAACCGTTGTTGATTCGCGATTAGGTTCATTGTTAGTGTCGTTCGGATTCGAGAATATATATTTTTTAGGACTCTTAAAGAGAGTTGAGAATTCAAGGTTAAAAGTGGCAGAAGTGTCCTGTGGACATGTGTAAGCGAGTAGTTGTTTGGAATTGTGTTAGATGCTCTCCTTCCATTGTTTAAATTTCGAGGAAAATTTTTTTTAAGAGGGGAGAGTTATAACGACCCAGGTTTTAGAACTCGAGGATCGGGTTAACCTGAGGCATGGGCTTATTGTTTAGGCCAAGACGTTTGGACCTTGAGAGCCTTATTGGGCTTACTTTGGGGCTTGGAAGGTAGTTTGGTGATGGAATTGGAAGGATGATTGAAGGTATTTTTGGTAAATATCAAATTAAAGATAAAGAATGCTGATGTGGGACTTTATTTTCTACAGACAATAGAGGGTGTGAGATCATCTTAGTCCCCTTGTTCCCTCTCTCACCCGTTCCCATCTTTCTCCCGAACTTCTTCATGTTTAAGGTCAAATCTTTAAGTTCTAAGGTATGAATCTCGTTTGGGGAAAAGAGAAAAAGTTGTTCAGCATTAAAGGATCTTTATTTTGAGGTAAGATTTGCTTGGTTAGGTGAGGTATGAGGTTTAGTTGCGGGTTTGAAGAAGAAAAGTGAGAATGGATTGTTGAGGGCTTCTTCACCAACTATAATCCAAGGTTAGTACACCACTAACTCATTTGAATTCCTGCAACTCATAAAAATAGGTTTTGTGCATGATTTGGGTGTTTATGGTTTGATATGCTTTGGTTGACCTCTTTAATGGTAAAGTGTGGATTTGATGTTGCTATGGCTTAATTTCGGTAGTAATCCACCTAATACTATCACCATAACTTGTAGGAACGATTTGGGGTTTAACCATGGGGTTAAACATTGTTTCTAGGTGAACCCGCACATAGAGTTCAAAAATCAGGCTCGCATACCGGTACTGGGGCTAGCGTATCGGTACGTTTTAGTATAAAAAGGAGAAGGTTGTGATGGGAGTACCGATACGCTTCCCCGCGTATCGGTACCCCTTGCATATTAAGGATTCCAGTAACACTTTCGCGTACTGATACGCAAGGGGCGTATCGGTACCCACTATTACATTGTCTGGGGAGGCTTTAGTGTACCGATATACAAAGGTAGGGGTACCAGTACGGGTAGATATCAGTACATGGATATCCAAGTATCGAAGTACCGGTAAGTCACGGAGCGTATCGATACGACTTGGGGTCTAATTCTTTTGAACCTAATTAGAGTATCGGTATTCATAGGGGAGTATCGATACCTAGAGATGAGTACCGATACTCACCTTAGAGTATCAATACTCGTTGGCTAATCTGCCCAAGAATTTCGAGGTTACGTTCGGGGGTTCTATAATTTGAGGTAGAGGGCCCTAGGGGTCCGTTAAGGTGTAAAATGAATATTAAAACTGAGAAATAGAGATTTAAACCCCGTATATGAAATAAATGGCTAATGACTCGTTATATGTTGAGTAAGCTATGTGGGGTGGTAACCCATAGGGATCCTAGGTGGATCGATTTATGCTGTGTGGTAATCTGGGCTCTTGCTGTGTGCAGAAATGACGCCTATAAAGTATTATTGAATAATAAGATAAATTAATGAGAACGGCTAATGTGTACCTTCATAACATACTAATAAATAGATAAGCTCAATAGGGTGGTATAATAATTGATAGAAACCATAGGGCGATGGTAAGTGTGTTAGAGCTGTGTGCGGTAAGACCCTTGTGTCAAGGTCAAGGCTGTATGGTGGCTAGGGTCCTTGCTGTGTGCTGATGGGACACTTAGATAGTCGAGTCATCCCTTGTTGGGATTTGGGTATCCTAAGTGTGTTGCAACACCCTGAAGACTCCCGAATATAGGATCCTGATGCTTTGTGGACGAGGGCCTCATCCCCTTGAGTATAGGATCCCGATGCTTTGTGGACGCGTACCTTACTCAGAGTATAGGATCCCGATGCTTTGTGGACACGGGCCTTAATCGTAGTGTAGGATCTCGATGCTTTGTGGATGCGGGCCCCACTCAAGTGTAGGATTCCGATGCTTTGTGGACGCGGACCTCACTTAATGTTGTTGGTGTTATCTGTGTAGTGCTAGGTAAACGCATGAGGTACTTGTATGAGCTATGTGCGTGATCATACATTCATAATGCTATGTGTTGAGGCGGTTATGGTAGCGGCATTTTTATCTTGCCATGATGTCATTCATGTTGCATTGCTTTATTTATGATTTGCATGAAGCATGGTTGAGTGGCGGTGTATCCACTGAGCTTTGTTAGCTCAGCGTTCAGAATTGTTGTGTCCGTTCGCAGGTTAGTAGGTTTGGCTCGTTCTTGGAGGAGCACCATCATGGAATGATTCCAGCGCCTCGTCTCATCAGAGTACAATATTTAGGTCATTGGGCTACGTATTCGTAGGAACCTATTGTATATTGTAAATCGTATTCGGATTTTCAAACGGTCTAGTCAAAGGTTTATAATGTAATTTTAAAAGGAGCTCTACTGTATATGTTTTCAAATATTTATTATGTTTTATTGGGTTGTAATTAAATGGATTTTCATAATGGATTTGTGGATTGGGCTAAACTAGGTCAAAAATGTTTGGTTGGGTTTCAGGCGTGAGGCCCAAATGTGACATCTGGGTCATGGGTGTTACATTTGTAATTTAGGGGTAGATAGGTATTTTGATCTATGTTTAAAAGAAAATTAAAAATAAAATAATATATTTTAATTAATTTTTCTTTTGATTTTTAAATAATTTATAATTATACGGTGAGTCCTTTAGATTTTTTATCTTTATAAATTGAAGTAATGGTGCTCATTGGTGCTCGTCGTTAGTTGTGCTCATCGGTGCTCGTCGAACGTGGCAGACTCATCACACACATATATATATATATACAATAACAACAACAACAACAATATAATAATAATAATAATTATTATTATTATTATTATTATAATCCAAGTCTAGAAAGTGCTACATGGCCTAGTGGTGAAGCTCCGTCCCTTTCTCTTGGGTACCTTGGTTTAAATCTCATTCAAGTCATATTTTCTTTGTTTTAATTTAAATAAAATTATTTAAATTCCTCTAATCGTCACCACTTAATTAGATGATTAAATTTTTAAATTAAATTAAAATTATAGTCAAATTGATAATTTGTATAAGTAACAACATTAAATGTGTAATTATATTAATATTTTTAACTATCACTTTAATTATTAACAGTTAGTGATTTAATTAATATTATTTAATAATTTAAAAATTAAGTAATTTGATTAACAAAATTAAAATATCAGTGATCAAAATAGAACTTACCCATAATTTATTGTCCATTCATATGGTTTACCCTATTAAAAAACTTATACTAAAAATAAAACAATTAATTTAATCCCGAACAGCTCATTATTCACTGTTATTTTTGGAACAGGATGAAAAATAGGGAGTGATCTAATCTACAGCACATAGGTTGTGGTCGTAGGTCACCCGAAATAAATAAAAAGGGCAGACTGGTTGGGGTTGGGACCCCAAAAACGACCAACATACCTTTCGTTTCCACATTAAAGGATCTGGTTAATTCGTGTTTACAAATATTATTATTTATTGTTTTTGTAATAAAATATGTTTAATTCCATTAATTTTAATTAACCAATTGTTATGACATTTCCCGGTTGAATTTGCTTTCGCCAAGACAGAGGCAGCTGCAGTGAACATACTCTCGCCCTGTCTGAATAACACCATTTATTATAATCAAATTGAACTAAGGGAATATTCAATCCTCCCAATGCGACAAATATGCTTTTGGGTTTTTACTTTTTACCTTACTCCCATGCATTGATATTCTAATAATAACAGTAAATTTCCTGGATTATATTCCCCTTGTATCTTGCTGTTTACTTTTTTATTCTAAAATTTACCAGGTAACACTTTCATTTTTAAATTTAATGAAAAGTATTTTTTATTGGTATTTAATTTGTTAATAATTAATTCAAATGAATTATTATAAAGACCATTATGAGCTTTCCTTTCGAATCGATTTATTTCATTCAAAATGTCATGATTTAAATTTAAACGTTATTTAAGAATTTCATCGTTTTATTTTGATAAACAAAATTTATTATAATTTTTAAAATAATTAAAATATATAAATTTACAATATCTAGATAAAAAAAATAAATTAAATGTACATAAACATCTAAATTCATGCACTAATTTATATTTATTGCTATCATGGTAAATTGAACATCCTTTTAAAACACGTTTTTTAGAGAAATAATGTTTCTAAAACAAAAAAAAAAAAGGAAAATGGGTGTGTCCGACATTATTTAGGGAATTGAAGTTTTTCCTGTAGTAATTATGGTTGTCATGGTATGGTTGCAATGCCTATTTCTAACTATATCAGTCATCAGTTAATGTATTAGAATATATCAGCTTATAGGGTGAAGTCATATTCTATAAAATTCTTGTTAAAATAAATATGTTATCACTTAAATATAAATAAAAAAAATTATAGAAAAATAAGTGTCACCATTTATAAACTATGACACCCATAATTACAGTAGAAAAGACCTAATTTCTTTAAATAATATTGGACATACTCTATTTCCTTAAATGTTTATTTTATTTACATTAAAAAAATTCTGCCCATTTTACCCAGGTGACCAATGTTTTTGCACAACTTTAACAGAATAAAATTACAGTAGCCTTAATTATTAGTATTGTTTTCTTTTGTAAAAAAAGTGGAATTTGATCAGAAGACCAACAAAGTTCAGGACAATCTAAGCACGTGATCTGTGATTCAGTCCGATCACCGGTTTTCAAACAATCAATCCCTCTAAAATGAATCCAAAATTCATACTTTTTAATATAAAATTATAAATTTTCACTGTTTTAAAAGTGGAGAAAGAGAACAGTGTTTTTTTCTTTTCTTGGTAAGGTGTCTGCATCTGAAAGTGTGTCGACTTTGGCCTTTTGTTTTGGCCTCTGCTCGTTTGGTTCTTTCTTTGTTTCATTGATCTTTTATGCTCTGTGTTTTTAAAGTGAATTTTAAAAAGGTGGAAGCATAAGGATTGCTTAAAGTGAATGGTTTTTTTAGGATTCAATAAGTGAAAGAGCAAAGGGAAAGCTAGAAACCAGAGAGTAAAACACCGCCTGGAATTTGTGGGGATTAATCAAAAAACATATAGAAAATCAAACTCCAGCATTCTCAGATCTCTAGGATCTCAGAATTTCTGGGAAAAAAGGGGAACTGGTTGCTTGTTTCTCGAGAAAATTCTCTCTCTCTCTCTCTCTCTCTTCTTCTAGCTCTCTATCTTAGCTCATCTGGGGTTCACTCATTGGTAAGAAACAAGTCATTTTAGGATCTGGGTATTGATCAAAAACAAGTTTTGGTTTTGTATGATGTGAAAAGGTCAAAAATAAAGGAATTTCCTTTAAAAGTAATGGTGGTTTCAGTTTTGTGGTTCTGATAGGGACACCTTTTGCTTGAACAAGGGTAGAATAAAGACTTTAGCTTCATGTGAAGGATGACAGACCATTGTTGTGCTGATCAGTGGGGATTGGTTTTTTTCATAGGAAGTATAGTTTGAATGAACTGAGAGACTGCAAGAGTTAACAGTATGGAAATAAAGACTTTGATGCTGTTTACACTGATTTTGGCATTGATTGGGGTTTCCTCTGCAACTCTTTCTCCTACTGGTATAAACTATGAAGGTTGGTTTCTTTCTGAAACTTCTTTTTGTCATTTACTTTCAAACTTAGAATTCTGAGGTTTCATTTCTTTTTTCGTTTTTGTTCTTCATTTTGTTGTTTCTCAAGCACTGTGGTGGAATTCATCAACCCATTTTAGTTTTCTCGGTTATTTTAGTATTTATTAGAGTTAATGCTTTAACAAACTTGGACGAATTTCTAAACTACCTGGTGACATATTTTCTGTTCAATACTTTTGCCATAATATTGCTTGATAAGGAAAGAGGTTTAACTCACCATTTCCCCGTTCACTTGTGATGAATTTTCTGGAGCAGTGGTTGCTTTAACGGCCATTAAATCGAATCTACACGATCCGTATAATGTACTCGAAAATTGGGATTCGAATTCGGTTGATCCGTGTAGTTGGAGGATGGTTACCTGCACTTCAGATGGATATGTTTCTGCCTTGTAAGTTTCTCACAGGAACTTGATAATAAACTGAGAATTTGGGTGCTTGTTAGTAATGTAAACTCCTCTTATTTATCACTTGAACAGGGGACTTCCTAGTCAGAGCTTATCCGGGACCTTATCGTCATCCATCGGCAACCTTAGCAACTTGCAGTCAGTGTAAGTTATTGCCTCTTCTTTAAACTACGATTGCATATAATTTAACTAACTTTTATCCATGTAATCTTGTTGGATTTTCTTCATTTTGCAACCCCAATTTCATGAAAAGTTAATTGCAGTTGTTATATATGTATTTTTTTTGCTTGTAGGTTGCTTCAGAATAATGCTATTTCAGGTCCTATTCCAGATACCATTGGAAAGTTAGAGAAGCTCGTAACTATTGATCTCTCCAACAATACTTTCAGTGGTGAAGTACCCGCCTCCTTGGGAGACCTAAAAAACTTGAACTATTTGTAAGTTTCAGAGCTTTTACTTCATTTGTATCTTGAAGCTCCTGTCGGGGTTTCTTTCTAGTGTTACTATTTCTTATATTTATGCTTGTTGGATGTACTCAGGCGGTTAAACAACAATAGCCTTGCTGGATCTTGCCCGGATACTTTGTCTAAAATCGGAGGTCTCACTCTTGTGTATGTACCTCAACTTGTGTACTTTGTATTTTGATTTCTTGGGATGTGGCTATTTGAAAAACCTTAAAACCTATGTGATACCTCGTTACATTATTCTTTATGTATTTTGCTCATTGATTGTATATGAAACCTGTAACAGGGACCTATCTTACAATAATCTGAGTGGTTCCCTGCCCAAAATACCAGCAAGGACTTTTAAGTGAGCTATTATTTCTCTTGTTCCTTGATGCTTATAATGCATGTTATTATGGTTTATTAGTTACAGTTCCGGGTTTTGTACCTTCAGAGTTGTAGGCAACCCTTTAATTTGTGGACCTAAAGCAAGTAACAATTGTTCTGCTTTCTTTCCGGAGCCTCTTTCTCTCCCACCAGATGGTCTAAAAGGTAACATAACCGTGTTATGGATGCTGTTACTTTTTAATATTCTGACATTTACTTTTCCCGTGTTACAGTTGATTACATGTTTTGAATTTATGGATTTTTTTTTATTTCTTAGCTCAATCAGACTCCGGATCGAAGGGCCGTCATGTAGCTGTTGCTTTTGGCGCTAGCTTTGGTTCGGCTTTTTTCATCATACTGTTTATGGCCTTACTTGTTTGGTGGCGATATAGACAAAACCAGCAGATTTTCTTTGATGTTAATGGTTAACTCCTTAAACTTTCCTAATCTTATTTGTTTTAAATTTCCCATTCTGGTCTGTGATGTGCTGACGTATAAATATCGGAAATTTTGGTACCTACAATGTTATTATCAACATTCATCATCATCAAGGGGACATAATTCACATGCATATGTTGTTGCCATGAAATTGTTGGTTCCACTATGGTTCGATTATTGCCATCAGTTTTTACGAGCTCTGCATGCCGAGGCGCGAAGGTTTTTCGGCATGTTGCATTGTCTTCCATCAAAAAGGTTTTATAGTAGGGAAAACTTTGCTTAAATGTCCCTCCTATATATTGTCCATGCTTTCACATTTTCTCCGAAACCTCGCCAAAATCCATAAATGATGCAGTCATGATCTTTGTATTGTTCGCAATGAAACATGTTTTCTGATAAGATTATGGTTTTTGATGTTCGTTAAGCCGTACAAATCCTTGTAATTACTCTTATTTTAAGGTTTTGTCGTACAGTGTGTTCTACTAGTGTCATTTTCAGATATATCTTTAATTAAGGGTTCATCATTTAAATTTCATAAATGCGCATGGTAAGATGAAACAAAGATGATTTTAAAAAGCTAAATTGTTAGGACTTTGTTTTTTCTCGAAGTAACCATGTGCCTCACTTGTCCGGCGCATTTTTGGACATGAACATGGGATATGACCCTTGTAGAAAAATCATATCCGTGTTAGATACATGCCCGTATCTGAAACTCACACCGTAGTCTGAGTAATATCGTTAAAAAGTAGACATTCGTAACGTATAATGGATTGAACTTTAGGACACGTGCACTTTTTGTCACTTCTTGATCCATGCGTAAAGTATAACATTTTCCTTCGATTTCTTTTCATGTGATCCTCTAATTATGAGTCCTTTCTTGTTGAATGACAGAACAATATGTCCTGGAAGTATGCTTGGGCCATTTGAAAAGGTATACATTTAAGGAGCTTAGAGCTGCTACCGACCATTTCAACCCGAAAAATATTCTCGGGAGAGGTGGGTTCGGGATAGTGTACAAGGGATTGTTGAATGACGGGACTTTGGTGGCTGTTAAAAGGCTGAAAGACTACAATATAGCCGGTGGCGAAATCCAATTTCAGACAGAAGTAGAGACAATAAGTTTAGCTGTCCATCGCAATCTTCTCAGGCTTTCTGGATTCTGCACGACAGAGAATGAAAGGCTCCTGGTTTACCCCTATATGTCAAATGGAAGTGTAGCAAGTAGACTAAGAGGTTAGTGTTACCGAAGTCCGCTAATATTCATGATTCCTGTTTTTATTCGGATCTTCGAATATCCAACTATATTGAAAGCTTGGCTAGCAGCATCATGGCATTATTGTCACATATGGACCTACTGTGTTCAAGTCACAATAACAGCCACAGGTGCCGTATAGAACCCACACGGTGCTTCTTGAAAACTGATATGTCCATCTTTGAGCAGCATATAGATTTGGGTGTATCTAGGTCATCTTCATTTGATAGGATGCAAGAATGCTTTTCTTTCTTCACTTTTTCCAGATTACATCCACGTACCATGTCTGAATATGTTTCGAACATTACTCAAGGAAAATGAAATGTCAAAGTAACATATATCACTATTTTAGTTGACATTTGAACTGTCAACATATCTCCATAATTAGTTTCCATAACTGATTACCCTTGATCATCCTATGGATAAATTTTCCGGTACTTGTCAACAGTTTGAACCATATAAGTTTTTTCTTTCAGCATTTATTGTTTCCGTAAGATTTATTCAATTCAGAAATTAAATGAAGATCCGAATTACTATTTGAGGTGATAAATCTTGCTAGAATTTGGTATTTGTACAATTATAAACTTCTTTTTCCATATTTGATTTTCCCGTCAGACAACATTCGTAGTCGGCCTGCTTTAGACTGGACAATGCGGAAGAGGATAGCCTTAGGTACAGCTCGAGGACTTGTATATTTGCATGAACAGTGTGATCCGAAAATCATTCATCGTGATGTTAAAGCCGCCAATATTTTGTTGGATGAAGATTTTGAGGCTGTTGTTGGAGATTTTGGGTTGGCAAAGCTTTTAGACCACCGAGATACTCATGTAACCACCGCAGTTCGTGGTACCGTTGGTCACATTGCTCCAGAGTATTTATCAACAGGTCAGTCATCGGAGAAGACGGATGTATTCGGGTTTGGAATCCTGCTCCTTGAGCTAATCACGGGTCAGAAGGCCGTGGATTTTGGACGAGCTGCAAATCAGAAGGGTGTAATGCTCGATTGGGTACTCTCTCTCTCTGTCCTTGCATAGTGCTGACTGTTAATGGTCGAATACATGCAATTAAAACATAAATTGACGTTGATTGGCATTTAAGAGTTGTTGTTTACTCTTTTTTCTTGATACGTTCATTCCGTTCCTTGAAATGTTGTTAACTCGGTCTTTGGATGGGGTTCAATCTGTGCAACCTTACTGAACTTTCAGATGAGATCATTAACTCCGTCTCTGGACAACCATATCAACATTTGTAGTCCTTCTTCATGTACCGAACACTTTTCTTCTTCCAATGAAATGTTCACTTAATTTTCCGACCTCTCTTGCAGGTAAAGAAGCTGCATCAGGAAGGCAAACTTAGCCTGCTTGTGGATAAAGATCTAAAGGGAAATTTTGACAGGATTGAGTTAGAAGAAATGGTTCAAGTTGCCCTATTATGCACTCAATTCAATCCATTGCACCGTCCGAGGATGTCCGAAGTATTAAGGATGCTAGAAGGTGATGGTTTAGCTGAGAAATGGGAAGCCTCGCAAATGGTAAAGGCGCCAAAGTTCGAATCACGTGATAACCCTCCGCAACGATACTCGGACTTCATAGAAGAATCATCGCTCGTGCTTGAGGCCATGGAGCTTTCTGGCCCTAGATGACAATGTTTGCCTCGAAAACTTTGATCGCCACTCAATATAACCAAGCTCTGAAATTCGGAAAACGCGCGACTGGTGTCGATAGTTTCGGAATGCCTGTATTCATCTGTAAAAAAAGAAGGGAAAAAACAGGAAAATCATGTATAAGCTTATTGTTCTTTGCTAGAAAAAAGAGTTGAGTTTGATTGTCAAGAAATTTTGGTAAAATATGTTGGAAATATATATGGTATGTGGTCCTCTATATGTAAGCAATGAAATGATTTGTTGAATTAATGTTTTGTTTTCCTGAATGATTTAATAAAAATATACTCATTATATTTCAAGTTTTTAAATCGAAACTTAATCTATAAATAACCATCCAAATTGAGTGTCAACAACTTGAATTAGAGGCTTGTTTTATAAGTGGTGGAATTAGAGGCTTATTTAATTCCCACATGATGATGTTGGGTGGGTAGGTTATGAGTTCAACCTTTCTAATAATATCTTGGCTTTTACTTTATCATTCACTTTTGTATTATATTTTGATATCGAATATGAATAAAAAATTACATAATCATTTCTACTTAAATTATAAAGTTAAACTTTAAATCTCTAAACCCTAAATTATAGTTTTTAAGTTCTAAACACTACAACATAAACCCTTAAACTAAAACCATAAACAATAAAATTGACAAGCTTATGGAGTATAAAATAAAATTTACATAAGTTTGTGGTTACATTTTGATGCACAATATTTGTAAAAAAATTACACAACTTTTCCTTTTGTTGCAAAAAAAAATTACACAACCTTTACTATGTAACTATAAAATCTAAATCTCTAATCTAAAAGCTTAAACTCTAAACTTTAAACTCTATACCATTTAACATGACATAAACCCTAAACTCTAAACTAAATACATGAATCCTAAATTTAACAAATGTATATATTAAAGTTTTTCTCTCATATATATTAATGTGTAATTAGCAATGAAAATCTTTGGTCTTAATTGGAGTTTTTTTTAAAACGACTTTTTAAAAATATATTGAGACATATAAGATTCAATTTTCAACATAAAAGCATTGAGAGAATTTTTCAAAGAACTGGATGTTGCCGGTTGTTGCTGCGGCAACTGTTGCCGTGGCATATTCTGCTGAAATCCCGATGCTTGTGCGTTCTGATTGTTCTGGTTTAGAGCATTGTTGGGATTACTCCATGAAAAAATTGGGTGCTTTTTTCAAGCTGGATTGTATGTATTGGACATCATATTGTTGCTCCGGTTGTAATTCCCCATATAGAAGCCGGATTCCGAATTCTGCATACATTCAGAAGAATCATGGTTACCACCACATAACTCACAAAAGGAATCCATTACCTTGACCTCTTGTGTGTTGTTTGGTTTCTGCATGTTCTGGACCATCTTAGTTAGAGTGGCCAATTGTGCCGAAATTGAGTCTGATGATCCCAATTCATGTATTGTGGCTTGGCGTCTAACTCCTCCTCTTCTAGCAGATGGGAATAGATAATCATTCTTGGCAAGCCTGTTTAGAATTTGCATTGCTTCCTCCGGTGACTTATCTAGGAGTATGCTGTTTGCCGAGGCATCTAGCATCATCCTTGTTGGTGTATTCACAACGTTGTAAAACATTGTTACTTGTGTCTACACTGGAATCCGTGTAGAGGGCATTTGTGTAGAAGTTCTCTATATCGCTCCCAAGCCTCGTACATGGATTCATCATCTGCCTGCCGAAAAGAAGTAATTTCGTTACGAAGCCTATCAGTCAAATTTGTAGGATTAAATCGAGCAAGGAAATCACGACAAAGATCGGTCCAAGATCCTATTGATCCGGCAGGAATACTATTCAACCATGCTTTCGCCCTATCCCTTAGTGAATAGGGGAATAATCTTAGTCGTAAAACATTGGGGGTGACTCCTTGTATTTTGAATGAATTGCAAATCTCGAGGAAAGATTTAAGATGTTGTCGTGCATCTTCAGTTGCTGAGCCGCCAAATTGACCAATTGTGTTGATCATATTGAACATCACCGTTTCAACTCAAAGTGGCCGGCTTCAATTTCAGGCGTGACAACTCCTGGATTAAGTCCTTCAAGATCTTCTTCAAGATAGTCTCGAATAGTTCTGTTTCGTGCAAAAATCACTCCTCCTCCTACTGGAACATATTGATTCATATTGCCGTCTTGATTAGCCATTGCAACTCTTAACCTTCGTCTAAGTCTTTGCAAGGTTAATTCGATTTCTAGATCAAAGGGATATTCTGGTGTAATGGTCTTGCCCTGGTCATATACCAATGCAAAACCAAAGTTTGTTTGCCCTTTGAATCTTAAACAAGAAAAATAAAAAGTGCAAGAAAATAAAAACAAAGTTGCTATTGCCAATCCCCGGCAACGGCGCCAAAAATTTGTTGCGCGTAATAAGTGCTCCGCAATTGTGCAAGTGTACACGTCGCAAGTTATAGTATAAAACATATCGTCTCCACAGGGATTGGTGCCACTTCAAGAATCTAATCTCTTGCACTGTAAAAAGTAAAAACACAAGTAGAAGATTGTAGGAGTTTTAACTAACAACTAAACTAAGAAAGCAAATAATTAAAAGAAGATGTAATCAAATAAGAGAGAATAGGCTAGGTTATCGTGAGTTGATGAGTGATAGCCGATTGGATCGTCTTGGTAAAAGAGTGCAAGGGCAACTCAGTTGCCGTGGCAACTTGCACAGTGAGGTTGCCTAGGCGACTAGCTGGGCAACTACTTGGGCGACTGGGCAGCAACTTCAAGGTTCGGCGGAGCGTTCTTCAATGGTTTCTTCTTATCCCTAAGTGCAAGAGATTAATCTAATCTACAACAACCAATCTTGCGCTCCTCTTAGCCGTTGAAATCCTTAACTTATTCCTAAGCCAGATTAATCTTCACCATCAATAGATTGAATAAAGACCATACTCATTCGTTTCTTGAATCTAACTCTCCCGATATTAGATAAATAGATGAAGTTGCGAGATCCTCTCCCAATTCACTTGCAAACAAGAATTTAGTTCATGGCTAGGTTCCAAAGAAACACAAGATAAAGAATTCCTAGCATAAACCTAATTGAACAAGAGAGAAAAAGATGAAGAATGGATGGAGCTTTGTCGAAATCTCCTTTGCCCTTGATCTTGTCAAAAATTCTCTTTTTTCTCTCCCTCTTGGAGTTGACGGCTAGGTCCTTAATTTATAGGGCTAGGTCAAAGTCTTTTTTGAGGAGGAAGTTTAGTTGGAATTAAATTATCTTTAAAGAATATAATTCTTTATTATATTTAAATTACTTCTAGAACTTCTCTTATCTTCTTGGGATTTAATTTCTCTTTAACCTATTCATGGAAATCAAACTCATTTGGGATTTAGCTTTGCTCCACGTCATCTTGGGCTTATCTAGTCATCAATTTCGACTACCATATCATCTTATTCCTTGTCGAAAATTGCCCTGGCAACTAGCTCGACATCTCCTTCATGCATTGCCCTGGCAACTGGTTCCAGCCTTCTTTGGCAAGTGATTATGCACACACACACCAAAGCAGTATCTTTTTCCACAAAATTGAGCAAAATATGAAATCAAGCTTGTCCACCAAGGAAACGATGCAAACATGCATGAATGACTAATAATGCAACTAATATGAGCCTAAGTCTAGCAATAATATAAATAAAAAGGGTAATAAAAATAGTACTTTTGAACACTTAACACTCAGCTCTCGGGCAATAGGTTGAGCTATTGGGTTAAGTGGACTTGACAACTGTCATGTCAAGGCATGACAGTTGAGTGTAGAGAATGGTCCAGAGAATGAAACTTCAAAGACCATGATGTCTCCTATGTTAGATGGTGTGGAGAATAAAAATTTAGGAGCTGTCGTAAAAATTTACAAATTTCGAAAAAACCTACCGGAGGTATGATATTTTTAGAGATTTTGAGTCTAAAGGTAATATAACAAAGATGTAAAATACAAAACAATAATAAATAAAAGGATAAACTACATCGCATACCACTCAACTATGGTCGCTGACTCAAAAATGTCACCAAATTTTTAAAAAAAGTTCAAAATTAACACCGAACTTTAGTTTGTGACTCAAAAATACCACTCCTCCGTTAACTCTTAATAACTTCGTTAAGTCAAAACGACGCCCTTTTAGTGTGGATGTTTTGAAGTATAATTTAGCCTAAAACATCATTTTGCTGAAAGAAAAATATTAAAAACATGCACTTAAAGGGGTTTGAACCTAAAACCTTCAAATATAAAAGCTAAGCTTTAACCATTGAACCAACATGATATTATATAATATTTATCAAAAATATTATATATCTCAAACTATTTGAGATTATTTCAAACTATTTTATGAAATAAATAATACTATAAATAATATTAATATATAATATCACTATGTAACATAAATATATTAAGATAAACGTTCTTACTATAAAAAAATGGTGCCCCAACGTATATAACAACGAAATTTGACCTTCGATAAAAACAAAATGCTAGTATATGGCCATTTGTCTACAGTGACAGTGTCCTAAATTTATCAATAGCAAATGAATAAGAGATCACAAGTTGATTTGTCTTCATTGGTAAAAGATTTATATTGTATCAAATTCGTAATTAACTTGTGATCTCTTATTCAAAACTTGGCATTGTAATACCTATTTTTTATTCGAGCCTCAAGCCCAAATGTCCACTTACAAACCATATCCATCAAAATTAAAATTCATGTAAAAAAATTCCCATTTTTATTCTCATTAAAATCCAAAGCCCAACTAAATATCAGTCCAATGTCCATTTATATTACAAATAACCCAATTAAACCCATCACACATATTACGAAACCCATGTCCATTACCATTTCTTTTTTACAAACCAAACTCCGACGACCGAGACCCCAAGTGCACTGCTCCTACACCCAGTTAAATCGAGTAGCCCTGCTTCTGCACACCAAGCTCCCAACAGCCCCTGCCCCCACCATGCTTGAGCCATGCCTCTACCCGTTCACCCCATACCCCTATGATGTATCATCCTGCCAGCTCACACCACACCAACAACTAATGGTCCCTTCATCTCCACAGTCGACCTGCACAAGAATACAAAGAGCAAAAGGTTTCAGCTAGCAACCAAGATAATTTAGGCTTTTATTTTCATTTGAAAAAAAAAACAGTGGCTATAAAAGCCATCAAAAACAATGTAGAGGGCGGATTGGAATCAATACAAAACAAAACAAAAAAAGAAAACATTCAGAGGCAAAAAAATCTCTAGGTATTCTAATTTCCCATTTTCGCATAACATTAGTGTTGTTTCTTTTTTTTTTTCTTTTCCAAACAGAAATCAAGTGCTTTTCTTCTCTAATCTCTGAAATAAAATCTCGTTTTCAAAATTAAAGTTTGGTTTTCACTTTGAATCAAGATTGGTGATTTTCGGAATAATAAAAAAGATTTTTTTTCAAAATCAAAAGAAACAAGGTTCAGAAATATACCTTTGGTTTCGGGGTTAGGTTCGAGGTTTTTGGACGCGGAATCTCATCCGCCTTCGCCGTCTGAACCCTCGCCGTGAGGCTTGGCCGTCGATGACCGGGCTGCTTTTTTGACTGAGTAAAAGGGGGCAGTCAAGAGAGTGAGAGCTTCTCTGTGGGTAATTTGTTCTTGAAATGGAAGGCTTTTCCCCCCTTTTTTTTCCTCTGATACGTGCGTGTTTAGTACGCATTTGTTTATTGTTGTGGGTTAATCTTTCTCTTAGACCCTTTGTTTCTTTTATTTCAGTTTTTGCACCTCTTTTTAATGCCTTTTACATTTCATGTATTTTACTTAACATACGTATATATATTATGGTCTAATATATTATATCATATGCTACATATATATACATGTTATATTACTTACATATATTAATAAATATATTATATTATAGTTTTATTTCATTCTGTATATAGCTTGATATATATTACATATATATTATTACCTTATTATATGTATATATATTATTATTTATTTGTTCGCATTTATTTTATTGTTGGTTATCACGATTTACTTACGACCTCATGGTGACTTGCAACGGGGTATGATTCGTATTATTCATGACACGATCAATTTAGTTAACTATCTAACTTCTAACCACTAACCTTTTAATTTACGATTTTATTTTATTTGTTCTTTATTTTATTCGCCCTTATTTATGTTATTTCTGCATTCTTGCCTTGTTCTAACTTTTGTTAGTCTTTTTTGTGACATGCATTTATTTGTCATCTATCTAATCCTTATTATTTAATTTCACATTTACTTTGATAATTAATTAATTTTAACTATAAAAATGAGGTATTTATTAACTGTAATATTTATGTCTTAATATCTTGACTTAATGGATATTGATCAAATATTCGAATTATTTTATGTTGCCTATCGGTAAACTTTAAAATGAATAAAATTTGACATGTCATAATGTCAGATTTAACTGCTTGCATCATGCATAAAAGTGTTATACTTGATTCGAACTATAAATTAATACAGCAGTCGATCTTATTCGATGTCGGTTTATTATATGGTTTAAATGTATAGTCACTCTTATTAGTTAAATAACTTAATTAATTCAAACCCACCAAATGTTAAAGCCCACTTAATTAAAGTTTATATCCAATTTAAAATATTAAACAAAATTTAATTTAAATTTTAATAATTTTTATAGATAAAAACAACGTATGATTTGGTATCGATTTCGGGCGTGATAGAATGTTTATTCTTCCTTACACGTAACTAATTTTTAAACTCATTTTTAAACAAATTTTTAATTTTACAGTATTCTGGACTACTTAAATCAAGTGACCGGTAATGATTCAATCATTTTTCAAAACATATTCAAACGGTCCTTCCAAGTGACACCGGAATTTTTAGTTGCTACAATCATATCTCTCTTGCTCTCTATTTTCCTTTTGTATATAGAAACAAAAAAAGACTAATAATCTATTGGTCTAGCATAATGAAACATTAAATGACTGGGTTTGTATTCGAAATTCTCTATCTTTTAACTATTTTGTTTCTTGGGAATTTCTAGTTTCAAGTGGCGAGGAAACAGGTAAAAAGAACATGGGGAGATTTGGTCTTGGATTTGGTTTCATACGTGTGAAAGATGTATCAACAAAAATTTTCATAGTAAGTCCACAGATTTTACATCATACAATAACTTGTTGTCACTCTTCTGCATTTTGAGGATAAACTAGCTTTTCTGTTGCCAAAACTATGAGTTCAATCCTAAGATATACACTTTTCACTCGTTTATCTAGCCTCAAACATCATCTTGGGTAAAAGGAGCTGTAACCCATGGTGGCTATTGAATCATCACCACCTGCATATAGTGGATAGCTGTCGTTCTTGCTCGTGTCGTTGAATTCCATGGTCTTTTCATCCATAAATGGAGGATTTGTTGGTGCAGGGAGTTCTTCCTCTTTCTTGGTTAGCATCTGCAGTACTTTCGACATTGATGGTCTTAGTGATCGAGCCTCTTGGGTGCAGAGGAGCCCGATATGCAGTACTCTGTATATCTGATTCTTGGCATCACTCCATTGGCTGTTATCACTTAACATTATATTTGGATCATAAATCTCCTCGGCAGTCCCTGATTGAAAGTGACTCCACGCCTGTTTAACCCGAAAAAGAATTAAAAAAAGTGACTCCATGTGGGAAAATTCTAGGAGGGACTGTCTGAATCTGAAGCTTACAGTTGCAATTATGCTGTCTGAGTAATCCATGTCTTTGCTTCTGTTATTTTGCTTTCCGGTTATGATCTCTAGTAAAAGCACTCCGAAACTATAGACGTCTGCCTTGTCCGTTAACTGGCCATTGGCTAGGTATTCCGGAGCCATGTATCCTCTGTGGATCGTACAAGTAGAAACTACTAGTTCGAACATGAGAAGCTTTTGATTATGCTAAACAGCGAATAGTTTCTGGAACGAACAGAAAGAAGACAATGCTTACAGTGTTCCGGCAATGGCAGTGCTGATATGGCTCTGATCTTCATTGAAAGACCTTGCCAAACCGAAATCAGCGATCTTGGCGCGGAACTTTGAGTCCAACAGGATATTACTTGCTTTTATATCTCTGTGAATGATTTTGTTTGTGGGGTTCTCGTGAAGGTAGACTAAACCTTCTATGGTCCCAATGATAATTTGGTATCTCTTTTCCCATGTAAGTTCTTTACCTCTGCTGGAATCTGTTTATGCTTTCGGGGGGTAAAACAAGCTGTTAATGATATATCAGTATCGATTTAAGCTTTGGTATCGATATCGAAAGTAATGTATTGGCGTTTACCAAAGATGAAGGAATCGAGGCTCTTGTTAGGAAGGAACTCATAGACAAGAAGACTTTCGGGTCCTGAACAACTACATCCCAGTAATCTCACCAGGTTCTTATGCTCCACACTGCTTATCATGTTGACTTCATTGTAGAAATCTGCAGCTCGATGTCGATTGTTAAAGAAAAGTCTCTTCACAGCTATCTCTCTTCCATCAGGTAGAGCTCCCTAAAGATGACAAATGAATTATTGACCATAGCATACCACTTTAATGCCGAAGAAGTGCAGCTAACATTTGCGGAAAAACTACCTTATAAACTGTCCCAAATCCTCCTTGCCCGAGCTTGTTCGCCTCATCGAACGATCCTGTAGCCTTCTCGAGCGTAGAGTACTTGAAATTTAAGTTACTGTCACGAAGGACTTTCACCCACTTTTCTGCATCATTCGAACCTGGAATTCGGAAACATTTTAGCAACAAAGACAACGCTTACTACTATTCCATGTAATTGAACAATTTAGATAACTGTCTAACATTCCTTTTTTCTTTTGCATTTCTAGTGTGAAGGAAAGGCAAAGAATTTGTAGATGCCGGAATTCGAATAGTACGATTGAGGTGACCGCATGGATTAATTGAACAACATTTTATTTGGTAAGTAAACTTTTTACCTCTTTTCTTTTGTATGTATCTGCGCTTCCATATATATACGCCAGTAGACGCAAGAACAGCTAAAACAACCAGGGAACTGAGGGTAGAAACTACTACAGTTATTATGGTTCCTGCAAAATCATGAATACAAATCAAGTCACCGTATGCATTTGGTTGCCTACCGGATCTAGAAAATAACTCGAACCTTCCGAGTTCTGATAAGAAACTGACATTTCTTTTACCTCTTGAACTTCGTTTTGCAGGTTGTTTGTTGAGGAAATCTATATTGGAGTATCTCAAGTAGCAGCCAGTGTAGAGTGCCCGTCCCTCAGACCATGGCAAGCACGTTAACATCGCAGCTGATGCATTCTCGAAACATGCTTGACAAGAACTCCGGTTTAATGTCCTCCAGCAATTGACCAGAACATGAGCCGTCTCGTTTCTTCCCGAAACCGCCACCTGAGCCTTAGAATACCCTCCATTATCCAGTGCAGTAGCCACCGCATCCGACACTGCCTGTCTCGCCGATGCTTGAAAGTTCAATCCTTCGCGGCTTGCATTCCCACACACAACCATGTCATTCGGTCCCAAGTACTCTTCATAGAAGCTATAGTTCGCGGATCTCATGAAGCACCCGTCGAGGAAAACTCGGCCACCGTTGAACGGATAGCATTGAGGAAGAACCGTACGTGCCTCAGCATAGCACAATGGACAGTCGGTCAAAGATAGATCCCCATAACACTGAGCTAGGCCATAGTTAGCATCAGGCCCTGAACCAATTTCTGCAGTTCCCCAACCGAACTGACGCATAACATCACTGATTCTCTCCATTAAAGCAATGAAATTGGGAACAAATAGAGTTGCGTTATGCTCCCTTTGAGGGCTACATGTCATATTCACTATTTGAGCTCTCGGTTCAGCTCGAACTCTTTCGAGTAATGCTAGAGATCCGATCATAAGAACCATGAAAACATAACCAGCAGTTTTATCCATTTTCTTTTCAAACAGAGCTTGAATCCTGGAGTTGTTTAACTTCTATATGCAATGGCTCAAGAAATTGGTTCAACTTCCATCAGCTGTAATACCATTAAAAACTTGTGTTAAACGGGTAAAGTGATTTTAACAAGCATTGGGAAATGATCAAGGATAACACTCTTATTAATGGATTTTGACATAGAATTGTACCCAAAATCACCTCTATAGAATAGAGTTCACATTGGGATGTTTTGAATTTCACATAAACCGGGTAGATTTTAGTTTCAAGATTGTGAATATAGCATTATAATAGTAATAATCAATGTTTTACACATTTTTTAACAATTGAACAAAGGTAAACTGAGATTAAGGGTACGAAACAAGAAGATATAAAAATTTAAATATAATGAAAGTGAATTAATAAAAGAAAAAAAGAAGCTTAATTCAATTAAATTTAATATGCCAAAATCAATTAAGACACAGAAAACAAAATATAAGCAAAACCCAGAATAGAAAAAGGATGGTATTCATAATCATACCTTGGATTATCTTCCATGGAAATCTTTGACGCCGGAGTTGAGTTGCAGAACGGATCCCGTCAGGCAAAGGAATTGCAGAGAAAATAAATGATATAAATCCAAAGAGATGGAGGTCAAAGTAAGGACTGGAAATGAAGAATCGGAGTAGAAGTAATTCAAAGCAGGGCAGCACAAATGGGAAGGCAGAGTCTTTGAATCAAAGAACCAAAAGTCTTGTAAGCAATTCATGGTTAAGAAATAGAAAATTGACTGGAAAACGAGGGACCCCACTGCTTCAATTTGCTACCTGCCCTTTTGACTTTTAAACAATTAGTCACCAATTAAAAAATGACTCTCAATAGTATGTTAATATCCTCATCCAAATCCTCCTAATTAAACAATAAGGTTTAATTGTCACCATAGTCCCTCAACGTTTTGCGATTTTGAAATTGTCTTTATCTTTTTAATTTTAAAATTTGTAATATATATATTTAATGGAAAAGTTTTGTTACTCTTGTGGTCTTATTCGGTTCCATGAATTTAGTCTCTACTTAGACTGTTAAACGAAGAAGCAAGAAATACCTATATTTTATAAAAAAAATTGGACATATATTATTGTTTTTAAAGGACCTTTTAATAATAAATTAATCAAAATAAGATGAGCAAGACAAATACTATGTCCTAAGTCCTTCATTAGCTTTGATATTGGCCATAAGTACATCCATATTAAGAATATCAATAGCACTTTAAGGAATAATTTCCCTAACAAAATGGTTTGACATACAAATTAAAATAAATATTTTTGTTTTAAACAATCGTAAATCAAAAGATCAAATTAAGACGAATCGATAGATGAAGATAAGAAAATTTTCATGCTAATGTCAATTGAAGATTTTATTATTATGGGGTCAATATAGATTAATTGTGAACAAAAAAAGCTTAAAGATTAAATTGAAAATATTATTTTGTAGATAATATAATATGAACCATCATGGAATTTAGGTATAAGTAATTTTTTTAGTCATGGAAATTCATTAAAGTGGGTAGTAGGAAGGGATGAAGTGTAGAGATGGAAAAAGACTAAAAGAAACAAAACATTGGTTTCTTCTTCCTTACCCATTAGTGAGATAAAGAGAAAGAATAGAAAAAAATTGATTTTTGTTTTTCTTTCATCTTTGGAGCAATTTGAAGGAGGAAATTTTAAGGTTAGAATGAAAATTTTTCATTAGAAAATAAATTATTTTTGAAGGTAAGATACTTATTTGTGTCATGAATACTCTCCATAGTATATGTTTATATTTTTTCTTAATCATTTGATAAGGCACGCACATCTTACACGCATAGGTGTTCGAACCTGAGTCTTCTAAGATGAGCATCATTCTCTTTTCCATCGAAGCCACTCATTGAGTTATACTCTTCGTCATTCTTGACTTCTTAAAACATATACATATACATATAAACAAAATTGACATGTGAACAAATTAAATGGTTATAGTGAAAAATAGAATGTGTTATTCCTAGAAGACCCGGGTTCAAGCAATTTATCTGCATAATTGTATGCGTTCTCAAAGGCGAATGATAAAAAACAAATATTACTATATAATCACACCAGAATGTTGAAAAAACAATTGACATGTAAAAGCATATTTTAGATAACTTAACTATATAACATTTCACCTTAAACGTAACTAAATAATACAATATAAGTGTAACACCCTAAAACTGGGCCTAGTTAAAATTGGGTTCCGGCGATCAAAAACCCTATATCAAAAAGTCAAACCATTGCATTGTCCTTTGACCAAGTGGTCAATTGTTCAAGTATTGAATCCTAATTAAGCATTGTTATTGATTAAGGACCATATTAAAAACATTAAAACACAGCTTAGTGACCAAATTGTGAAAATTAAAACTAGTGGAACAAAAGTAAAGTATAAAAAGTTGAGGGAATAACATTACGATTAGCCCCTCTCCAAGCCTTGTCACCACCTACGTGGGACAAGGACAAGGGATTCCTTCAAGTGAAGGAAATGCCAAATTGGAAGTTTGAATAAGAAAAGATAGCTCCCGGTTACTAAAAACAAGTCATCTTCATCTTTCACCCAAGCAAACACCTCTCTTTCCCCTACCAAGCAAGCACCTCCATTGTTGATCATACCAAGCTTAAGATTTCTTCGGTTTTTCGATTCCATACCGTTCCTATCGATCTAACGAGATAAACCCCTTTATTGATTATTGATTTCCATGACTAATTCATGGTGAAATCCAAGTTACAAGATCATCCAAGCCTTATTGACTAACCATGGAATCCAAGCTTAAAATCCTATTATTTTCATAGCTAGAAATTGCTATGGATTTAATTATTGCTATTGAAATCATAGAAATCATTGTAACCCTTGTTCCATATTATTTTAAATAGCTCAAAAGGTTCACAGTGAAGAGTCGCTTAATCCATTGGAATCCAGCAAGCAACGGAATAAGAGAATAGTCATCTAAAAGCCCTAAAAGCTTCGAAAGTATCGGTGAGTGTAGTCAGAGTCTCGAAATTAGCTAGGTGCCTCCCCGATTTTATTCATATTGTTTATTACATAGCTAACAAGTTACAAGGCTCCATTGCATCGAGTCCTCTTAGGAGGTATTATTGGTAAGCATCGATAAGTTCATTGCATCAAATTATTATTCATCGAATCATTGATATTGTCGAAACATTGATACATGATTATATTGAATCATTTGACAACGCTATATTGATCATTGAACATTGTTATTGAATCATTGAAACATTGATATTGCTATTGTCATCGGCCTAGTCACCGAACCTTGGATTCGAATGGAAATTGGATACAAGTGGCATGTCATAGAATTCATGAGCTCATTGGTACGGAGTGGACTACGGTCCTTGAGCTAAGGCTCTACTTGGCGATGTTGGCAGGATTTGACCACTATTTATTTGGCGATGTTGGTTAGGAATTCGCGTATCCATTATCTTATATCGATCCAAGGGTTAAAGTTGTTGAAATCATTGTTAAGCATGATTTGAGATGTTATATGCATTGAAATACTATCATTGATATTATTGGCATTCATTGTATTGCTTATGACATTGTTATCGACTACCTCATTAGGCTAAATAGGCCTAATGCATCTCATTTCCATGCATTTCAGGTTAAAGAATATAGGCTGCAAGGATCGGAAAAGGAGCAAGTTTTGCAAGTCACTCTACAAGACTATGTAATGTTCCTCTCATCTATAAACTCCTAGAATGGTGGCATAAGGTCTAAGTATGCATAAATGACCCATTTTGATATGTATAATTGATGGTTATGTGTATGCTTAAGCTAAAGATAAAATGGACTTGTGAGTACGTTGAAAGTTAGTAAAATATGCTTATTTGGCTCTAAAAGGTAAAAACATGGTAAACAGATCCATTTAGCCCTAAAACTTCACATGATGATAGTTTGGGACTAAACAAGGTTGTTGGTAAAGTTTTATGAATTATGGACATGATTTGATAGGCTAAAATGGATTAAAAAATACATAATTTATCATTACAGACCTGTCGTACCGATATGAGTGAAGGCGTATCGGTACGAGTATGCACTTTTGGACCAGGTCAACGCTGGTCAACATGACATATAGATACTACCTTGGGCGTATTGGTACGAGTATTAAACACTAAAATTTTACTGTGGCATCGTATCGATACGTGTGGGACCGTGCTGGTACCACTGTTAAGTCAATTTGGGAATTAGGATTGGCCTACCGACACTAAATTATATCGTACTGATCCCTTCATTGCGTCGTTATCCTGTACCGATACGGCTTAGGCTGTTTCGATACGGCAAAACGCTACTGGAATTTGTTGTTATGAAAGTTATGTATAGCGTACCGATACAGCTTGTTTCTGTACCGGTACAAACCCTTCACTGTAACGGTAATATCGACCATGTCATAGGTGTATCGGTACGACCTCTTCGAGTACCGATAATGATACATGTAAATTAGTTAAAAGCTATGGGAGTGAGTCTGGTAAATCTCGAAATGATCATTGTTTATTAAATGGCTTAATTGACTAGGTAAATGACCTCTGAATGGGATGGAAATTTACCTGCTCATTGTTTATAAGTTGATTTTCATATTGGTAAGTTTAATTTCTAAAAAGAACCTCTAATTTATAGCAATTATAGTTTGGTCCCTAAAAAGATAAATATTATATCGAACCAATTTAAGATCATTGTTTCATTGTATATTAATATTGAATCATTGCATCGTATCATCGAATTGTCGTTGAATCATCGGAATTACTGTGTCGATCACCGTTATTGTTCATCGATAGCATTTTCGACCCGATTTTCTTTCAGACCGGGAAGGGGTGTTACAAGAGGCACATAAATTTAAAACTTAGTTAACACTAACTTTGATATCAACCAAAATACCAACAAGGTTTTCAAAACTTCACTCCTTGACTTTCTCCTCACCTCTAATAAGAAAAGAAAGATATAACCATTAACCATGTTATCAAGGAGGAAAATTTAATTAAAAAGGACTAATCGTAACGTTTAGAGTACTCAAGTTGCACTCTAAGTAATAAAAGAAATTCTGAGTTGTTTCGGATTAGAAGAGGCAATACTTCTTTGGTTTGATCGAGAATTTTCTCAACACTGAAAGTTTCGGATTGGAAGGAGCAAATGACATGGAATTTAAATCTTAAATAGATTTGATCGAGAATTTAAGTATTTATTTGACTCCATTTGATTTGCATTCTATTTAATAATGTTTTTTTGTTTAAATTTAATTATAAAATAAAACTATTTTTGTTAGTGAAAAGGGATTTTTTATGTTTGTACGGACATCAGAAAAGAAAAAAAAAAACTAGACGTTATCTTTTATTATTAGGACAGTTCTATTGTGCGGTAGTTAAAAAAACTAAAAAATGACATGATCGACGAGGGACAGTCGTACCATGGACACTTTGGTTTGAACGTATGGCCCCATTCACCTGCAACGCCATTAGCAGTTGCGAAGAAACAATGGAGTGCTGGCCCAAAAACCATGGTCCAGACATGAAAGCAAAACAAAAAGGAAAAGGCTGGCTGGCTGGCTGGCTCCTCCACCGAGTTGAAAGATAATGTCTATTTGTATATATCACCTTTTTTTTAATTACAGTATTCAATTGGCTGTCTAATTTAAATTTAATGTCGCAAAAATATATTATAAAGATGACTTTTTTAATTAAATTTACTTTATTTAAAATGCTAGAATTTAAATTCTTAATCCATTTAAAAGATTTAATATTTTATCTCATTAAATTAACTAATTATATGTATGTATCACCTCCTTTGATTTAGCTAAGCCAATACTTAAATGCTACCCCCATGCTTTCCCGACAATATCATTGCTCAATACCAAGGTTCCCATGCTTTTAACCCCTCCTTTTCTACCCTCTCAACCCCTCCTTTTTATGTATTTATAAAAATATATAGTATGCTTTACACAAATATAGAGGTTTACAGAATCAAGTGAACCACACCATATCGTATAACCATCTTTCATTTTCCTATTAACCTCATGATTCATTTCTCTTCTTTTCGTGTGGGAGTCTTAATTGGAATAAATTAGCTTTACCGTTATTCCACTTTTAAATTATGGAGTATCATAAACTTCATTTTTTTTCATTTCCTAAGACAAATTATATATATTGAAATTCGTTATAAACTAAAATAAGTTTAGAACTATTTAGTTTGAATCGAATTCGTCATTGCCTGAAAAAAATATTATTAAATATGTTATACTTCTTACATATAACTCCAGATTCGAAGTCATTGTAAAATTTAACTCAAAGTTCATGATCTTCAGAATTTACAAGCCTCAGTTTTATTTTTCGATTCTTATTTTTTATACCACTTTTCAACATGTGAAGCACTATAATTTTTTAGACTTATTTTTTGGACCGCTCTGTATACTCAGTTGTCATGCATTGACATGACAATTGTGAAGTCCACTTAAATCAACAATTCAATCTATTACTCGACAGCCGAGCCTATTCTGTCAACCCATTAATAGCCATATGACACTAGGCTTGACACATCCACCAATCAAAGTCCATTGCTCATTATAAATATCTCATGTCATCAACAATGAAGGGAGATCAGCTTAGAGAACAAGAAAGAGAACAACATGGGATGACTCCCTTCTCTTCTCCGATCTCCTCTCTCTTTTTTTATTCCGACACCACACTGTTTATGACTCTTCGTCCAAATCAACCGGATGAACCGCCTGAATTTGCCTCCGACCATTTTAGTCCACTTCTCTATCCCTTGTATGGTGTCTCATAATTTAGGCATCAACAAAATATATCATTAATAAAAAAATTAAAATATATTCGTAATAAATTTTAAAATAATGACAAATGTTTTTAAAACAAATTTAAAAACATAAAAATGAACAAATATATTCTAATTCGACACGTGAAAATTTTACGAATTTGGTCAATATCAAGTTAAATCAGACATTATCTTGATTTATTTTTAAGCTCAAATAAAGACTTCATCAATCAAAGATGAAGATATAATACCATGGAATGTCTAAATAAGATCATTCCTGAATACAAAGAAATAAAGGCAAACAAATATTGCCTAAATACAACATTAATAAAAAATAAATTACATAAATCATCATTAAATTTTACGCTTTAATTTATTTTAGTCATTAAAATTTTAAAACGTTCAATTTGTCCACTTAACTTTGCATATTAAACTTTTTAGTCATTGCCCGTTAATTTTGTGATGCTGCTTATTTTAATATTTTTCAGCCATTATGTTGACCATCGTACCAACCAGTTGAATTCATGGCTGTAACAAGCCTTGAGTCTCCTTCCCTTTCAAGATACAATATTTATTATTCGAGCAGTTTAACACCTTTATTCGAGCATTCATCTTCATGGCATGGTTTTGATTTATCCAAGAAGCCAAACTCCAGTTTCGTTTTCAGATCATATACAAAACTCTCCAATCCAATCTTGAATCAAAAAAAAAATATCTAAAAACAACCACAAAACAGGGGGGGGGGGAGCAGCAGAGTTTTCTTCACTATATTAAAACTCAAAATTCCTTTTCCTTTCTCCTTCGTCTCTCTTTCCCAATTTCATAAAACAATGAACTCCCATTTGCACAATGATAAAATTCTTTAAATTAACAACAATGCATTATTGCCCATAGATCTTTGTCCAAATCTCAAAACCCCCAGAACCTAGAGCCACCCCTTGAAGGCACAAACGCACAGATTTCTTCAAATTTGTTCAAAACTCTAACGAAATTCTTTGCTCAACTTGTTGGGTAGATTTTTTAGTATCATTCGACCAAACTAGTTTTACCAAGTTCAGAGTTATAGAGGGAGCTGAAGATTTGTCGGGGTAAAAGAAGAAGAAAAACATCTGAACGAGGGTGATTGGTTAAAGTAAAGAATTTAGGGTTAAGGTTGTTGATTTGGAATTTTGAGGAATTGGTGGGGTTTGTGTTTATGCATTTTAATTTCAGTTTTTATCTTTTATTTACGTGTTTTTATTATATTGATATTTTTATGTTTTTAATCCATGGCACAACGATATTATAAAATTAATGGTAAAGTGATCAAAAAAGTTTAATACGTAAAATTTAGTGAGTAAATTACATGTTTTAAAATTTTAATGATCAAAATAAATCAAAAAATAAAATTTAATAATAATTTATGTAATTTACCCTAAAAAAATCAATATGAACGTCCAATCAAGTCATTCTAGATAAACACGTTTAACTTTCAAGAAATCGTTCTATAAATATCCTGAGAATGGTCGGTATCCGAAATTGAGTGTTTGTAGGGTCATGGAAAACATGTAGTTGAATCATGATTGATGATGAGTGCCAGGTAGGAAATTGAAACATTCAATTTTTTAGTTTTTTTTGTCTTTTTATTTTTATTTTGTATAACTATCGAATTTGATTTATTTGTTAATTAATTCAGATCAAATTTTACATAAGCTCACTATAAAACAGAGGCGGATGCACATGGTCACATAGGGAAACATTTGCACCCCATTCTGAGGGAAATTAATTTAGTGTTAAATTTTTATTAAAGGACTTAATTTAGTGTACTTACTGAAAGAAAATGAAAATTTGCAGTACTCATTTGAAGAAAATATTATTTTGGATCCCATTCTTGAATTTTTGGATCCATCAACATTATGGAGCGACCTTGTCAACCTATTTTTTCTATGGCATAATGTCAAAAGTTGCTCCTAACATTTGACTGAATATTCATAATTTGAACCCTTGAGTAGACATACTTGACCCGAGAGCCGAATCGATTTACCCTACCTGAGACCCGATATGAACTCAAACATGTTGGTTTAAACTTGACTCGAGTCCGAAAACCAAACCACAATCGATTCGAAAATAATTGAAACTGATAATCAACCTGAACAAAAAATAACCGAGATAAAAAATTAACCTGAACAAAAAATAACCCAAACCGAAAATAATTAAAATACGATACAAAATCACATAAACAAAGGTTTGTTTATCGATTCGAGCCACCCACCCAAACCCAAAATCCATAGTAGCATTACTGGAAAAAAAAGAGAGAAATCAAAGTTGAGCCCCAAAAACAGAAGCAGTAAACAAGACAATACATGGAATGAGATGGAGCATGCAACACATTTGCTTGGATGTCTGCATAGGCATGCAATGAGCAGCGCACATAACCAAGTGCGTGAAACCCCATATTAGGACGTGCATTCGATCAAGTCAGTTAAAAATTTTCGAGCTAGTCGAGTTGACAAGTTTTATTTTATAACTCAAACTTTATTTGAAATTTTGTCGAGTTTATAAAATTTGAGTCGAGTCAAGTAGAATTGAATTGTTTGAGTTTATGTTCAAATTTAATTGTAAACATTTACAATATTATGATACTAATTAGTTCCAATTCAAACAAATTTCTATAACCAATACGATACACATATATTTCTTCATGTTTTTCATATGTAAGATATATATTGAGTAGAATTGATGGACTCAACTCGAACTTAAAAATCGATTCACTAATTATTAAAAAAATTAAGTTATTTAAAATTTTATTTTATAACTCAAATTTTGTTTGAAATTATTTCAAGTCAAATTTATAAAATTATCAGTCAAATTGAATTTTTTTCACATCAAAACAAATCAAAATTTTAATTTTTTTAAACCGAAACAAGTTTTACTCACTCCTACAGTAGATGTTAACAAATTTACTACACCCCAGAATACCGAATAGGATGCCAATGAAAACATATTAAATTGTATGTGACAATTACCGTTAATTTAAAATTTTCTTACACTTTAAGTATAGTATAAGTAACGTGAAAGCTTTTTAGCTTGATGGGTATAAAGCATATAGCTGACACAAAGCAACGTTATAGGGAAGTGAGAAAGAGGTTTGAAAACCCAGAATCAAACTGTATTTGATTTCTCTCCTCACAAACTAAAGCGAAAGAAAGAATATCAGAGATCACTACCCTATAAAGTAAACAAAAAAACCAAGGTGTGGTTGTGGTGGGGACGTCAAAACCAAGACATTATTAGAATCTGTAAGAGAAGAACAAGGGAATTCATTGTTTTCTCTTTTAAAGAATATTTCGTGCCATTCTTGGATGTTTTCAAGAGCTTCGGAAAATGGTGAAGGAATATTGAAGCGTTCGAGGAAGTTCTTCCCTTACAATGTTGATCTTATGTCGTATCAGATGTCGCCATTTCGGAATAAGACAACTCCATCAATGTACAACAACCATGGCTTCTTGTTCTTGTTGTCGTGAAATCTCATCAATCATTTATTTCTTTGTAATATTTCTTCTTGTTTCTTCCTCGGTTTGTCCTGTTTTCTCGTCGGAACCCCACAGTCTCCGTGCCAGAAATCAAACTCTCCGGCCAGAAAAAGAGTTGAAAAAGTTGAAAGTTATAAGGCAGCGTCTTAATGAGATCAACAAACCAGCAGTGAAGACGATTCAGGCAATTTAATCTGTTTTTTGCCTCGGTTTTTTCTTTAATCTTTTATCAGACATTGATATCCAGTCTCCGATTCTTTTTTTGGTACGTCTCTTTTTGACGTTCTTTGTTTCTGTTTGCTGTTGCAGAGTCCAGATGGCGATATCATTGATTGTGTTTTGTTGCATCATCAGCCTGCCTTCGATCATCCTCAACTCAAAGGACAGCCCCCCTCGGTAATCACTTGTCATTTGTTACTCCAATTCAAGCGCGTATGTCGTCGGGGACGAACTCATAATTTTATGTCGGGGTGTGCCAACCTTTTATACCAAGTAAAATTATATAAGAAGTTGAAATTCTAGGAGTGCGAGATTAGATTTTCAATATCTAATACAAAAAAATTATAAAATGTATAAAAATTTAAATTTTTTTAGAGATACGACTATCTCACTAGCACCCATTGGCCCATCCCTACTTGTCGGTATGAGATTTAACCGTTTGTGTGATTCTCGAGATATCTGCAGGATCCACCGGAGAGACCTAGGACTCATGAAGCAGAAGGGATGATGAATACGGGGGCAGAAGAAGAAGAAGTAGAGCATGTTCAGCTATGGAGGATGTCGGGTGAAACGTGTCCGGAAGGGACAATTCCGATCAGAAGAACAAGGGAAGAAGACATGTTGAGGGCTAGTTCTGTAAGAAGATTTGGAAGGAAACCGAGAAGACGTGTTAGAAGAGATTCAACCAGCAACGGGCATGAGGTAAGCCTTTGAAATTGAAAGTGTGCTTTAATTTAGTAAACAAAATCATTTTAGTCCAGTCCAGCAATGGGAATAATAAAGGTAGGGTTACAACTTACGCAGCATGCAGTCGGATATGTGAACGGAGGGGAATATTATGGAGCAAAGGGCAGCATAAATGTGTGGGCCCCTCGTGTCACCAATCAGGATGAATTCAGCTTATCCCAGCTCTGGCTCATCTCTGGTTCTTTTGCCCACGATCTCAACACCATGGAAGCCGGTTGGCAGGCATGTCATCTCCCCTCTCAAATCAATTTCAAATAACATAAGTTCCAACCACCACTTCATGCATTGTTTTAGATGTCTATGTGTAACTTTAATAATATTTTTTGATATTTAATTACATAATCATTTTACAAAATGATCATGTTTGACAACTAGCGGATAGCTGATAGCATATTATATCGGCTGATAGTGGATTGTATTTTAACTAATTTGACTAACTGATTGCATTAACACTTGTATAAAAGTGTTTAGTGAAATAAACTGATAGCTGATAGTTATTTGTTTTTTTGAACAAGTAAAATGATACGCAAGGACATTATTATATTCAATAATTATTTGAATAGTTTATTGGTTATTAATATTCGACATTAATATGTATTAGATTATGAAATTAGTTTTTTAATATAACATTACTAAATATACTTGAATGATGTGTATATTAATTTCTTATTTGTGGAATTATATTTTTAATATAATTTTATAATTATTATATTCAAATGATTATTAAAACATATGTATTAATATGTTATACTTCAAAAGCATATGCCAGTTATTCAAATTTGAATAGAAATCTACTGTCTATTTTCGGTGTCTCAATTTATACTCCACAAAAAACTGGGTTTATGGTTTAAGGTTAAGTTTAAGGTTAGGGTTAGGGAATTAGTGGTAGGGTGTATTTTTAGGGTTTATGATTTAGAATTTAGAGTTATGACTTAAAATTTAGTTTTTTTAGTGTTGGAGCACCGAAAAGGGGCATAAGATTTTTCTCCTCAAATTTAGGTTATTTGGAGAACCTTCTTTGTAATTGTCAAGGCAAAAGCATTTTTACAACTATATTCGATCCTCTAAAGTCAAAACGTTACTCCTACCATTTTTTTAATTTTAGAAGATTCACTCAAGTTGGTTGTTATAATCATTTGTTTACTAAAAAATTAAATTAGTAGGTTTGATTAGTCGTTCCTCTAAAAATGTTTCAATTCTATAGTTGTAGCTCAAAACTTTGGCCACCAAATAGGGTTAATATCTATTAACTCTTCTTGTAATTTAATTTTATACAGGTGAGTCCAGAACTATACGGGGATAATTATCCTAGATTCTTCACTTATTGGACCGTATGTATAATAAACTCATTCGGACACAATTTAATTAGCTAATTTAATCCTCTTTGCTTTGCTTTAATAATAATTGAATATGTTTTGCAGAACGACGCGTATGAAACAACTGGGTGTTATAATTTGCTGTGCTCAGGTTTTGTTCAAACAAACAATAGAATTGCAATTGGAACGGCAATCTCCCCAATCTCTTCATACAATGGAGCACAGTTTGATATCACCCTCTTGGTTTGGAAGGTAAATTACAAATCACCAAAAAAGAAAATTACTTAACTCCGAAAATTTTCAAAACAATATTTGTTACGTTCATAACCACGATACAATCGAACTTTCAATACCGCAACCTCGAAACTCAACGGCTTTTGTTTGATGTAGGATCCGAAGCATGGGAATTGGTGGTTGGAATTCGGACCGGGGGTCCTAGTAGGATACTGGCCATCGTTTTTGTTCACTCACTTGAGGGATCATGCAACCATGGTTCAATTAGGTGGGGAGGTTGTGAACTTGAGGGCCGGAGGTTTTCACACCTCCACGGAGATGGGAAGCGGTCATTTTTCCGGGGAAGGTTTCGGAAAGGCCTCTTATTTCCGGAATTTAGAAGTCGTCGATTGGGATAATAACTTAATTCCGTTGCCAAACCTTCGGCTCCTGGCTGATCATCCCAATTGCTATGATATCCGAGGTGGGATTAATGGAGATTGGGGGCATTATTTTTACTATGGAGGACCGGGGAGAAATGTTAGGTGTCCATAATAGGAAGGGTATAATCAAGGACGAAGTCAAAAATTTTATGAAATCCCTGTCGAAAAAGTTTTAATAATCCTGAAATCGAAATAGAAATTTACCATTTTTTGAGTAAGTCCCATTAGTAAGATTGTTAATTGGTCAAAGGTCCAATGTGTCTATTCTGGATCCGCTCCTGATTATAGGGTATATATTATTTTTTTTCTTTAAATGTTTTCTTATGGAGATCATTTGATTCAGTAAGTTTGGGCCTTTGGGATATTTTTATAGTAATTATTGTCTTTCTCATTCTATTTTTAATTGTTTTGAGTATATAGTAAATGTAAAATGATAGCATGTCACAACAATATAAATAATTTGGAATTTTGAACTGAAATTTAAATCCTATACATATAATTACACCAAATTGAAATCTAAATATCACATTATATATTTTATCAGAATTAACATAAAATCTTGAAATTAATTTGAATGGGATAGTTTGTAAAAACTTTACTCAATCCAATGGACCATTAACAATCTAAGGAAGCCTCAGTATTCTTGCGGCCCATTTGGTGGTCCAATAAAAATCACAGGTTGATAGGAACTCATTACTGAGCAAATAAATTAAATCCCAGTATTTGGACGGTTAATAATTTAAAATTTTAATAATTATGATTAATCGAATTGAATTTTATTTTTTTAATTAATTTTATTGCTATAATATAACATGTATTTTATATCTCAAGGAGTGAAAATAACTTAAAAGTATATAAAAGTATTGTTTTTATTTACTTTAAAAATTAATTCTTTTAAAAAAGATAAAATATATCATGCACTGGCAGTAAAAACATTAAGTTTTCACAAGCACCTTAATTCTTGTTTAGGGTAATATGTTAAGGATATAGGTTTTACCTATAACCCAAAATTCTAACTCTAAACTCTAAATCCAAACCACAATCCATAAATTCTAAGCATATAAACCAAAATCCCTAAACTATGGACCCTAAATTAGATCCCTAACCACTAAAATTAAAACACTCATGAAAATAAAATATTTTCACCGCCAGTGTATTGTATAATTACTTTTTTTTTACAAAATACAACAAAACTTTGCTAGAAGTTGTTAGAAAACTAAAAAATAAAGTCTTTTTTTTTATCAAAATAAAGTCAAAAACTTAAAACTCAAAATTAATATAAAAATAGAAAACAGAAACAGTCTCATCTCTAGAACTCAATATTTTCTCCGAAGTACCAATCAAAATAGGAATGAAAAATGAAATTTTAAACATCCATCTAATGTCACAAATCCAATCATTATTTTATTTTTCAGTACAAATATAATTATAAATAGAATCATAAATAACACATCCAATAATTATTATAAGAATTAACCATTATAAAAATGTATAAAGATTAAGGATGTCAGTGGTATTGACCGTCACATCAATTTTCGTCGAAAAATTAAACAATAAGTGATTATTCTCCAGTTCAATATTACATTGTCATTTTCTTCCCAAAGTCCTTTGACGACGGTTTCCGACAGATTTGGTTGTTTACTTGCCTTTTCTAATTAAACACAAAAACAGAGTAAAGAAAAATATATAAACAAACTAAAACTAAAAGAAATTAAACTAAAACTACCATAAATGGTTAATGACTTTATTTATTATTTTTTTATCGTAATTAATGAATTTATCAACGAGTGTTGGATGGTGATAGTGCAATTGTACTCAATAAATAGTTCATGCTTGAACTTTGGAAATGACACTATCGTCCAAGATAATTTTGAACTTGAACAATAAAACAAACATAAAAAATATTAAATATGTTTACTATTGACTTTTTAAAAGTTAAAATTTTTAAATTCTGACCATAATTAATTAAAATATATATTTAAAAATTACGTGATTAAAGATTTAAAAAAAATATATTTTGTTTATATTTTTATCAATAAATTTGAAGTAATAAGAAATTAAAGTTAATTTTTTTTTATAAATAAATGATGAATTTAATATGACAGAGGAAATAAATATTATTAAAAGCTTTTAGTCAATTTTTTATTAAATTCGCGATTTTCAAAATAAAATGATTTTTTTATTTATTTACAGCTTTCGGTCAATGTTGTCCATCAACCTCTTTCCTCATGAAAATCACGTGAAGGCGTCTAAAAATAACTAAAAAGGCATACGAAAAGATTCGGAGAGAAAACATTTTTAAAACAAGTTAAAACTATTCATATTTTTGTTTTAAAATTGTTTATAAATTTTATATTTAAAAATAAACCGTATAACTGTAACACGTTAAACATTCTAAATAAAAGAAATGCATAAATTAAATAATAACAATGAGCAATAAGAGTTTGTATAATGAGGTAATACATTGTAATAAAAAGGGTAAATTGCATAAATTGCCCCCAACTATGACTCAATTGTTTTTGAGTCCCTTGACTATAAGAAGTTACAAACAGATCCTATGATTAATTGCAACTAACAAATCGGTCCAATTTTATTAAAAAATAAATGGTTGATGATGTGGCAGTTAATAAGATCTGTATAATAACATATTTAACCCTCAACTTTTACATTTTATTTTAATTTGGTCCTAAATTTAAAATTTTATCTCTCAATATTTAAATATTACAACATTTTAGTCCCTTAAATCCTAAACTTCACCTTCTTCCCTTATAAAAAAAACGAACCTCCATTAATGTTAACAGTAACCATCTACAACCCTATTTGTATGAGCAGTGGAAAACCATTAGAGAATCAAAACCTTCATTGTTGTTTACGGTAACCATCTACGATGAGCTGCCCACAACAGGAGATGCATACCTTTTGTTTTTAGAAGGGAATAAGATTAAGTTTAAGATTTAAGGGACTAAAATATTATGATATTTAAATATTGAGAGCTAAAATTTTAAATTTAGGATCAAATTAAAATAAAATGTAAAGATTAAGGGTTAAATTTATGTCATTAGTCGTTTATTTTTTAATGAAATTAAATAGATTTATTAGTTGCAATTAATCGGAGAACTATTTGTAACTTTTTATAGTTAGGGGATTCAATAAAGAATTAGGTCATAGTCAAGAGACCAATTATGTAGTTTGCCTAAAAATAAGAAAATTGGAAGGAAAAAGGACATGCCCAAAGATCTAAAATTTTCAATTACCCATTTGACCACTTGGACTTTCGAACCAACTACTAACTAATTATATATTGCCCATTTGCCGCAGACCGATCAACTGTTCTTTCACGTGCTTTCAACATTAAATTTTCAATTACCCATTTGACCACTTGGACTTTTGAACCTCAGACCCAAAGATCTAAAATACTACTAAATACATAATTTTAAGATTTTTATGCACCAGCCTTGGGGAAAAAAAATTCACAAGCAGGTTAGATATTAGGGGTAAGATTTTATAATTTAAGTTTTAGATTTTGTGGTTTAAATTTAAAATTTAAAGACTATAGTTTAAAGCTATTAAAAAGAAATGTGACAACTTTATAAGCTCGCTTATAAAAAAAATTATTGACGATAAATTAAATAACTACCCATAATTTTAATGTGCTATTTTTTTAATAAAAATATATTTGGCTAATGGTATTAGACTTGCCTGAGGATTGACAATACCACGAGCTCAGCTCCGCCTAAGTTAAAATTCTATAACAGTCATTTTTATTAAGTTTTATGGTTTAATGATTAAAAAATTCCTAATTTTTTAAAAAAATAATTAAATCTCTCAAGTTATTTTGACTAACCATCTCTCATTAAGTGTATCAACATAACCCAATAACGTAGAACAAACATTAAAATCACATGCAATATAGTCTAACATATTTATTTTCAGCTGGTCACCTGAAAATTGTAAAATCATATTATATTAAAATCAAAGAGCTAATAACTAAAACAATTTTTTTTCAGCAAAAAATAATTGTAACATGTTTATTTCCTATCAGTCATCCGACATATATAAAAATTAAATTCAAATTACTCAAATATATGCCTAACATTCTAACAATATGCACTATGTCTAATGCATACAAACTTGAACATGAGTCAAACTCCCAACTATTGAAGCATGAGAAATGTTTTGCACTTCCTTGATCCCAAAATCATCTCGAGACATCGATCGAGATGGAACGTTTCTCCTTTATCACGAGAGATGACACTTGATTAAAGAGCTGTCTCAAATATTTTCGGGCCCAGAGCAAAAACTCAAAAATAGGTCTTTATAAATGAAAATATATTTCATTATTTTGAACAATTAATCTAATATTCTATTAATAAATCACATATACATTATTGAAATTGATCAAACACGTTATTTTTATTAAGAAAACACCATAAATACAACTTAAAAAACAAGAGACAACAACTAACTTATTAGATTGTCACTTAAAAATTTTGTGAAACTATAAAAATAATATGTTACATCGTTACTGACAAGTAGTATGCCATCGACGGATAAAACTAAAAAAATATACTTACTCTCATTAAACTTATGATACATACAATCATCAACAAAATTAATCTTAAAACCGAATACGATAATCACTCGAATAAATTTATAATACCATCGACAAACAATCAACTTAATCATATGTATTGGCTTCTTTAATTTGCAAACAATTGATTTTGTATCACCCTACTGCCTATATGAAAACTGTTTCATTTAAGTTGATCAATCAAATACAAATATTTGTTTGTTTTGCAGTTAAAAGGGAGCATGAATATCCCGATTTAAATAAGCTTAGATAATAGGCAGCTGCTGCATTTAAGTTGATCAATCATAAGGATGTAAATGAGACGAGACGGATCGCGAGCTATTCGAGCTCGACTCGATTTGATTGGATTTGACTCGAGCTCGAACTCAGCTCGAGTTCATAACGAGCCAAGCCGAGCTATTTGATACCGACTCGAAAAACTCGCGAGCTATTCGAAAATATAATATGCTATTTTTAAAAAATTTTAAATTAAAGTGAACTAAAATGTAGGTTGTGTGTTTTTTGTTGTTATGTTATGTTAGTTTAATTTTTAGTTTAACTTTATGTATATTTTCATATGTATTCTTTTTTTCTGATTAAGATTAAGGATTTTTAACGAGGCACATGAAAATGTTTCTTTTGTATATAATGAAATGATACAATTTGATCAATAATAATATTGAACCCAACAAGTGTCATAGTGAAAAAGCGGATGGTGCTCATCTTAGGAGATACGGGTACAAATCGTTTTGTCTACAAGGTGTATGCCCATTGTCAAAGGGTTAAGAATATGTATGAACAGATATTACTTTGTAATTACCTTTAGACTATTTAAAAAATAATAATAATAATAATATTATTATTATTATTATTAGGATTGTAAATAAAACGAGACATATCGGGAGTTACTCGAGTCAGACTCGATCATAACTTGATCAATGCTAAACTCGAATTTTTAACGAGCCAAGTCAAACTCAACACATTTAAACTCGAGTCGAGCTCGATACGAGTCTAGCTCGTTTCATATTGGCTTGTGGGCGTGTGATTGAATGTAGTGAAAGGCGCGTGGGGGATGAAGTTGAAAAGAAAAAGAGAAATGAATGGATAGGGTTGAAACCTTCCAGCTCAGCACCAGCACAAGTTTCCTGAAAAATCTCGCTAATACGCCTGGCTAGAATCTTCTTCATTTGTCTTTACGTAAAATTCAATCTTTCTCCCTATTTATTATCTCTCTTTCTCTGTATTTTATTTGCTCTTTTGTTTCTTTACCAATCCACCTTTGTTCCATCACTAAAACTTATAAAGGCCATTTATGTATATATAATTTAAACGTTAGTACATTTTTTTAGACGGATGAATGAAAAAAAATAGACGATTAAGATTAACAGTAAAAATTAAGAAGATTAACACAAAAAAAAAATAATCTCAGTCATTTATTTATCATCATCTAATAATTCAAATTTGAGTTTTACATAATATAAATGGGTAAATTACTCACTGGTCATTTGAGTTATTAGATGTGTTCTATTTTGATTAGCAAATGTTAAATGGATAATGGAGTGTGTTATGCTTTTTCTATATTTTTGAATTAGGACCAAATTAATAGGCATTGTAAATACGATGGCTAAAGTTATTGAATTATCCAGAATTAAAATCAATTTGATTGAATTTGTGAGTGTTGAGGATTAAATGCATAATTATATCAATTTAAAAATGACACATCGGTTTTCCGTTATTAATTTAACGATAATGACTAAATTACAATTAAACTACAATGTTAGTGACAAAGTTTGCAAGATTTTTAATTCTGTGACTAAAATAAAACACACCAAATAATTTGGCGACTAATGAAATAGTTTATCCTAAAATTTTCGAGGTTAAGTTCGGGTGGGTTTATATCAAGGTAAAACTTTGATACACAGGCTGTGTAAAATTATTTTTGCACAACCCTGTGTATTTACACTATAAGAAGCCAAATCCTAGATCCATAACCCTAAAAAACTAAACCTTATACACTAAATTCTAAATACTAACCTTAAATTCTAAACCCTACAACCTAAACCCCTAAATCTTAAACCCTAAATTAAAACACTAACCCCTAAAACTAAAAGGCACGTGTAAACTTTGTGTATCAAAGTTTTTTCGAAATATCAAATCCATCTTTCTCTTTGACATCTGTTTGTTTTATTTATATCAATTTAGTTAAAAAATAAAAATTTACAGATTCTGTTGTAAAGGTAATTATGTCTTTCAATGATTTTATATCTTTTTAAAATTAAATTAACTTAAACTATAATCTCAAAATGGATGAGGTTCATGTTGGTAGAATTAAGATTATTTAAGTATTGGTTTAATCTAAATCTATTGAGTGGTCTCAATGGTAAATGATGATATTATTTGTTTACTTGATTCAAGTTCGAGGAGTGTAGTCTGCACAATGTGTGTTCCTTTTTAAAAGATTAAGAGTAAAAAACATACAATATTATGTAATAACACCAGAATGTTAAAAAACGTATTAGTTCGATCTTTGGTGCGTTGATTTTATATATTTTTATATAATTTTTTCATTTCTTCAAAATTTCATATACTTTTAACTATAATTTATTTATTTCATAAGAATTGTTTTTATATGTTTATTAACATAATTTTAACTATATATTGGGTGAAATTTTGATACACAAACTGTGTAATATTTTACACAAGTTTGCATATTTACACTATAAGCATCAAATTTTAAATTCATAACTCAAAACCCTAAAAACTAAATCATAAACTCTAAACTTATAGCCTAAATTCTAAATATTGACCTTAAATTTTAAACCCTGCAACTTAAACCCCTAAACTGAATCCCTAACCTCTAAAACTAAAAGGCTTACGTTTAGTTTACACAACATGCTTGTGTATCAAAGTTTATTCCTTTATAATGTAGCATATTATATTTAAGTTCAAGTGACATCTCCCAATTCCAAAGACTGAGTTTGAATGTGTTATGATCTAATTGACTCCTATTTAAGGGTTTAAGGAAATTATGGATATTTTGAAATATTGTATATTCTATAAATTCTATAATATATACACCTTTAATTTTGTAAAAGTATAATATAAAATAGGGTAAATTACCTATTTGGCACTTCACTTATTTACTTTTTTATTTGGTCACACAACTATTTTTTTTGTAAAATGATATCTAACGTTACATTTTTTATTTTAGAACTTTCGTCGTTAAAAATTAATTGCAAAGCTGATGTTGCATTTTCTATTATTATTTTTCATTTTCTCTCTCATCATAAAAAAAATCCATATAAGTTTTGTTGTTAATTTTTAAATGATACCAAAATAAAATCAAAACTTAATGTTAGGTATCATTTTACATAAAAAAAATTATTGAGTGACCAAAACCTAAACACAAAAATATGTAAGGTATCAAATAGGTAATTTCCCTTATAAAATATCATGCAAGATTTAATATCGAGTTAGGATTTTGGAAACTTTTATTTTAGGGGTAAGGTAATGTTTCTAAGTTGGAGACTAAAATATTAAGAAAATTTATTTGGTATATTAATGATATAGTTTTTAATTCCATAAATTAGGTTAAGAAACGCTGTATGTCATTAATTGCTATTTAAAAGGAAATATACTTAAGTAAGACATATGTTAATTTTTTAATCCACGTGTGGATAAAATTTTCCATAGTTAACAAGTTCAACTATTGGCTTTAGTGAGAAAGGACGATGTTATTTTAAAAGATTCGAATTTAAGTATTTGTATTTACAAGTCGTGTGTATATTGTCAAAGAATTAATAAAAAGTATGAATATATACTATCTTGTAATCATGACAATATATTCAAAAAGCATGCAATTATTGGGACAAGCAAGAAAATACACCACCCACCCACACACGCATCGAAAGATACGAGTGGTTAAGTATATTAACTTCATATCTTTTATTATGTTGTCTAGACATTAATGTTAATCAAACTAAACTCAATCAACTACAACATAATAAATATTTAATATGTGATGTAAATTTTGTATAAAAATAACATAATATTTATATTTAAAATTTATTTCAATGTATAAGAATATCAAACAAGTAATTCAAGTAATGATTTTAGTAGAAAAATGATAATATACTTCGTATGAGACTCATTTTCGAACGTCTTTGTCGGTAAATATAATATATACTACAATGAAATTATATTAACTGTAAAAAAAAATCAAACAAATGGTTATAATTTGTACTTTAAAATTAAATTTTGTCACGTCTATAATGCGGTGAACGGAAATATGCTATTTAGAAATTTATTAACAAATGAACATAAAAAGTGATAAAAGATTTTTAAATATTTTGGAATAAGTTAAACGTTGTTATTTTAAATATTTATACGGAAGGGAATTAAGAATTTTAGACGGCATCTATATAATTAGATTTTCGTATAAATGTAATTTAATGACCGCCCAGGACCAAGGTGAGTATAAGGTATAACGCTTTAATTTAAGGCTAAAAAACGGTATAATCAAAATGTTAGAAAATATAAAATCTAACATTTTATTCCTACAATCAAAATATTATATTTTTGATAAAATTTTAGGTTAAAACCTGAAAATATTATCCAAATATTTTTTTATAAAAAGTTTTGAAACTTTGTTATGAGTTTTGAAATTTACTATTAACTTAAAATATTATAAAAAAATATAATATTTCGATTGTATAAGTCACATTTTCGGTTCTGAGAAGGTTCTCCATAAATGAATTCACTTTCACGGGGAAAAAGAGATAAGTGTGCAAATTTGAGAGGGCGAGGACTGGGTGTGGGGTCATCAACAGCAAGTCTTCCCATTCGTCATTCCTTATATGTGTTTGGAAACGTGGAAAATTTGCGAGAACTGAATTTGTGGTAAAAATAATTTTCAAACTTTGAAATTTGAAACCCAGAAGAAATCTATAATCGCCCCCCCCCCCCATACAAGAAAAAAAATTGGTAACCTGTTTCACCTTCCCCTTATTCAACGGCAGTAGCGTATAAGGATCATATCTTATGCACAGAGTAGAAACTCCATTAATTTCTTTGAAGAACAAGAAATTGGAGGCTTTGTTTTAGACTCTAAAAAAAAAGAATTCTTTTCGGGGAAGGGTTTTTGACAGGATGATAAGATGGTGGTGGGTTTCTGCTTTTCAATTAGCCGAGCTGTTTGTTAGCTCAGTGGTTCATCTTTTATACGGGTTTTATGTATATAGCACTGCCGTTGCTGGGGACCTTCCCCAGGCTTTGAGTGATCGGATTTTCAAGGCTAATGCAAGCTTAGAGGTGAAAAAACAAGATCCAAGTACGACCAACGTTGGTGATCTGCCCCCTATTGTTTTGGTTCATGGCATTTTTGGATTTGGCAAAGGAGTATGTTCAACTTCTTCCTTTTGCTGTTCTGGGTCTCTTTTATTTTTTAGTTTAAGCTGAATTTTATGATCTGATGTGGGTTCTGTTTGCAGAAATTTGGAAGTGTTTCGTATTTTGGAGGGGCTGAAAAGAAAGATGAGAGGGTTCTTGTGCCTGATTTGGGGTCTCTCACCAGCATATATGATAGGTGAATTGATTATGTAGCATAAATGGTTGCCATTTAGGTTTGATTTTGTATGTTTATATGGGGTTTTTTTAGAGGGTCTTGGGTTTGTTTCAGGGCTCGTGAATTGTTCTATTATTTGAAAGGTGGGAGAGTTGATTATGGTGAAGAACATAGCAAGGCTTGTGGCCACTCTCAATTTGGAAGACTTTATGAACAAGGCAAGCCGAAATTTCCCGGCCCTTTATTCATTATCATTAATCTATTGTTGTTGTTGTTTATGTGTTTTAATGGATGAATTTGCTCACTTTTCGACTTTCGTTCTTTGTATTCGATTGATCTGTATTCCATGTTAGCCTGGTTTAGATTGTTTTACTGTGATATTGGGATGGCAGGGCATTACCCGGAATGGGATGAAGATCACCCTATTCACATTGTTGGCCATTCAGCCGGTGCTCAGGTTGCGCGCGTGTTGCAACAGATGCTTGCTGATAAAGTTAGTCTGTTTCTGATTCGAATGTAGAGTCGTCTTTTATGGACTTTTTTTCTTCGTTCGAGTGCTGATCAATTATGTTAGTCTTTTTCTTTAGGCATTCAAGGGGTATGAGAATACATCTGAGAATTGGGTGTTAAGCATAACAGCCTTGTCTGGGGCCTTCAATGGAACTACAAGAACTTATTTAGACGGAATGCTGTGAGCTCCCTTTAAACTAGTCTTCTTAATTGTTTCTTGCATTCGAATCTGTATTTCATTTTTATGATCCTTTAGCATCTATGTTCATACCGTCTTCCATGTAAAGAGTTCTCTGATTCTTGGCTGCTGTGATTTTGATCGGTTTCAGACCGGAAGACGGGAGGAATTTGAAACCTTTATGTCTGCTACAGCTATGCCGGTTAGGAGTTGTGATATATGATTGGTTGGATATCCCCTTGCTAAAGGCCTACTACAATTTCGGGTTCGATCACTTTAACTTGTCATGGAGGAAAGTAGGTCTTTCGGGTCTTGTCGATTGCCTCCTGGGGAATACAAGGCCGTGGGCGTCTGGCGATTGGATCCTACCCGATCTTACGATTCAGGGATCGATAAAACTGAACAGTAATCTGCGAACCTTTCCGAATACATTCTATTTCAGCTATGCTACAAAACGTACAAGGAAGTTCCTTGGTATCACAGTTCCTTCAGGCATTCTTGGCATACACCCTATGCTTTTTATGCGAGTTCTACAGATGAGCCTGTATCGACATCCTCTCAATGTTCCTCCGCCATATAAAGGCTACCGGTGCGCCCCCTATCAACTTATGCATCAACATCTTCATGTTATAAACCATCTTGTTTCTTTAAGTTGATTGCAACGCTCAAGGTTTTCGGATTGAAAACATATTTGTATTTGCAGGGACGAGGACTGGTTGGACAATGACGGAGCTCTGAATACGATATCTATGACCCACCCTCGTCTCCCAGTTGAGCACCCGAGCTGTCCTGTTTCAAACGATTCCGAATGCCTACCTTTGCAGCCAGGCATATGGTTAGTATTGCCGATTTCTAATTATTTTCCATTCGTGTTGCATCGCCTTGACATAGAAGTGTATTGAAAAACTGCAGGTATTACAAGATAGTAGAGGGAGACCACATATTATTCATATTGAATAGAGAAAGAGCAGGGGTCCAATTTGATGTTATATACGACGGCATATTTGAGCGTTGCAGAAAACATATTTTGAAGAAGACCACACAAACTATAGCCAATCAAGCTACTCTGAATTAAGCATTTGAGCGTTGCAGACAACATTGATTTTGTTTAGGAAGAGTTACAAACTCTAGTCAACCAAATCTTCTTCATTTAAGAGTCTATTAGGTACCAAACCTTTTGTTTCTCACTGATGCTTGTAATCCTTTCTGGCTGGGGAAATGCAGGATTGAGGTTCTAACCCCAAATTAATTGTAATATTTTTTCTTATTTTTTTTATTAAGGATAAAGAGATTTCATTCTCAAAATAAATATCGGGATTCGAACTCATACAAGATGGGACAAATGCCGGACATACTTGTATCAAACACATACTAGTATCAGAAACTTATACAAGAAGGTTAGAAAAATTCGGCAGCCGAAGGAAGTTCTTGTCTCATTATTTATAGACAGTGACTTTTATTCACTAACAGTATGTAATGAATGAGAGTTGTTAATGACTTCTTATATTTGGAGAGCAGCAGCTATAGAACCGGCAAGGCTAAGAATTTCTAATGGAGGTTCGCACATTACCTCTTTCACTGTTCCAGGACATGAATCAGTATTCCAGAAATAGGTCAGACCAGTCTCGGGGTGCCCTACATAAATTCAAACAACGTTAGGCAGTTCAAAATTTCAAACTAAATACAGAAAACAAAGCATTGGAATGCCATAAACTAACAACTCGCTATATAATGACTCGTGATCTGATAAATGATAATTCTAGGACACAACAAGCATTGGTGTGTGCAGTCCCTTCATAGACAATATTCTATACTTAGAGCATCCGGTACCGTTTTCAGTTGATTATATTCTTTTGTGTGTGTACCGTAGGAAATGATACTTGAAAGAGGCTTTGTATAGGTAGGTGCAGTACCTCCATTATCGTGTTCAAATCATTGCCATGGCCTGTTGGGGAAAATACCATGCGTCACGTAGGCACTTACTTTAGTACCTCCATTGGCCGGTAATGCTTTCTGAAAGACATCAGCAAGATGAGATGTTAGTTTGGAATTACAGACTTTAACATTCAATAAAAGATGAATGAGAACCTACCTGGCATTCAATCAGAGTGCCACCTGATTGAACCAAATCATCAACGATCACAACATGCCGTCGTACAGCTTCTCCCTCCTTTATACGTGCAAGTCGTTTGTCCCCTATCCGAACTTTATTACAAACAATCTGTTACCAGTTCAAGAGGGTTGTGCCAGTATCATATGCAACTCTAGAGCAGACGGAAGAAAAATCGTCTAGATACAACTCTAAAGCAGAAGGAGGACCTAGGCCACTTCCATAAAAAGGATAAGAGAAACCAGCGCACATGTGGTGTCACAGAAAACAACACAGCACAGAAAAGCGAACAACATTGAACATCATGTATGTGTGTGTGTCCGGCAGACCAGAGACATTTTACAGTAGAATTTTGGGCATCTCCAACATATTTAGATTTTTCATTAACCACTAGCCTGATACTAATGATGTAGCACATCATTGTTTTCTTTGCAGATCTTACATACCATTGGAAAATGTTGCAACTGCTTATGAAATCTTTTCCTCGCACCCTCATCAGGAAATGCAATGGATATCTGAAAATCAGAGAAATATTATAACAGAATAATAGAAACAAAATATAGCTCTTTCAAGCATGTAGATTGACCAGTTCCACACTTTAAAATCAATTTTAATGAGGAACATCAATCTCCACAAAAGCCAATATTCTTGAATTATGAGTTAAAAATCCAATAACCCGAGACAAAAGAAAAGATTAGCCTGTTCTCAATTTGAGGAGTTCACAAGAATAGAACCCTAAGAATTCTTTGTTTAAGGTTTCATCCTTTTGTTACGAAATCATTCAATCAACCTATAACAAAGCTATATTAGCTCTGTTGCTCAAACTTTGATTTTTCTTGAAGTAACCTTGTCTCCAACACATATTTTAGGACATGAGTTTGATGACATCCGGGTCAGAATAAGAACAAGTTGGAAGAAAAGTGCAATCACCTTTATCACAAAACAGGACATAAAAACCAAACAGAGGAAGGGATTATTAATCTTACATTGTCAGAATCAGGGAGCTGCTGAAGTCTACTCCTAAGCAAAGGCATCCCACTCTCAGAGCAAGGCAGAATATTATCGCCAAAGTAGAATCTTTCCTGCAAAAACACAAAACGAAGTCAAATTTCTTTCAACAAAGTATCGGGAGATATATATATACACACACGCGTATGATCATGTAACTAAGCTAGTCGGGACACCTCTAGAAGTGGGTATATTCGATAATATCCTGGCAAGAGTAAAAGCCGTGGCTACATCTCCTTCGATCTCCATTCGCTCGGAGGTTCCGGTGGGGAAAAACGGTAGAACTAGCGCGAAGGAGGAAATGAACAGTTTCGGCAATGCATAGATGACCGATAACTGCTCGAAAATCACCGACGGCGAACTAAATGAGGCTAAAAAGGCTACATTTTGTCCTCGAATTCTATGCGCATTTGGTATGAATAAGTAAGGAAATCCGTCTTCAAAAGTCCTAAAATTAATATAATTGAAACTTGTTAACTTAATTATCAATAATATCTAAAAGTTGATCATTAGATTGAAATTTGACGAGGTTATCGCCAGTTGATGTTGCGGAGTTCAATGGCGTCTGACTCAGCAGCGATTCTCTAGGCAAGCGCATTGGTCTCGTTGCAGTAAAAGAAGCAGACTCTTCTGACGGCGGAATCGGAGGCGGAAGCCGCGGCCATTGACATCGGAGATGGAGAATTCAAATGGACCGGTTCGTTTCCGGAGAGAAAGCTAACACTCCAATTTGGACGTTGATTTTCAAAGCTCTTGATCTGACATCGAAAACGACAGTACTCGTCGTTTAAGAAAAATCGAAAACGGTTTAAAGGAAGTAAAATTGGAAAGGAGCTTTCTTCTGTTAGGAAAGAGGAAGGGAGCGGCGGTGACGTGGCCGACGTATCGTGGCGGCGGCGGCGGAGTTAGGTGGGGTGGTTTCTAACTTTCTCGGAGATGTGACGCTAATTATTCGCTTAATGCTTAAAGCGGAGATGAGTATGGTATCCCTTAATTCGACGTTTTTCGCACCTGTTAATTTGATTACAGAAAAATCCACTTTTAGAATAGTTTCAAATTCGAAGGGGAAGCAAACCAGTAGAGTTTGGTAATGGTTGGATCTAAAACAGAGCTCTCTGTTAATGGAGTTTTACCAGCTTTAGTTTGTTGTTGTTGGTTTCTGGTTGTGTTTTTGACACAGACACGACATCTAATAAGACTGGTAACTGTTGTCGGAAAACTTGTCATCGGAGTATAAAATCCAGTCTATGTTCTATTATATAATTGGGTATTAAATATCTTTATATGAATGTTGTAAAAATTAAACTTCATTTTGTAATATTGATTTAAATACCGCAACGTTTATAAAATGTGTATTTTATTAAAAGATTAAAAATATTTATAGACATATATTATTTTATAATTTATTTTTAAATTATTTAAAAAATATTAATATTTTATACACCAACAACATAATTTTTTAATATTTTATATAAAATTTTAACTCTACAAATGAAATTAATAATAAATATAATCCAAAAATATCACAAATGAACTATTTAAAATGAACCATACCGACCAAATTATACAAAAATAATAAATATTACAAATTACAAATGAAAAAAATAATATTACAAGTGGGGTTAATAATAAATTTTTAACACTGCCAAGCGGGATTAATAAATAATTGCAAATAATAAATTAACTAAATCAACCAAATTATACAAAAACAATAAATATTAAATATATATTACATTTACAAACATATTTAAGCCTAGACCATTAAAAATTAATAACTCAACTAATTTCTAATACAAATTTAAAATATATATATCTAAAATTGTCCAACAAAAGTAAAAAAACAAAACAAAACAAAAAATATCCAAATTAAAATTATACATTTACTTATAACAAATTTAAATTAATTCGAAAATCAACCTAATTAATTCTCGGATTTATATTAAATACACAGGCGGTGGAAACAAAAAGTTTCCATAAGCGCATAAGTTTTAGCGTTTAATGTTAGAATTTATAGTTTAGAGGTTAGTGGTATAGGTTTAGGGGTTTGAAATTTATGGGTTGTAGTTAGGATTTAGAGTTTATTATTAAAATTTAGAGTTTATAAGTTATGGTTTAAAGTTAAGGGTAATATGATTAGGGATTTGAGTTTTAACATATGAAACATAAATTTTAATCACAATTCATCAATTCTAAACCACTAAATCTAAACCTCTAGCCTTTAAACCTTAACATTTAACCCTAAACCCTAAAACTTAAATACTTATAGAGCCCCTGTTTGACAATTAGTGGATAGCTAATAGCTGTTAGCGAATTATATTAGCTGATAGCTAATTGCATTAACTAATTTGACTAACGGGTTGCATTAGCTGATTGTATAAAAGTGTTTGGTAAAATTAACTGATAGTTGATTGATTATTTAAATAATCACAATGACATATAAGAGTATGATTATATTCAATATTTGTTTGAATAATTTATTAGTTATCAATATTTTGTATATTAACTAGATTATGAAAAATAATTTTTTTATATAACATTACTAAGTATATTTGAAGGATCTATATATTAATTTATTATTTATATAATTATTTTTAATATAATTTAATTAAGTATTAAATTTAAATACAAATATACATGTGTGAGAATAAAAAGAAAAACATATTAGTTTACAAAAGTTAAAATGTAAATACGTGAGGGTGAAGAATTAAAATAGAAAATATTAAATTTTGGTTATTTGGAAATTTTTTATAATAGTTAAGGGTAAAAGGGTCTTTATAACTCTTATGTCAAAACTTATAATTTCAAAAAGCTCTTATTAGTAGCTTTTCAAAATTAGAGATTTTACCCAATTCGCTGTTTACCAAACATCCAAATTAACGAATTTAATCGATCAAACCTCTAATATTAACTCAAACTTCTAAAAAGAAAAACATATTAGTTTACAAAAGTTAAAATGTGAATACGTGAGGGTGAAGAATTAAAATAGAAAATATTAAATTTTGGTTATTTGGAAATTTTTTATAATAATTAAGGGTAAAAGGGTCTTTATAACTCTTATGTCAAAACCTATAATTTCAAAAAGCTCTTATTAATAGCTTTTCAAAATTAGAGATTTTACCCAATTCGCTATTTACCAAACATCCAAATTAATGAATTTAATCGATCAAACCGCTATTTACTAAACATGGTGAAAAACTTTTTATTTCTGCCGCTTGTGAATAGAATAATTACCTTTAATTCTCCACTATCATTGTTTTATTATAATGATTATAAATTACATAAAAAAGGTATATACTTAATATTCCGTTCTAGGGAATCCTCTAATGGTGGAAAAATTAAATTAAATTGAATTAGAAATGCTTTAAAGTCAAGATTTTAATTCCGTTGTTGCTGCCGTGCCCTCAAATCCATTGTCATGCATGACATAAACTTGGCTATGGAGATGCGTTTATAAACTACTACTATGTAACCTTTGTTGTTGCTTAAACGAATATCGGTTTTGCCGTTCAAAAAAAACTCGTTACATTAAAACCATACTAGAATTAATGAAAATATAATGAGAAAAAAATAAAACGGGACACGATAATATGTAGATTAAGTTTAGTTTAGTTAGTATTATTATGAATACAATATGTAAGATGACTTAAAAGTTATATATACTTAAACGTTTAATATCTTTTAATATATAAATAGAGTAGAGTCTAGATAATACATATACTGTATCAAATTGTAAGTCGAAAATAATACACTATTTCCATAACAAAACAGGTTCACAATGTTTGTTGCATCTCCTCGGACAAGCTCGAGAAAAGCATTTGCCTCGCTAACCCCAGCCATAAGCATTTGGTATAATATTGCACAGCGGCCACAAGGCCACTACTGTCACGAGCCGCCCACGGCACCCACTGTGCCCATTGAAGGTTTCTGCCAGCGATCAAGACGCTGTTGTTGCGGTAGATTAGAAGCGTCAGCCACGCCAGCGTCAGAGAATTGTTGTAGTAGCTGTGCATTTGCCACTGTAAGGGACGGAGGAAATAACTGATTTATGAGAGAGATTGAAATCAAAGGCGATAAATGAATTAAGCAAATTCAAATTGCAAGGTATGCATATACTACTTGTGAATTCTAATTTTATTTGCAAGTTAAATCGGGATAAGTTCCCAACTTATTTAAACATGATCATAAATACTGACAATCGATATATATATTTGGGTGAGTCTGTGTCTATCGAACTTTTCAAAATTCACACATTTAGCTTTATTTTTTTTACTTTTTATAATTTAATTTTATTATTTATATTCACTCTAAAATTTCAAAATTTTTATAATTTGTGCGCACTTTAAAAAAAGTTGATTTGTGCCAACGGCTAAATTAACGGAATAATTTATTTTAAGAAAATAATTGAAAAACTACCTCATTAATAGTTATGTAGAAAAATATATCTTTTCGGTCTACGTAAGACAAACTCACTTTCAGCCAAAAGCGAGTTTTAAACTCGCGCTTAGCTAAAAGCAAGTTCTGTGTAAAAAGAACTTGACAAGTTATTTTTCTTATTTCCTACCTACCCACTCCACACATAACTCGCGTTTAGTCAAAATCAAGTTTAAAACTCGAGGTTAGCCAAAAACGAGTTTACCTTACGTGAACTGAAAAAAATATTTTTCTACATAACTATTAATAAGATAATTTTTTACGGGAAATTTGATAAAAATTGTGGTTTAAAAAAATAGGAAAATAAAGTGTATTGGAAAAAATTTAGGAATTTATGGCATTTTCTATAGTGTCAGGAAGAACGCCTCTTGCAGGAGACGTTTTTAGTCCAAAAAATATTAAATAAATAGATAACGCTCCTGCAGGTGGCGTTCTCAAACGGCACTGTAGAAAATGCCATAAATTCCTAAATATTCCTTAACATACCGTATATTTCAAAAATTCATCCCTAAACACCCTATATATCTATCTAAACTAATTTTTTAATTATTTACTTAAAAGAAAATATTTTTTTATTTTTGCCTCTGCCAACTCTCAAAAAAATTTAAATGCGACACTTATCATTGATTAAACTATGCTATAGCCTATAAGTAGGGTTGAAGGGAGGCGGTTGCTCCCAGAACTTTTTAATTAAAAATTTATTAATATTAAATAATATATATTCTTTAAATATTCAATTTTAATTTATTTTTTATTACTAATTATATATTATTTTTTAAAAATTAGATTTCTGAATCCGTGTATGTTATTAATATTATATATATTGTTTGTTTAACTATCTGTATATGCTGTGAACCCTATCTAAAATGTTGTAGAATCTGTTAATTTACTCTTTTCGTTTTACTAAAAATGTTTATTATTAATTTTTCACGTAATTTTAAGAAAAAAAAGTTTAGGTAAGAATAATAATATAAATAATTAAAATAATAATTTTATCCTTAAAAATAAAATTTATTTTGTTGAAAAATTAAAAAAATATATAAAAAATATACCTTTTAAAAATTTGTTGCTTTTTTCAATAAAATATTTTAAATAAAATAATTTTAAAAATAAAAAAGACATATGAAGAGAGTATATAAAAATTATAAAACCATTAAAAAAGTTACTTTAATTTCTTATAAACAAACCTAAATGTCTTATCTAAAGTCCGTCAGAGCTTACAAGCAATGAAGAAAATGGCGGCCGTCTCAATTGTGAGTTCGTTTCACGTGTCTCTCCGCCACCAACGCCGCCGTCCTATCTCGCATACTAATCAACAGATTCTGCCACGTATTGACTCTAGATTTGACCTTCCCATGGACTCCGACGTTCAGCTCCGCCAGCTCCTCCGCTGTCACCCCGATAACCTCTTCAGGGTCGGCGCCATCCATCACCCATACCAGACACGAACAATACCCTTTACTTATCTCCGAATCGCTGTCGGCTCGAAACCAAACTTTCCCGTTCTTGTCAATCAGGGCGTCGAGCCACACCTGGGTGGCGCAACCCCTGACTCGATTCTCCGGCAGCCGAGCCGACTCATCAAACGGAGCGAGCATCTCCGCGTAATATAATAGCCGTTTCACACGATCGATCGGCTCCGTCAGAGACTTGAATTCCGAAACCAAAAGCTTAACCTTGTCGGAAACTCCTTGTTTATACGTAATTTCCGAAGGTGTTTGAACCTTCGTTGAACAAGACGAAACAACTACTAAATTGCTGGTGCCTGATTTACATACGAATTTCGGTTTAATATTTAGTATGGGGAGTTTCAATTGAGCGTTTCCGGCGTTGCGGAAATAGTGTTTATCAAAGAAACAGAGGAGGGAGAAACTGGAAGGAGCTGTTGTTATGGATAACAATGGGGTCATGTTTGGATAGAAGGAAAACGGAGAAGAGTGAGAAAAGGAAAGGGAACGACGAATTCGTTAACCTTGAAGACGTAAAATGGAAGAGATCCTTAAACTACGGAATGGATCGGTTGTGTTGTCTGTGTCTGAGACTTTTCTTCGAAATTCACAAGTATTGCAGTTGACGATATACTATTATATAATGAGAACGGCCAAAGGGCGGCTATCGTTGAATATTGATTTCATTAGTTTTTTATTAAAAATATATTTTTTATTAAGTAGAGAAATATTTATATTTTAAGTGTAAATGTCGGTATCTAAACTTATATAAAATAGATTAGTATGAATATCTTTTATAACTCGGTCAATTAGTAGATCTGAAAAAATTAGCTTAACTCAGAAATAGGTGCCCAAACTATACATTTTTTCTAAGATATGTTTTTTTTTGCTGAAATAGGTGCCTAAAGTTTCATTCCATTAGTGTTTTCAGATAACACCATTGAAAAAGATTCATCACCCAATCAAAATTTAACACATGTTTTTATTTTTTTTAATAAAAACTAAAAAATATTTTAAAAAATCTAAAAAAAGTCTCAAATCTCTAAAACACCAAAACCTTAAACCCAAAATTGACGCTATTACCGTCGTCGATAGTCTCGCTGGATCCCGACGTCGTCATCGCCTGATGTCACTGCCTATTTTTCCCAACCACCAATCGTCGATAACCGACGTGAAGGGTGTCAATCGGACGCCGAACGACGAACTCAAAAGGCTCTAGTCGTTCGATGTCCGATTGGCACGCCCCTCATCAGTTATGGGCGATGGGTGATTAGGAGAAATGGACGATGGCCTCAGACAACGGCGGGGGCCAGCGAGACTATCGACGGTGATAATGGCGTTAATTTTGAGATTTTGAGGTTTAGGGTTTTAGAGATTTGAGATTTTTTGAGATTTTAAGACTTTTTAGATTTTTTTAAATATTTTTTAGCTTTTATTAAAAAAATAAAGACACATGTTAAATTCTGAATGGATGATGATTTTTTTTCAATGGTGTTATCTGAAAACACAAACGGAATGAAACTTTAAGCACCTATTTCAGCCAAAAAATATTAGGCACCTATCTCAGAAAAAAAATATAGTTTGGGCACCTATTTCTGAGTTAAGCAAAAAAAAATTAATATTATGATGTGATTACAAAATAATATATATTCATTAATCTTAATTATTCAACAACACAATATCGAATATACAAACTATTCGAATCTAAATCACTTAAAGTAACGATATTCCCTTTATCACTAGAACAATTTGATGGATTCAAAAGAAAAATATTTTATATATGCATATACTAGTGTAAATAAACAATTCTTAAATCTTGATTAATATAAGTATTGATTAAATAAATTATATTTTAGAATTTTTAGTGATAAAAAATTATTTTTTCTTAATTTAATGATATTTATATACTTAAAAAAAACGGTTGCTCTAAGCTTTGAATGGTTACGTACAAACAGAATATAGTATTTTTTTTTATATCAAAACATACAAAACAAAATATATGACTTACAAAAATCAAACTTTGAATGCGACTTGGTTGCAGCTTTGAGTAGTTGTATGAGCAAACAATATATATAGCTTAGAAGCATCAAACTTTTAAAATTGAAGTTTCTTTTAATGTTTATTTCATTTTAATATTTATTAATTATATTAAATCATTATTGATTTTATTGTTTATACTTAAAGGAAAAGAATTTGAGGTTGATCAAATCATAAGAGTATAACTTTATTTATATTAGATTTAATTACACTCACCATATAAGTAAATGAAAATATTTTGTGTATGTATATTTATGAAAAATAATTTAACAAACGATCGTACGTGGGGTGGAGAAATATTCATATATAAATCTATTAACTTATGATCAAGATTTGAATAATAATTTTCAATTGTTTTATTTAATTTAATATATAAAATCATGAAGTACCGAAACATCTTTATAATAATATTAATTGTAGTTTTGTAAAAAAAGTTAATATTTTTTTCAACTATACCCCGTTACTTCTTAATTAACCCGTAATACTAACTCAATAAAAAAAATTTAAATGCAATTCTTAAAAAAAATCGACCCAAATCCAAAGCGTTTAAAGCGGATCCTATACAAATAATCTGTGGTTTTGATTTCAAAATTGTCCACCTTTAAACATTATTTTTCAATCCATTAGTGAAATGGATATGGCAAAGCATTATAAAATGTTGAAAAAACCTAAACTTATGCAAATGGATTCCGGACCCAATAAAATTTAGGGATAACTACATTTTTTATAAAAAAAAATATGGTTTTATTAGCAAGCTGTTATACCCGAATTTTGACCGGCAATACCAACTCCAAACACCACCATTGTAAAAACAATAACCAAATCCTCTGAACAAAAGGACAATAGTACCCCATCTATTTCAGTGTTATTGTTTTAGTACCCTATCTATTTTTTAGTAAAATAGTACCTAATGTTATATTTTATTTTTATTTTGGTACCCCGCCGTTAAAAAGTTAATGGCAGACAACTAGGAGAGAGAAAATCACACGTGACAGACTGCCACGTCATTTTCTCTTTCATAGTCAGCATGCCACGTCGACTAAAATCATAAAAAATATATGGCATGTCGACTAGGAGAGAGAAAATGAGATGGCAGCCTACCACGTGTGATTTTCTCTCTCCTTGTCAGCATGCCACGTGTGATAGGCTCGATGTCTTCAACCGAAATTAGCGCCGATGAAAGCTATAGAAGTTTCTTTTGAAATTGGGAAAACAAAAACCGAAAAAAGAAATGGACATTTGACACATTCAATTTTAAAGTGGTTCGACCTTCTCAAACAAGGTCTTACATCTACAACCTTAGCATGCACACTAAGGATTTCTCAATCCACTAACAATGAATTATTCCTTTTTACAGGCTAAATGGCTAACCTTTACATCTCTATCTTTTCAAGGCTAAGATAGAATCTTCTCCTTAGTTTTTATGAGGATCAACTAGAACTTATCCGTCAATTACGAGGTCTTGACAATGTAAAGAAAATACCTCTCTATGTGGTGTTTACACATTTTGTAATTGAGATGTTCATCCTCTTATTCTTCAAGTTTCCTTGACTTGTATTCGTAAAGTGAAATTGAAAACTAGCCATTGGAAACTAGTCGTTATGAAAAACTAGCCGTTGGGGACTTTGAACTATTTTTGCAATTATGTTTAGGTACAAAAAAAATTTCATTGAGTTATATCAAAATAAATATCTCAACAATCTCTCCCTTTTGATATAACGAAATCACTTGAAAAATTATATTTGAAAATACTCCCCTTAGAAAAAAATTGAAAAAAAGAATATTTTGGAAAAAATATTTAAGCTCCTTTTTTTCTTTTTGAAATTGAATTTTCAAACACATCTCTCCCCTTTTTGTTATAAAAGTTTGAAATAATATTTAAGCTTAAGACATCAAATGTTGAAAGTTTGAAACCAATTGATAGAAAATACCAATTGTTGGTGTAAAATAACAATGGAGAGTAAGAAAAATCTTTTTTAAAAACATTTGAAAACAAAAACTCCCCCTTAATATATGCATTCCATTTTAAATTTTAGCTCAAAACATTGACGCTTAAGAAAATTATTGAATTTCAATAAAAATGATCAAGTTTAAAAATCCATGAAATTCAATTTATCAAAGTCTTTTTAGATTTTATGCAAAAATAGGAATAAATATGTTAAACACACTTATGCATAAAACCTCTTTCGATGTCATGCTTTTATAAAATTTTTAACAATAAAAATATGCATGAACATTCAAAAAATCATTAAAACAAATAACTATATAATCAAAGAGATTAAGCTTAGAGGTTACCATTCTTTAATGTGTGAGCATGTTACCTTTGCAATTGAGAGGAAGATTGACTGTTCATCATGAATCCTTGAGCTTGATGTTAAACATGATAGCTCTTTAAGGTCGTTTGAATGTAGAAATGGATCGAGCACTCTAGGATCTTCTCAAAGGTTGTTAGATCGTCATTTTGAGTCCCACTATGATATCAATTGATAGGCTCGGTGTCTTCAACCGAAATTAGTGCCGATGAAAGGTGTAGAAGTTTCTTTTGAAATTGGGAAAACAAAAACCGAAAAAAGAAATGGACATTTGAGACATTCAATTTTAGAGTGGTTCGACCTTCTCAACCAAGGTCTACATCCACAACCTTAGCATCCATACTAAGGATTTCTCAATTCACTAACAATGAATTCTTCTTTTTTACAAGCTAAAGGGTTATCCTTTACATCCTATCTTTTCACGAGCTAAGATAGAACCATCTCCCTAGTTTTTATAAGGATCAAGTAGAACATATCCCTCAATTATGAGGTCTTGATAATGTAAACAAAATACCTCTCTAGGTGGGTGTTTATATCCCTCAATTATGAGGTCTTGATAATGTAAACAAAATACCTCTCTAGGTGGGTGTTTACATATTTTGGCTCACTAAGATTGGACTAAAAATACGAGATTACAAAATAAAACAATACAAACTCTACTATATTGATCTTTAAGCTTGTATGTTCATCCTCTTATTTTTCAAGTGTCATTGGCTTGTATTTATTCCTTTTTACAGGCTAAATGGCTAACCTTTACATCTCTATCTTTTCAAGGCTAAGATAGAATCTTCTCCTTAGTTTTTATGAGGATCAACTAGAACTTATCCGTCAATTACGAGGTCTTGACAATGTAAAGAAAATACCTCTCTATGTGGTGTTTACACATTTTGTAATTGAGATGTTCATCCTCTTATTCTTCAAGTTTCCTTGACTTGTATTCGTAAAGTGAAATTGAAAACTAGCCATTGGAAACTAGTCGTTATGAAAAACTAGCCGTTGGGGACTTTGAACTATTTTTGCAATTATGTTTAGGTACAAAAAAAATTTCATTGAGTTATATCAAAATAAATATCTCAACAATCTCTCCCTTTTGATATAACGAAATCACTTGAAAAATTATATTTGAAAATACTCCCCTTAGAAAAAAATTGAAAAAAAGAATATTTTGGAAAAAATATTTAAGCTCCTTTTTTTCTTTTTGAAATTGAATTTTCAAACACATCTCTCCCCTTTTTGTTATAAAAGTTTGAAATAATATTTAAGCTTAAGACATCAAATGTTGAAAGTTTGAAACCAATTGATAGAAAATACCAATTGTTGGTGTAAAATAACAATGGAGAGTAAGAAAAATCTTTTTTAAAAACATTTGAAAACAAAAACTCCCCCTTAATATATGCATTCCATTTTAAATTTTAGCTCAAAACATTGACGCTTAAGAAAATTATTGAATTTCAATAAAAATGATCAAGTTTAAAAATCCATGAAATTCAATTTATCAAAGTCTTTTTAGATTTTATGCAAAAATAGGAATAAATATGTTAAACACACTTATGCATAAAACCTCTTTCGATGTCATGCTTTTATAAAATTTTTAACAATAAAAATATGCATGAACATTCAAAAAATCATTAAAACAAATAACTATATAATCAAAGAGATTAAGCTTAGAGGTTACCATTCTTTAATGTGTGAGCATGTTACCTTTGCAATTGAGAGGAAGATTGACTGTTCATCATGAATCCTTGAGCTTGATGTTAAACATGATAGCTCTTTAAGGTCGTTTGAATGTAGAAATGGATCGAGCACTCCTAGGATCTTCTCAAAGGTTGTTAGATCGTCATTTTGAGTCCCACTATGATATCAATTGATAGGCTCGGTGTCTTCAACCGAAATTAGTGCCGATGAAAGGTGTAGAAGTTTCTTTTGAAATTGGGAAAACAAAAACCGAAAAAAGAAATGGACATTTGAGACATTCAATTTTAGAGTGGTTCGACCTTCTCAACCAAGGTCTACATCCACAACCTTAGCATCCATACTAAGGATTTCTCAATTCACTAACAATGAATTCTTCTTTTTTACAAGCTAAAGGGTTATCCTTTACATCCTATCTTTTCACGAGCTAAGATAGAACCATCTCCCTAGTTTTTATAAGGATCAAGTAGAACATATCCCTCAATTATGAGGTCTTGATAATGTAAACAAAATACCTCTCTAGGTGGGTGTTTATATCCCTCAATTATGAGGTCTTGATAATGTAAACAAAATACCTCTCTAGGTGGGTGTTTACATATTTTGGCTCACTAAGATTGGACTAAAAATACGAGATTACAAAATAAAACAATACAAACTCTACTATATTGATCTTTAAGCTTGTATGTTCATCCTCTTATTTTTCAAGTGTCATTGGCTTGTATTTATAGAGTGAAATTAAAAACTAGCAGTTGAAAACTAGCCGTTATGAAAAACTAGCCGTTGGGGACTTTAAACTATTTTTGCAATTATGTTAACTCCAAAAACATTTTTCATTGAGTTATATCAAAATAAATATCTCAACAATGTGTGCTTTTTTCTCTCCTAGCCAGCATGCTATTAATTTTTTAACGGCGGGTACCAAAATAAAAATAAAATATAACGTTAGGTACCCTTTTGCTAAAAAATAGATGAGGTACTAAAACAATAACGTGAGAATAAGTAGGATACTAAATATGTAGTTATCCATAAAATTTATTAGCCCTTTTCAAGAAAGACTACATCAACATTGGCAAAATAATCTTCCAAATCTTCAAAGGTATATTAAACTATTTTGTTTGATTCTTAGTTCATGCCTAGTCAGGTTTTTTGTTTTATCTTATTAATTTTAAAATAATTACGTTTCAGTCACTGACGTAATCAATTTGTTACATTTTTATCAGTAAATTATTAATTACTGTTATTTTAATAATATGACACATTAACAAAAATTAACTTTTAATTTGATCCCAAAATTTTAAAAGTTTGTTTTTTCACTTTATTAAAAAATCTCTCATGAGACGGATTAATAATTTAATTAAAATCAAACCCTTCAAGTTCTATGGTGAGAAATCGGGGTCAGAGTGAGCGGTCAGGTGTGGATGAGCACCGACGAATCTGGATATTGTTTGTGGGGAATATGTCAGTGAACTTGCTTTGGAAAGAATTGTGGCAGGTTTTTGACAGGCATGGTGTGGTTGTGGATACGTTAATCCCACATAAATCAGCAAGAGACGGGTAAAGATTTGGCTTTGTTCGGATGGAATCGGAGAGGGGTGCTGAAAGGGTGATTGAACGTTTAAACGGAGCATGGATTTATAGTTCTAGGATTATCGTATCATTGGCATTAAGGGGGGAGAGAGGCTCTTTTTGGAGGCGTAAACGACAGGAGTCCATTTGGCAGCTAAACCTTTGACGATCGGGGATGATCAATTACGTGCGAGGGTTGTGCGATCCGAGACGGTAGACGTGGTGATTCAGGATAAAACAGTGGAGAAAGTACATGTAGTCCAGGGCACAATAGATGAAACAAAGGTTGAAATCTTGAGAAACTGTGCAGTGGGATGGTGTAGAGGACAATGGAATCTTAAGGAATTGACAATAAAAATGAAGGTGTTACAGTTACAAGGCTTTTCTATCCTGAGGCTCGCGGGCTCGACGATATTGCTGATGTTTTTGGATAAAGTTTTGAGGGACAGAGTTCTGGGGTCAGAAGCAATGCCAGTGTACTTCTCTCGTGTTGAGCATTGGTCACCGGACATATGCACTGAGTCACGATAGATATGGCTTTCAATTAGGGGTATGCCAATTCATGCGTGGTCACATGAGTCATTTGAGGCAATTGCTAATTTATGGGGGGGTGGGGGGGGTCTTTTATCAGGGTAGACGACAAAACTTTTACGCCATCATCTTTCGAGCAAGGTAGGATATTAATTAAAACGAAGTGTCTTTCACATATCAATGTATTTCAGGTGGCAGAATGTGTTTATCAGCTTCACGTCATGGAGCTTGATATGAGTGGGCCGTTATTGGAGTACGAATGCACGGGACATAAAAGGTCGGATACCATTAATAGTGACTCACATATTTCAAATTCAAAAGATAGGCAGCAGGATGCAGTTTCGATTTTAAGTCAGGATGCTGATATTGGCAACGTTGAGGTTCTAGAGAAGTCTGAAGGATCGTTTGCTTCGGATTTAGTAAAATCTACTAGATCGGATAGTTGAAAGTTAAATCAGTTATGGGAGGATAATCGCCAGCTAGATTTACGTGTGTACAGTGAGAGTTTGATGCAAGTGCAAAATTTGATAGATGAGACAGAGACGCGGATGACTATGCATGATACTGGCTACTCGGAGGTAGTTGTGGCTGAGAAGATTAAAAAAAGAGATATTATCGTGCGAGGGGAGTGTTCTAGTCTTAATAGAGTCCTAGATGATGTGCAGTTACTTTCAAAGGATATCGATGATATAGGTTATGACGAGATTGATAAGAATACGAACTCTTATCTCATTGCTTTGGAGAAGAACACGCGGGCTGACTTATGTCAACTAGTAACAGAAAATGTTCAGATTAATAGGGTGCTACGAAAACTCAAGCCTATTAATCTTATACCAGGAGTTACTTCGGTAGCAAAAAAACGTAGAGGTCGTCCACGTAAGGGTGGTGCAACAAAAAACAAGGTATTTGTAAATCAATCTCTCACAGATTCGGACGTCTAAAATAGGTAGCAGGTCTTACATCGTGAGGCTGAAGCTACTGTTAAATTAGGTAGGATTGTGGGTGTAAGGTCGATTGGTCATGAGGAAGACATTATTAAAGACATCTCTCGGGTTATTTCTGATGGTGGTCGAGGTGTGTGATTATGTGGATAATGTCTTGGAATATCCGGGGTTAGGGAGTACATCGAAAAGACTTAGGGTACGGGATATTCTAAAGAAACAAAGGGTCGATATGGTATTGATGCAGGAATCAAAGTTGGAGGAAATACCGTTTATTTTGGTTGCTAATTTATGGATGTTAGATAGTTATGAGCAAGTTTTCTCGCCTTCCATTGGGGCGTCGGGAGGAATTTTAGTTATTTAGGAAGGATCGAGGTTGTGGTTGAAATTATTTGAAGTTGATCGATATTATGTGTTACTTCAAGAAAGATGGGTACAAGAGGATATTTTTTGCTGCATTATGTCTGTGTATGCGCCTTGTGATAGCTTGGATCAGAAACACTTATGGGAATAAATATCGTCGCGGCTGGGTAGTGGTGACGGCCCGTGGCGTGTGGCTGGCGATTTTAACTCGTTGCGGTGGTCGTCAGAGCGAGCAGATTGTAGTACAATACAACAAGGTATGAATGAATTTTCTTCTATCATTGATAACTCTTGGTTAATAGATTTGCCGCTATTCGAGAAACAATTCACTTGGTTTGGATCTACGAATAGGTGCAGTCATTTGGATAGATTTTTAGTGTCACCAACTTGGGTGGATTGCTTTACACATTTACAGCAATTGAATTTACAAAGGGGAGTATCTGATCACTGTCCGATACTATTGCCTTTGCGTTATCTTTGTTTCTGGGTTCTCAATGGTCGGATAGATGTTTGGTGGTAGAATCTGATTCAAGTGTGGCGATTAGTTGGATAATGCAAGCTCGGACTCGACCATGGAAATTGTGGAAGGTGTTTGGGGTGATTGATCGATCATGTCAAAGTCTTTACAATGTTTGATTTAATCATGCTTTTTTGCGAGGCGAACGATCTTGCCGACACATTGGCCAAGGAATGAGTGACTCGAGGGCTTTTGTTCCAGACGAGCCTGTGACGTGAGGAGCAATTGGCTGACTTTTGTTTCTTGATTGCGTAGGGGAGTTTTGGTGCTCGGGCTGCTGTTTTGACTTTGCTTGCGTTAGTTCTTTGTTGTGCATTGTTGGTTGTTTTTGGATTGTGGGTGTTGGTTCATGTTTTCCTTTTTGGTATTAATGTGTCGAACTCTTTTCCTCCAACTTAGATTTAGGGAGATTTTTAACGAGGCGTATATTAATAATGTGTAATCATTTATTTTTATTCGGATTTTAGTATTATTAATATTATTTTAATAATAATATTATTAATATAAAATAAAAAAAAAACAAATCAAAAAAGTGAAAGTAATATATATAATTTAAAAAGCAAAAAAACTAATTAAAAAAAGGAAATGAAGCGTGGCTCACAGTGAGCCATGTTCCCCACCAATTGGCTATAAATAGCCGGTGGGGGCAGGCAATTAAAAGCAAAAATGGCACCCAAAAAATGGGAGCCAAAGGCAGCCCGAGCACGGTGCAGTGCTCTCGGACCTAACTGGTTCGATCCAGTATTCGATCGGGAGTCTTTTAATAGTCCGATCAAATTAATTTTTATGCTATAACGAAATGTCACAGAGATTTTGGTAGGGGTTGGTCAAAATTTTTCATCCGAGCTTCTAATGGGATAAAATTCGATTCTTATCTCTGTATTTATTTTAATTTAATGTTGGCTTAGATATAGGGTATTAGATAGTTTATTATTTATTTAATATTGGCTTTTTTTATAATAAATACATTTTTGTATGTTATATTAGATCTAGTTCTTAGGGTTTTGGTAACCGGTTAGGAGTGGCATCCCAGTCTCCAAGTGTCATCTCTTTTGGTACCGTCTTCGTAGATTTTTTTTATGCATTCGAATTAATACCATGTTCATTCATTTTATTATGTTGTATATAGTTTTAGGCCTTCAATTCCGGTATTCTATTCGGAGTGTCATCCCGGTCCCCGGGTGTCATCTCCTTTGATACCGTAGATATCGATGCAAATTTAATATTCGAACCATGCATATTAGGAATTAATTATTAAATCAAATCGAACTTTTATTTTTCTTAATAATTACGATACGAACCCATTAGGTACCAATTTTGGGTGGTGTGAGGGTGCTAACCCTTCCCCATCCGTAATCGACTCTCGAACCTGAATTTTCAAAATCTCTGGTTTTTATTTCTAGTGTCCGGTCTACTCTTTTAAATGACCGGTGACGACTCCATTTTTTTTAATACGAGTTTTCATAAATTTCCCTTTTAAAATAATTTTTAATAAAAACGAGAAATTCCCCCTAAATATGATTTTTAATTTTTCGTGTATGATTTGAACATCCAATAAAATCATACGATGTTGAGCAAAAAAAATCTCTCCTAATCTCTCGTTCATAAAAAATCTCTTCTATTCTCTAACCTAAAAAAACTAGGCTTAAGGGTATCATAAGCTATTAAACTTTTTGGGAAAAAATCAAGTAATCTCATAAAAAAAATTTGCACCCAATTAAGCCCTTAAACTCCAAAATTTCACAAACTTACTCTTTTGACCAACGTTGACTGTTAAATATAACAGTTTTTTGGATCAACTGGTGCAACGTGTAGTGTTACAGTGTTTTCACTTGATATTTCCAGAAATTTTTATATTTTATTTTATTTTTAAAATCTAAAAAACTTATAAAACTTATAAAAAAATATTTTCTAACAAATATGTAAATGCCACATGACAAAACTATAGTATGTTACGTGACAGTAATATCTCAAGAAAAAATATAAAAAATTGAATGGTCAAAAAATTTAATTGATTTAATTTATTGGTTCGGAGGGTTTAATGTCCAATTAGCATGGTTTTGCTCCTTATAATCATACTTCACCTTTCAAAAAATGGGTGAAAAATTTTAGAGTTTTAATTAATTTTTTTCTTTAAAAGTTCAAAAACTTCAAGCACCTTAACACAAAAAAAATACAAAGAAATAGGCCTTGATAAATCACTTGACGTGATAAATGGATTTGTAAAACTATTGTCATAGAACAAATTATAAACAACAATCTCAATAACTTTTTAAAGGTAAATCCAAGCATAAGTGAAGAACATAAACAGAAGAGTTATAACAACTATTGTCACTGAACAATTATAAAAACAATGTCAACAAATGTTTAAACGTGAACATAAGCATAATTGAAGAAGAGAAATGAAATTTAAAGACTCAAAAAATAGCTTGAAATCGAGTATGGCTAATTCAGATCTTGACTAATGTTATACTTCTGCCGTCCCGCATCAAAAGAACTCTTATTTGAAAAATTACGATTAAGTCCGTTCTTGAAATTGTCTTAAACGTTAAAAACACACTTTCGTGATATTTCAAATAATCATTCATTTGATCTATAATTTTTAAGTAAATGATAATTTGATCGTAATTTTTCTTGTAATAACTCATTTGATCCATGAGTGAAATTAGGAAGCTCACTTGATTTTTTTAGTACAATTAGATGTGCCTATTTTGTACACAAGTCAAATATACCTATTTGTTCTATCTAAAACTATTAAATGTTTAGACATTTTTGGACCTCAAATTTTAAATAATTTTAATTTTTACGCAAAAAGAAAAAATAAGTTAATGCCAACATCGACAAAAAGACAAAATAATTTATGTCAGGTCCATACTTTTTTTGCCACTCAGTTCAATTTAACAAATAAAAATAAAAATTTAAGGACCGAAGATATTAAAAATTTTTAAAAGTTAAAGTGATTTTTTAAAAAAAGTTTGCAGTTAAGAAACCGCATCAGGGCCATACTATTATTTCTTTTTTACGAATTTTAATTTTAACTCTACCTAAATGAGAGAAATAAATACTTTAGGAGAAGGAATGAGTGTTCCTAGTAGGTCTAGAATCTATGACCCAAAGAAAATGAGAAAACAAAGATGAACAGTTTGATCAACCGGCCAAATATGCTTGCTTAAGGCCAGACCATTATTAAATTCACAAGATCAACCTTAAGATATCTTTTTAGCATTTTAAGTCAATTACAATATATTATCTTAATTCAATTTTAAATCTAAACAAACTAATGTATATCTATAAATTATATTGCTCGGACTTGAATAACTTAAAAAAAATATTTTATCATTGGTCCACTCAACAAATTTACTTTAATACTTACTATCAAAGTCGATAAAGAGATTATTAAGTTGTTGCAACCACCTGCCCCGGCGGCACGGGCATCAAATATTTATTTTTGAAATAGTAGTTTTGGTTTCTTATGTGAGCAATGACGATAATAAGTCATATTTTTAAATACATGACCCTAATTGATATGCTATTTTTTAATGGCAAATTGATGTGCTGATTTATTTAATCTTAAAAAGGAAAATACCTTTATAATAATACTTTTTGAATAGCTTTATAATAATACTTAATAATTCACTTTATGTATATGTAAAGTATACTATTAATCACTGCTTTTTAACCGTGTTTTGCTTCGGTCACTAAACTAAAAAATGTTTCAGTTAAAGCACTAATTTTTTGAATTTATTTATTTTAATCATTGTACTGTTAAATTTAATAGAATATGATGACATGATATTCTTTTGTTGATGTGTGCTGACATGAAATTTAACTAGTTTTTTTTTCACTTTTTTATTTTCTTCACTAAAGTTAGATTTCCTTCCTCTATTTTTATACCGTTGTTATTCAACGTCTTTTGTGATCACTCTAGATATTAATAAACTCGTCTTATTGCCATCCACGAGTAATTTACATTTTAAATCACTGAACTTAACTTCTACTTTCATATAGATCATGAATCTTTAATTTTATCTAATTGAATCATCCCACTTTAATAATTAAGGAATTTAATCATTTAGAGTAACACTTTTAAATTATATTAACAAAAAACTGACTTAACACTCTTACTTGACATCTTTTTTCACATCAGCAAATTAATATTAGTTGCCTTTTAAATATATTTTGTTAAACTTTTTCTTCCCTGTAACAACCTTAACGTATACTTGTAAGTCGAATATACATTAAAGATGTTACATAGTCATCGAAAGAAATCTTGACTTGTAATTTTTTTATACCAAAATTTATCTTGCAGTTTAACCCTTTCTCGGTTTTGAATTAAAAACTATGTCAGACTATTACAGCTAGTTTTGACCCTGAATTGATTTTTAAAATTCATAATTGAGTTGTTGAAATAAAAATATAATTCAGGATGAAAACTATGTACACTGCTTAGACACTTTCTTGATTTTCAAATTTTTACGCGATCAGGATTAAACAACATTTAACTAAGTCAAAATTTATAGTTATTAATCATTTTTCTAAGTCCATACTTCCATAACAATGTATAAATACGTTATAAACTTAAACTTACAAAACAATTTACCCACTTAAATTATTACATGCCCACTAGTTTATCAAATTACGTTAAAGATGTACATACTGTACTTACAGATAGTAACTTGATCTTCCCAATTAACAACTCCTCCTTGCTAGTCTATTTTCAGAGAACCTACGTGTGAAATAAAACGCACGCTAAGTACGAACTTAGTGAGGCAATAATCTTATTTATCGAAACGTAAAATAAAGCAATACATGTTATACATTAACCTAGCATGGTTTCTGTCTAAGGTAGTATCGTACTAACAAGGTTTTCATAGTCAGTCAATATTCATGTGCAAGTCATAATTTTCTAACTAGTCTAGTTTCCAATACTCCATTATTACCAAGTAAATCATATGCATGGCATAGGTCACACACATGGCATATTTCATACACATGGCATAATTCACATGCATGACATGGTTTATATAAATATGACATAATTCATATACATGTCATAATTCATATATATATGACATGAATTATATACATGGCAGAATCCATATACGTGTCATAATTCATATACGTGGCATGATTCATATACGTGACATCATTCATATACATGACTTAATTCATATACATAATTATGATACATGTACATGGCATAATTCATACGCATGGTATAATTCATATACGTAACATAATTTGTATACATGTCATGTCATATACATAGCATATTTCATAAATATGTGACATTCTTCGTATACATGGCATAATTCATGTACTTGACATAATTCATATACTTGGCATAATTCATATACATGCCATGATTTATATACGTGGTTACATTCATATACATGGCATGTTCCGTATTCATGGCATGGTTCATATACATGGCATGGTTCATATTCATGACATGATTCATATACGTAACTTGATTCGTTTACATGACATGATTCTTTTATCATTGCCCAAAATACGCTATATGAGATCGAGGTACGCGAGTCATCTTGAAATGACACCGTAGTGTCTAACTTAAACGTAAAGATGAGTACGTATTCGGGACGCTCTTTGCTCCCCATAAACATGAAGCACCTCGACAGTGCACTCGAGCACAATGGGCATAGATCCCCAGGGTGCATGTGACACAATTATTTTGTCACAATATATGTTTGATAACATAAACATAAGGGTGCAGCTGCTAAAGACTCTATGGCATGCCAACTATACCATGGACTCTCATGCACAATACTTGGGCATTTATTTCATCATTAACTCAACATCATAATCAATCATACATATAAACATTTCATATTTCATGCTTCATCATAAATATTCATGGTAAACATAGATCATCATTTATGCAAACAATAATTCGTACCTGGTATTCCATCAAGCTTGCCATGTCAAGCAATGTATCATATCATGTATTATAGAGAAATGCAATGCCATTTTCAATGTAATGCAAACATTTAAAAATGCACTCACCTTGACCATTTATTAATATGTCTCACTAAGCTCTATTGATCGTTTCCTTTATAGTACTTCGAACCTTCTTTTTGTTTCGGATCCAACTTCACTTATCACATGAATATAAATAAACATTTGTTAGATTCAATTCTAACAATATTTCACTTAAACTATTTAATCATTCAACATAAAAATTTTCCATAAATTTCTTTCATTCCTTATACTGTTCACAAAATCATTTTTGGTCCCTAATGACCATTTTGATCTTCTAATAATTCCTCCAAGCTTGCTAACCAACATTAGACACAAATTGTCTCAATTTCTATTTTCTATCAACTTGCACTACCATCAAAGATTTACTTCTACAGGGCAGAATACATATTGAATCTTAATCTCCTTTATACCGTAGAAACCAGATTCAATAACGGTTCTAACGGTATAAGCCATATAATTTAATAAAATCTACAAAAATTATGAAAATTCATCAAACTCAGGTTTACATAGTTGTCCTGACAGAAACTGTTATGTAAATTTTTTGACATTTATTCGATTAAAAATTAATATCTTTTAACTCGGAACTCGAAATCAGTTTCCGTTTGTTGGAAACGAAACTAGATTCGATAAGATTTTCAACCATATAAACTAATAACCCAGATTCAATTTGTACGATTTATGGCAAATTTTCAAGGTCGAATTCCAGTGTTGAATTCCGGAACAGACTGCTATTCTTTTTTCTGATCTTTCGTCACTTAAAAATTCATATCTTTTGATATATGAATCGAAATCAATCACCGTTTGTTTTAAGCGAAACTAGACGAATAAATCTTTACATCGATATAAAATTGACCATCTAACCATTTTTATAGAATTTAGGGTGAATTTTCAAACTTACTGCCAAATCCAGTTTTCCTACACAACTTTCATAAATAACTTCAAACTTTATACTAATTTCTCCTTACTTTGCTATTTGTCAATTTGGCCCCCTTACTTGATTCAAACCACTAATGTATCACTTTCTTCATCAAATAATTATTCAAAAATAATTCCCTCTAATTTTTTGTTATTTCCGAAATAGTCACTAAAACGCAAAGATAATGATTCAAGCTTCCTAACTTTGCAAATTAGTCCTCAAATCAACATTACTACTTGATTTCTATTATTTCAACTAAAATCAGATTTATTCCTTCTCTAAAACCTCATTTCCGAATTGGTCACTTAGCTTTGACAAATTGTCAAAATGGTCACTAACTCGATTCAACATTGGTTTAACATTCTAACTTCAATTTCACATCTCCAACTTCAATAATAACATAAATACACTTCAAAATCATAAAATTCAGATTAGTCCTCTAACTCTCAAAATTGCCGAAATGGTCCCTATACCTTTAATTTAGGGTTTTGCTTCCAAATAGCAAATTCAAGCTTACTAGATCATTTGTCCAACATCACAAACCCTAAATCAAACTTGAATCCATAAACCCTAATCATCTTCATAATAATCAAAACACGTAGAGTTTAAATCCCAACTCAATAACTTGACTTTTAACTTCACAAAAGCTTGATTTCAACTTGAATTTCAACATGGAATCATAAAATCTCAAAAACCCCAATTGAGTCCATAAACCCTAATTTCTTTCTCATCAAAATTCTCATCAATCAAGCATGTATTTCATGAATTATTGACATCAAAAGATAGAGCTTGAAGAGTATAACAACTTTGCAGTTGAAAATATTACTTGAAAATCGAGTTTCGGGGCTTGAATCGAGCTTGAAAAATTTTCTCCCTTTTTTTCTCCCCTTAGTTCGAAATATTTCAAGAAAGATGAACAATTTGGTTCATCTTTTACTTATTTAAATCCACATGTTAAAATTAAATGAATTTAAAATTTATTTAATTAGTGAAATTACTAATTTGCCCTTTTAACCCAATGGCCAAGACTTAATCTTATCAAAAATCAATGGCCATGATTTGATCCAAATGTAATTCACCTTCCAAATTTGCCCTTAATATTTTAAAATATTTCAAAATTGCAATCCTTGTCAAATAACCAATTTGCCCTCCAAGTAGTCTTTATTTACTAGTTTGCCATTCTTGTAAAAATTTAACTAAGTCTAATTGAAATCCAACCAACTATAATAAAATATTCATAAAATAGTATTTTATGACTTTTCTATGGCTTTTGGACCAGCCTCTGAAATTTCAATTCGATCCGATCTCCCGATATTCATAAAATACTTTTATTGCGATTTCACCTTTATCGAGCTATTGAATTTATTCCAAAAATTCTATATTTCCATATTCGAAAAATGAACACTATCATCTTATAAAAATTTTCTTTCCTAAAGTCTTAGACTGAATTTTTCCTAACTCAGTTTACTATTCCGATAATTATTGAAAATCTCCATAGAATAAAATTTCTCTTATAAATTCATTATCGATAATCCATTCGAATATTATTTACCTTAATTGAGTCCAAAGTATCGATTAGAAACACTTTTATGAGACCTTCCCGAAGGTCACCCATCCTTGTATTTCTCAGGCCTGAGCACGCTTAACAATTTCATTCGATCCAAATTCGGTACCTTTCTCTGCATCTTAATTCTTAAAACCAATATCAAGGTACATATTTCGATCCGATTCACTCTTATACAAAATAAAATTACTTATTGGGAAAATTTACATTTTAATCCCCAAACTTTTCTAAAGTTTATACTTTAAATTCCTAAACTTTCAAAATTTACATTTTAGTCACTATCCAAAATTTGGGATATTACATTCCCAATCGCATATCAATAAATCAATTTCACAAAACTTTTTCTCATTCTTTCACTACTTTTCTATCCCGTTGAATATCTATTTTGACAAAGGACCGCTCTTAAAGATTTGAAATAAACACAGATTTGGATATTTTCTCACTTTTTATAGAACTCTAAAAATTAGTTTTAAACATTTACTTGTTCAGAATTTATGGGATTGATTTTTTTTTTTACTGTGAATTTTTTGTTTGTTAGCTAAGAACCCTAGCTAAGGGGATATGCTGATCGACTGGATTTCCCCTTGACGAGGAGAAGCTCTTGTATCTTTAAGTTTTCTTGTTTTTTTTCCTGGACACGTTTTATGGGTTTTCTACTTCCAAGAATTGTTTACTTTCTTATTAAATAATATTCAATCGGTTTTTAATTAAAAAAATGATTTATTGATATCCAATTGAAAAGAAAAAGTTTGATAAAATTTATTTAAAATGCCAACAAATATTAATTAGATGTTTTGAAAAAGAGATGCCAAGTAAGAGTGTTGAGTTAGTATTTTGTTAAATATAATTTAACGGTACTAGTTTAAGTGATTAAATTCGTTAATAGTTAAAGTTGAATGGTTTAATTCGATAAAATTAAAGATTTATGACCTATATAGAAGTAGAAATCAAATTTAGTGATTTAAAATGTAAACTACCCTGTCATCCACCATTTTATTGATTTATTTTTTCAAAGCCTCGGTAAAACTCAAGGAATTCAAACAAAAACACCGCTCTTGGGGTTTGGGGTTTGTTAGAATTAAGGGGTTCGGGTGTCCATCTGGAAATCCAAATGATGAGAACTAATTTTTTAGAAGATGAACAATACATATCAAAACTAGCATTATCGATAGAGATCGGATCATTAGAAGGTCAAAGTTTTGGATATATTTCACCAATTTCTAATAGGTTGGAGGACAATCAAATCGATGAGAAGAAAGAAGAAATAAAAACAAGCGTTTTTGAATCAATGTTGTCGTGAACGACGACCGTCAATGGACAACAGTTAAACAACAACTGCCATATAAGATTAGGATTTTCTAAAAATGAGAAATAAATGACCACGCTACGACGTTAATGATTTGACAATTTGATAATTAAAAGAACGAATTTAAAAAGTTTAACGACTTAATTAAACAATTTATGCTTTAGTAATTAATGGTGTAATGTATGGGAAGGAATCCACTTGCACTAGTGTGAAAATTGAGTTTGACACACTTATACAAGTTGTTCATCTGTTAATACTTTAACAAATTAACCATTAAATTTTACGTATTATTCACTTAGATCATGTATGTCAAATTTTGAACAAGTTAAAAAATACTAACTATTTATTTTATGAAAAAAAATCAACCATTAAATATATATTAGTAAAAACATTATTTTAGATCAACGTGATAAAGATATTAAATTAGTTCAAAAATTGACATGTAAAACAAGTATAATTATATTCATAAATTCTACGATTGGATTGTTCGCGAGGGGTTGCTGGGTTCGGTCCATCAATATTTAACCATAGAGTTGAGGCGTTTTTTAGGTCAGCAGGTCGCAAGCCGACCCAAATGTTAATGGAATCACCTTCTCTGATAAAGGGTGTTTCGGTCATTTTCAGTTCTGAATAAAAACAATAACAAAAAAAAATCAGAAGATTAAACCCTAGTTCAATAGCGTTACTGATAGAGAGGGGATCCCAAACCCTGCGGAAAACCTATTACAGAGATGAACGCGAGGCGAGCTATTGCGGAGATCTTTGCTCCAGCGAGACAGGGAATCAACTCGCTGAATCATGACCCGAGTCAGTTTCAGCAAATGAGAGGGATAAGGGTGCAGGTAAGGAACGGGAACTTGGAGCAAGCGTTGACGGTGATGCAGCGGGTGATGCAATCCAGCGGAATCGAACGGCTGATAAAGCAGGAACAAACTCATCACTTGAAGAACTCTGAGAAACGGATTTTGGCTCGCAAGAATTTGGAGCGTAAGATCCGATCGCAAGACCACGCTCGCAAGCTTCAAATGATACTCGTCAAGAAAGTCAGGTACTCGAGAAGTTTCTTAGTTTCTAAAATTTCGAATTTACTTTTTCTAAAACTGATGGATGTCAACGCCTAGGGCTTAATTGAACGGAATAGAGCACAAATTTAAATCGAAATTTGAGTTCAATAGAGTTTCATTTGCAAAGGTGGAGTTTAATTCGAGATAAAAATCAAATTGCTAGAGCTTAAAGCTTGTTTATCTAGCTCTCATACTCAATTTCAAATTGGATTACTAATGTTTTGAGGTCGAATTTGTATTCAGTTTACTAATATTAATTGAAAATAAAGAAGTTTGATTAGAGTCAAGCTTTAATAGACTCAAGTCCGGCTCACTCCATATCCTGAGCTGATCAAGCTCTAACTCTAACGTGATCGAGAATGATCAGTCCAAAATTCAAGTTCTTTCAAGACGAACTCAAATAGCTTAGGAGCACTAATATCTGCGCATAATCATGCACTATCATGTTGAATCTGTTCATTTATGTTGAATCTAGACTAGCTTCAATCCTCTATTGTTTGTGTACTATCTAGTAAAATATAAGCTTGATTTCCAATGTTCGACTTCAAATCAGATTATTTATGTTTGAACTGAGTTTGAATTAGGTTTTTCAATACTAAATAGAAATAAAAAAAATCTCGATTAGGCTTTGCGAGCTACTGCTAATGTCAAGCATATGGATACCCAATTTCGGCTTATTCAATAGCTTGAGTTGCTCAAACTCTAGCTCGACTAATGAATGATCAAGCAAGTTGGTTCTTTCAAGATAAATTTTGCAAGCATAGTTGTCTCATATACTATCATCCATTACCATGTTTGAATCTGCTCTTTTATGTTTGCGAATCTTTGCTCTCTTTCTTCTTGTTTTGTCTTTTCCTTTAATGAGAGAACATATATGAAAATGTCCATGTTTTTGTTATGCAGGGGTCTGTGAGGACAGCTTTGGTGTAGTTTTCTGGGTAATTTTGCAGGACAACTTTAGTGTTCTTTTTTAAATCAAGGATAGTTTAAGAACCCCATTTTTACCTAAACTTGATGAATTGGGGATTGTCTTTTGCATTTTTTTTACTGGTTTGACAGTGCTTTCATGGTTGAGAATTGAAGAATGATGATTCATATTTCTGTGAATTGAAATAATTACAGTGATGACTTACGTTGTTCGGACTCTATTTTTCTTGAAGCACTAATGCATTGCACATTTTTCGGTAAGGATATGGGTATATGATCCCTCTGAAGGCTTTCCAAATACATGAAAGAGAACTTTAAAATATTAAATATACCTGTTTCAATTGCATATTTGTATATGATATTTACATTTGTGTCCAAGGAATTCAGGTTTTATCTCTATTCCGTTGCACTCATTTTTAAGGTTACTGGAAATTGTTTTCCCAGACATTCAAATGTAGTCGTATTTCAGTAGAACCACTTGAATGTTATTCATGATACATTCAACATTCGATGCCATTATTAAGACATTCCGATGTCACTATTGAAATAACGTTAGGGGTATTTTTTGGCATTATGCTAAACCTAACCTATCTAAACTCGTTTTCGCCCATAAATTAGAAGAAAAACATGCTCGAATTTATGTCTTATATGTTGTAACAATTATGATTTTTATGCTTGAAACCTTTAAATATAACATTGACATAATATCAAAAAATGTCTCTAACGTTTAATTGAAAAATCATTTTAGTTTTTATTCTCTCTTTTTGAAGCAATTTAGCCTTTAACATTTTATTTAAGGTCAAAATGACCCTTTATGAAGGAAAATGGTTAGTCAACTGATGATAAATAATTTAAAATGACTTGATAGAATGACATGCCAGAATTTATATATATATATATATATTATAATTTTATAAAATTATTTTTTTACTGTTGTGTAATTTTGTAAAATCAGCATATTTGCTTATATGATACTGCTATTGCGGATTGTGCACTGGCATATAGGTTTTTTACGTTATTTTAAACTATTTACTGTTAGTTGATAATTTTCATTTGTAGAATGACTATTTTGACTCAAAATAAAATGTTAAGGGTTAAATCACTTCAAAAAAAGAATAAAAGTCAAAATTACTATTCAGACAAACGTTTATTCAGACAAACGTTAATAATATTTCTTTAGCATTAAGCCTATAACACTCTACTTTGATTGAATTTTCAATTAAAAGTGACTAATATCATTAGTACAACGTGATTATTCTAATAATTTTTTAAGCGAGTGTAAAATGTGTGTATATATTTTATAGCATACATTTTTATTTTATTTTAATAAAAAATAATAATTCATTTCAAACACAATATAAATAAATGTTTTAATATCATAGGCAAGATCGTTGACAATGAACATGAAAAAAACTAATGATGGACTAAAATAAATAAATAAAATTTTAAATAGTCTAAAGGTGATTTACAAGGTAGTATTTACTCATAGATATTTCTAACCCTTTAACAATGCATACACCTTGCAGATAAAGTGATTGAACATAGATCTCTTATGATGAATATCATATGCTTTTTCACTGAGACCACTTGTGTATAACCCCCTAGACCCGGCTATGCGCTACACCTGATTCTAGAAGGTCACATTAGGGTCACAAGAGCGACCCACAATAAAATTACAGATAAAAAATACTTTTCTTTAAATACATTAAAAACTGTGATACAAACTTCTGTTCGAAATACCATTTCAGAAATCATCTAATCAAATAGCAATAGTTCAGAAAATTTTATTACAGACAGTAACATAAAACAATACACGACATACATGCCCACCAATTGTACCAGTATCGTACTCCAAAAGTAACGCCGAGAGAACTCCAAACATTTATGTCGATCACTATACCATGATATATTTCATGTATCCTGCAATGGTAAAAACAACGTGAGCTTGGGAAAGCTCAGTAATACAGAACTATCAATTGATGTTATAGGCACAAGCAGGTAATTGACAAAGCAATACTAACATGATGATCCATGCTACAACAGGTTTTATTCAAGATATTGATATTCGTAACATCGATATACTTAGGTAATAAAATTATTCTTTATCTGATCACCTGAGTACCAGACAAGATAACTATAATCCAAAAATCAGATGAAATGCAGATTATAAAAGTTAAACTGTGAATAATTAGTGTGTTTCATTAATCGCAGATTGGGGCATACGGAGAGTTTTAGACTTTAGTAAATTAATTATGTAAGGTAAAATTATAAAAGGGAGAGGAAAGTTTTGTTTTAATTACCTGACTACCCTCTAACCATACACTGATATATATATATATATATATAGCATTCCATAGTAGTATCCAGAAAGATTTACCCTAGGCCCATTCAGCCTAAGAGCTTAGCTAAGGGAATACCTTAGGTCCAGAAGGACTTACCAGCGCTGAGCCTACAGATCTTCAATCATATCCCAGAAATACCCCAAACCAGATAGTTTAAAAGATAGACGGAATAAGAAAAACAGTAATCATACATATATTTCCATGGTATCAGAAATCAGAGAGCATATTTTTTTTATATCAGACATAGTGGTATATTTTAGACAGACATGATTTATGGTTCGGATCAGAAAGAGAGAGAGTGTGTGTCTTAGTTTCAATACAGAGAATATATAAGTGTAAGGAACACACCAGATGGTTCAATTTATCACTCAGAGAACCTTGATAATTACAGATGGAAAAAACTGAACTTTAGTCCATGCTATATTGATTTTAAAATTAAGGAATTTATTCGAAGAGTCCGATAATCATCGTCTTCATTCAGGTGCTCAGGGTTTTGTACCTCATGGTTATTCAAAAATTTCGGTATTTCATGATTATGCAAGACTTCGAGAATAACAGATTTATTCAGGATTTAAACATACTCAGAGAGTACCAGAAAATTTATTCAAGGCCACTTTGACTCCCAAGGGCAATTTGGTAATTCAACCCAAGAGGGGTAAAATCGAACTCGCATTGCATGATTTTAAGTGGCTAATCCGACTTTCACAATCATTCGCTATAACCATAACCCATATTAATATGGTTCCCAGAATTTCGGTAAATACGAATCACAAGCGTTCTTTCCTTAATGCTAGCAACATCATAAGCTGAACCAAACACCTTCATATTCATTACTAACTTTCCACTGCGTGGTTGAACATGTCTTTATATTTGATAAACCAACCTTACAGTAGTAAAAGAGGTGGCCAATATTCCTAGATTTGGTTCCTCATCCTCTAGGATTAATACAGATATCACACTTTATCTGAATTAAGTCTTATCCCGGAGGATACAATTATGCCACAATATGAGGGTAATTTAGTTTTTCCAAGAATCATGGATGTCTAAGTCGTTGAAAAATTTGGTGCACAAATATATTTTGGTTATTACAGACATTCTGGCTCATCTTTGATCCTTTTGAATATTTTATTCATTTCTGAAACTCAAGGGCATATCTGTCATTTTAGAAAATTTATCAAATTCCGATGCTTGAAAATATTTCAGTCATTCTGGCACTTTCGTTATTTTTCAAACAATTCATTCATTTCAATTCTCGGACGTATATTCATCATTTTAGTTAATTTGACAATTAGTGCCAATGGATATTTCAGTCTCTTTGGTCATTCCAATCAGTTCAGCCTTATTAGTAATTTCAATCCTTTTAGTCATTAAATCAATTTAATCATTTACACCACTTGACTAATCCAGACATACGAATAGTTTTCCGTAAACTTGTCTTCGGAGACTTATTTAGAATTTGAGAAAATCCAAGTACATTATAATTTCGAAGGTTTAAGCTTTGATGCCATAACTTTCCAAGTAATTCAAGATTTTCAAATGAATCAATTGTTTTACCAAATTTAGTGTAGATTTATTGATCGCTTTCATTGTCATGGGCATTTTAGTCTTTCATATACCTCAAGGGCATTTTTATCATTTCTCAACCAAGCATTCTGAGCATTAGGTCCTTTACCAAAAAATGATCTGAAATGGAAAATTTTCGAGGTGAACTGTTTTATCGATTATTCACTGAACTTGGATTTCTTACCAATCATCAATTCCTTATTCGAGTCATTTGGGTCTTAACCAAATTATTATCTTTCAACGAAATCCATATAACTTTAAAATATTCAGGCATTAAACAATTTCATTCATGCATTAACCAATACCAACCAGTTTCGTAAAACATGCCAGATGTAGTAAAGTATTACCTTAAATCCTTGCTATATCAATCGACCCCTTGGAAACGACATTCAACTCACGAACCCGGATTCGACGTCCTCAACCTCTCGAATACGAAGATATGTGAATACCTTCAATTAAACATAATCCATAATCAATCCTTAGCTTTATCACAACTCTTAAACTGAAAAATTAGATACATGAATTATTGGGTTCAATGTCAGATTCGGAGGCTTTCGGATTCGAATTTCATAAAAACAGACTTCAAAAATAGACCCAGGACGTTGAAAAACATAAAATAAGGGGGTTTTGGAAATTTTGACTTTTTGGTCAAAGTCGACGTTGACGTCACCAGTCGAAGTCAACGCTGACATCATCCTGACATCATCGGTCAACGGTCAAGGTTAACACTAACATCATCAGTCAACAGTCAAGGTTAATAAGGTTAACTCAGTTGAGTTGACTCACTGGGTTAACTTGGGCGAGTTGACTCACTGAGTCGACTTGAACGGTTTGACTCGGTCAATGGGTTTCGGGTCGGGTCACGGGTCGGGTACAGGTTGGGCGGACCAAATTCACCAACTGGCTTGGGTTTAAACTCGGGTTGGACTCGGGTTTGGGCTTAGGCCGGGTTGATTATCGGGTTTGGAAAACCGAGTTAGAACCGTGTTAGCTTGGTTCAAGACCAGACCGGTCTAGGGCCGGTTTAGACCTTGGCATACCACGGTGGCCGAAAATTGCCAATTGTAATAACCCTTTTTATCCAAGTTACGCAAACCCGAAACTAAAACCCACACAACCCGACCCGAACTTGTAACCCAGAAACCTAAACTTAATTTCAAAAACCCTAACCCTAAAGATAAACCCAGCCGCCGCCATCCACTTTACTGTCCAACGCCACCGCCGCCGGCATCCATCTCCGGTCACCATCGCTATCACCGACAATCACCCAAAACCAAATTAAAATGAAATCCCTAAATAACCCTAAAACAAATCAACCATAAAGTTAAAATAAACCCTCTGCCATCTACCCATACCCCTAACCCTAAACCAAATCTAACCAAACCCATACCTTATCAACCATTCAACCGACAAGATCCACAAAATTCGATCTTCTCCCATCAAGCCAGATCTGTAAAAATAATAAATTAGGATAGTTGTTATTTTGAAGGGTTTATAAAACCCTGGGAAACAAATGTAAAGGGTTTTTTTGGTAGAGCTAAAAAATCAGAGAAGAGGGAGAAATTGAGAGAACTTTTGGATCTAAAAAATTGTAATCTTGTTTTTTTAGTTCGAAAAAAGGGGATTTCGGAGTAAAAAAAAATTGTAAGTTTAGAATCAATAAAAAATTTTAAGCTTTCCTTTTTGCATGTTCATCTATGCTCGAATCAAAAATAAAAAATCATAAATCTCATCAGATTCTTAGTTTTGAAAACTATTTTTTTTAATCCAAATCAAAAGTTTGTTGTTGTTTTAAACTAAATCAAGAAAAGTAGGGGAGTCGAAAGCTTACCTCGCCGGAAGCACCGCATGTCGTAAGGCCGCGAGGCCGGTGAACGGCCAAGAGGTTAGGAGGGGCGGCGCCGTCGAGGTTATGAGCAGAGGAGAGTTTTATTAGGTTTTAGGTTTTTTTTTTCAAACATTTTGAAGTGAAAAACAAAACCCTGCATATGTTTTAAGCTGGTAAACAAAACGACAACGTTTAAGCAGACCCGACCCGCGCAGTGACCCTGACCTGAAGGAGGATCCGCATTTTTCTGAGTTCTGGGCTAATTGCTCAGTTGGCCCCTCATCTTTTATACCGTTTTCATTTCGTTCAGGGTCAAATTTCAGTTCCAGTCCCTATTACTCTTTCCCGCCTTTCTTTCCATCCCCGTTTATTCCAATTTCTCTTCTTTATTTCACTTTTTATGCAATTTGGTCATTGTTTTATTATTTTATTTTTATTTTTAGTCATTTAGTTATAGTTGTTTGTATTTACACCTCTTATTTCATGTTTTTTATATTCCAACCTATGTTTTTTTATTTTGTTTCATGTTAATCTTTTTTATGATATTCTAGCCATGCATTTTATATTTGGTCGCATTCCTTAATCTTTAATTATACGATGTTTTATATGCTTAATACATGCATTATTGTTATTATTATTATCGTTATTATTATTGTTATTATTATCATATTTTATGTGTTAGATTAATATTCATGTTTGTATGTTTTAGAGTAGTATTTTATTTATGTTAGGGTTGTTTTTTATGTGTTAGATTAGTATTTTATTAGTATTTATTTTTATCGCATTGTATTTATTCATGTTTTAAGTTGCATTTCAGATATATTATTGTCAATGCGGTGCCCTTTTATCCGAGCGTAAACGGGGCCAGTATCAGACGTAGTGATGGTGGTTGGGCGTTTACTCTCGGATAACGGGGCTTTTAAAATTTACTCGCACTTATGACCAAATTTTAATTTAATCGTCACTTTAATCCGAAAAGTTTAATATTAATAAGGCGGTAATTATTAAAGTACCAATTTTGGGTGGTGTGGGGGTGCTAATCCTTCCCCATCCATAACCGACTCCCAAACCTGACATTTTAAAATCTCTGGGTTTTTTATGATGCCCGACCTACCTTAGTGGCCGGTGGCGACTCTATTTTTAAAATAATACAGTTTTTTTCTAAAACCTCAATGGAAGACATTTCTTAAAACACCCAAAATACTTAAACACCTTAAAACCTCATTTTTTAGATCGCTACAGATGGCGACTCCGCTGGGGACATTTTTTGGTTTTCAAAAATAAAAGAGAGTCAAGCTTTTTAAATAATTACCGCTTTACTAATAACGGAAATTCCGGATTAAAGTGACTATTAAACTAATATTTGGTTATAATTACGCGTTTATTTTAACGTATTTAAAATTTGGCATATAAACCCGTCTTTTTAAGTGGGGGAAAACGCTAATGCTTTCGTGAGGATATCGTTCCTCCGTATGGGCCTAGCAAGTACCTTCGGGGCTCGAGTACCATATGTTTTCGTGAGGATATCGTTCCTTCATATGGGTATAAGCGAATGAGTCCCTCTGAATTGAACCCGGTTGAAAGGAGCCTATAATGGGTGATGACCGGGGGCCTTACTACTCTTAGTAGGGGACAACAAGGACAATTCGGGTACCTCTTAGCACCAAAACTGCATGTAGAGAAAATAGAAAGCCCACCATTTTAGAGTCAGGCGGATAACTTAGGTGTTTTAGATGGGATAAATAGGATTGTTATGTTTGTTACCTTATCCACTTCGCTTTTTATTTAGGTATATATTGAGTTTATTCGGTACTAACTCATTTCTTTTTTGTTTTATTTTATTTTTACTTTACACATACTTTTGTTGCATTAGCATTGTATGACATTATATCTATTCATTTTGGCATTCACTGCATCACATATCATGATATTTTGATTTTTACATTGGTGCATTCGCATATAGGACATATACTTTGTTTCTTACACGCATTCATTTTGAGACTGATCCTCGGGATGCCCTGTGACAACAATACTAGGAAAGACGAAAGATCAATCGATTCAACATCCATACAGAACAAGAAGTAAGATAAAGATGGCAAATAAAGACAGACTAGATAGGATTGAGCAAAACTAGAAGACTTTGCAGGCAGATTTAACCCAAAAATTAGAGGACTAGTTAGCCAAGGCTCAGCAAGAGATAAATGATCAGTTTGCAAGATCTCAGCAGGACATACTGGTGAAATTGGCACAAATGCTAGGATGCAAGTTTCCTGAACAAGGAAAGGCCTCTGTTATTAACCCTGGGGCAGGTCCCGGGGAAGAAAATGAAGATATTATATATCCTCCAGGGTTCACCCCTACTCAAGCTAAAAGTCAAACAAACCATCGAGTGGTAATTTCTATGGAAAAGTCTCAACCACTTCAGGCTAGCGCCCTTATCCCGGTAAATTTTCCTGCCGCATCAGAAGCTAAGCTAGGGGGCAATCAGGCTGAAAATTTTGTCTCAGAGATGGACCAGTTGATTGAACCGGAGAAATCAAAAATTGAGACATCAAAAGAGATCGAGGAGCGTTGCAAATGACTCGAGGAAAAGATGCAAGCTATAGAGGTAGAGGATATCTTCAATGGATTTGAGGCCAGTGAACTCAGCTTTGTCCCAGATTTGGTGTTACCCCGAAATTTAAGATCCCAGAGTTTGAAAAGTATGACAGAACCAGCTGCCCTCGCGCTTACCTCACTATGTTCTGTCGGAGGATGACAGGATACAGCTGAGACGATAAGCTGTTAATTCATTGTTTTCAGGACAGTCTATCAAGATCTGCTGTCCGTTGGTATAATCAATTGAGCCGACATCAGATTAGGTCATGGAAGGACTTGGCCAAAGCTTTCCTAGAGCAGTACTGACATGTCAGTGACATGGTGCCAGACCGTTGGACCCTACAACACATGAAACAAAAGTCAAATGAAAGTTTCAAATAGTATGCCCAACGTTGGAGAGATGTGGCGGCTCAAGTTCAACCTCTGTGTTGCGCGTAATAAGTGCTACGCAATTGTGCAAGTATACACGTTGCAAGTTATAGTATAAAAGATATTGTCTCTACAGGGATTGGTGCCACTTCAAGAATCTAGCCTCTTGCACTGTAAAAAGTAAAAACACAAATAGAAGATTACATGAGTTTAACTAATAACTAAACTAGAAGGCAATTAAGTAAAAGGTGATGTAATTAAATGAGAGAGATAGGCCAGGTTATCGTGAGTTGAGGTGTGATAGTCGATTGGATCGTCTTGGTAAAAGAGTGCACAGGCAACTCAGTTGACGTGGCAACTTGCACAACGGGGTTGCCTTGGCAACTAATCGATGGTTGTCTGGGCGACTAGTTGGGCAACTACTTGGGCGTATGGGCAGCAACCTTCAAGGTTCGGAAGAGCGTTCTTCAATGGTTTCTTCTTATCCCTAAGTCAAAACTCTAGCTACTTGTGCATGCCTTGATAATACATCCCTGCGTGAATCAAGGGTGAACAACAACCAATCTTGCGCTCCTCTTAACCGTTGAAATCTTTAACTTATTCCTAAGCCGGATTAATCTTCACCATCAATAGATTGAATAAAGATCATATTCATTCATTTCTTGAATCTAACTCTCACGATATTAGATAAATAGATGAAGTTACGAGATCCTCTCCCAATTCACTCGCAAACAAGAATAAGAACCAAGAATGAATAAACATTGAATAGAAAAGTGCAAATTCTTATTACCTAAACAAAATCCAATAGTTTCTCACAACCACAAGACACAATAACCTTAGCCAAATAGATTTAGTTCATAGCTAGGTTCCAAAGAAACACAAGATAAAGAATCCCTAGCATGAACCTAATTGAACAAGAAAGAAAAAGATGAAGGATGAAGCTTGTCGAAATCCTCCTTGCCCTTGATGCTTGTCGAAAATTCTCTCCTCTCTCTCTCCCTTTGGAGTTGACGGCATGGCCTCTAATTTATAGGGCTAGGTCAAAGTCCTTCTTTGAGGAGGAAGCTAACTTGGAATTAAATTATCTTTAAAGAATATAATTCTTTATTATAATTATATTCCTTCTAGAACTTCTCCTATCTTCTTGGAATTTAATTCTTCTTTAATCTCTTCATGGAAATCATATTCCTTTGGGATTTAGCTTTGCTCTACGTCATCTTGGGTTTGTCTAGTCATCAATTTTGACTACCATATCACCTTATTCTTTGTCGACAATTGCCCTGGCAATTGGCTCGGCGTCTCCTTCATGCATTGCCCTAGCAACTAGCTCGACATCTCCTTCATGCATTGCCTTGGCAACTAGCCCTAACCTTGCTTTGGCAAGTGATCCTGCACATACACACAAAACACACCAAAGCAACATCTTTTCCCACAAAAACTACCAAGTTATGTAATCAAGCTCAACGATGGAAGGAAACATGGATTAATGCATGAATGGCTAATTATGCAACTAATATAAGCCTAAGTCTAACAATAATATGAGTAAAAAGGGTAAGAAAAATAGTACTTTTGAACACTTATCACACCCCCAAACTCGAACTATTGTTTGTCCTCAAGCAATGCATACTAATAATTACCTGCCAAGACTTCAATTTTCACAAACTTAGCTTTGAACTTGATTTCAATTCTCAGAACCGGGGCACAAAGTATGATTGGCTTTTCATTTTTTGGAAAACTTAGGAGTTACTCAGAATCAAACTATAATGCTTGTGAGTGTGTGCGGAGTTGTGTGCAAGTTGATTTTTCGGATTCTATGCAAACAAGAGGTTTTCAAATTACTTCATTGGGTTCTTTTTAACATGTTTTAACTAGAGCCAGTTTTGGGCACCTCTAGTGTTTTGTTTTTAGTTTTCTTAAGTTAATTAATTTATTCGACTAGAGCCGGTTTCGGGCACCTCTAGCGATCAATTTTTTTAGCACATGCTAGAGCCAATTTCGGGCACCTCTAGGGATCAATTTTTTAGCACATGCTAGAGCCAATTTCGAGTACCTCTAGCATTCATCCAATTTTTATTCTAATCCCCCAATTTGTTTAATTATCAACCTAAGTTCACTAGAATTCCTTAAATCAATCAAACCACAACAGTGTTTCATCAAATTTAGCATCATAGTAAAATTCTAAGTTTTTCCATGGTTATCCTAGAATAAAAATTCTATCAATTAAGTGCATTGGCAAAGTCATCATCGGATATTCATCAAATCTAGGCAATTCTTGTTCCAACTAAAGGCATGGCAAGCAATTATTGTTCCAACTACTAATAACAATCCCCCCAAACTCGAGTGAGGCATTGTCCTCAATGCATGAATTAAAGAAAAATAAAATTAACGAAAAATAAAATGCAAACGAGGACTTACTCCGAGAGTTCGTCGTCGTGGATGATTAGTTTCTTTTTGGTCAGTGTCTTGATTCTCTTGCTTGAACGCGATGGTTGTTTCCTTGTTGCCGGTGATGGAATCGATCCTCGTACGAGGTTGTCCTCATCGTCCTCTTCATCAATGTCATTGGCTTTTTGCTTGGAGGATTCAATTGGTGCGGTCTTTGTTGGTGCAATGGAGGACTCGTTCGAATCTGAAAAATCAGACAATGATTCCGTAGGAGTTGATTCGGGCATCAGTGCTTTACCTTTGGGTTTTGCAGTGGTTGTCGGGATGTCGTTAGCTTTGGTTGCCGTGGCATCTTCAAGGTTGGTTGCCATGGCATCTGCTTGTGCAGACACGATGTAGGTTGCCGTGGCATCATCTATTGCGGTTGCCGTGGCGACTGCTTCATTGGTTGCCGGGGCAAGGATATCGGCAGAAAAGATTGGGAACGGCACGCGATTGTCCGGGTACTTTTCTAGGATGACTTGGGTGATGACATTGTTGTGCTCCTTCATGTACTGCATGAACATTAGTTGCTGGTCTTCAATTTGCCTTAGGTGGCTCGCCAATGGTTGCAAGAGTGCTTCAAAGTATCACGGGTTTGATGGCCGAGTTGCCCGGGCGTTAGGTGCTTGGGCATTAGGGATTGCTGGGGCGGCAAAAGTTGTCGCGGCAATTAGAGGACTTGAGCATTTTTCCGGTGCCTCTCCCATTAGCTTTCGGATTTATGCTTGATTCCAACCGGACTTTGGTATGATCTTTTCATCGGTTGACTCACTTGGAACATGCATCTCCTTGCAAATATTAGAAATTAAGCAAGGGAAGAAAAGAGAACCCTTATCTTTTGAGCTACATACAAAAATCTCATCACAAATAATTTTTCTAATGTTAATGATGTGATTATGCAAAATAGAATGTATGAGCAAAATACGTGGTATATCAACGGTAGTATTGTGTGTGGTGGGCATTAAAGAAGTTTTAACAAACTTATTCCATAGTTTTGCCTCGGGTTTAAGCTGAAGGCGATTTACCGTGCCCTTGTATCTTTTGAGCTAAAATTTTTAGCTTTTGATGTAGAAAGTCACTTGAGTGTGAAGTTACTTTTTTAATCTTAATTATTAACATTAATATATTAAAATAATATTAAATATAATACTAATTATTATATTAAATTAATATTTTAATATTAAATACAATAATTATTATACATATTAAATATAATAATTATTAAAGTAATATTAAAAATTAATATTTTAAATAAATAATTTATAAAAAACTTTAACATTATAAAATAATATTAAATATAATAATTATTAATATATTAAATTAATATTTAGTTATATTACAATAATATGCATAGTTTAGAGGCTAAATTTTTATATTTAATTTAAAATTTTATATTAATTATTTAAAAATATTTGAAGTTTATATTTTATATATAAAAAATTATTAATAAATTGTCATAGATTTTATATACTTATTATTTAAGTTGATTTATTTTATATATAATAATATTAATAAATTTTATAATAATAAATTTAAACATCATATACGTTTATTTATTTTTATTTTATAATATCATATTAAAAATAAACAGTAATATTAAATATTTAAATTTTATCATTAACTTTTTAAAATTATTTTTATGCAATATTTCAAAAATATTTTTTAAAAGTAATATTAAACTGCCTCTAAATCATCGTAGTTGGTAATCTATCTGCTATGATTTTGTCGCCATTTGTCATGCGTCGCTAAAATCACGCGACAGTGTCGCCTTTTCTATGATTGATGCTGAGTTTTTGTTTTTGTCTGGACGAGACAACCTTTATACATAAAAAAGTTCAATATTCGGTACAAATACAATCCTATTCCTGTTTAAAAAGCTGGGTCGATCTGGTTCCAGACTTCCGGGAAAATACCCCCATTGACTCTCAACTAAAAATCAAAATCAAAGTAATCGGAGCTTTCGTCGCAGATGCACTTGGAAAAGACGCGTCCACACTTTTAGTTCCATGTGCCGCATACCGAACTCTGTTGACCTTTCATCCCCCATTCACACCAATTCATTGATTATTTTGAAAAAGAAATCTCAAAAAAATTTCAGCTCCAGATAATCCCCGTTGCTTATTGTAACTCTCATGTTGATTTTTCAGGTCGTCGCGTGTAGAGTAACTGAATCCCAAGTCCCAACTGGATAGACCCAGGTTTGATAATTGTTATTTCAGTTTTATTTCTTGAATTTTTTACTTTTAAATGAAGATGATGATGACCCAGAACTGTAGGGTCTTTGTTTAATACTCAATTTAATTTATTCGTTGCCATAATATGGTTGGTTTATATAGAATAATAATGAATTAAAATGCATTGATTGGAAAGAAAGTGACAAGTCGACGCATTTCTTGAAGTTATAATTCTGGGTTTCCTTGCTGGTGAGGGTTATGTGTACAAATTAATGCAAGTCGCTTTCTTTATTTTTTTTGTGAAAAATTTGGGTGTCTCGTTCAAAAAAAGAAGAAACATTTGGGTGTTAAAATTTCCTTGCATGGAAATATTTTATCTCTAGTCATCTCTTGCGTGTTCATCAATGGGAAAACCCACCTGCAATTTCTACTCCTGTTGTCTTTTCTTAGAGGTTCTTGAAGTGTTTTACTTATCAAAATTACTTGTATAGGTGTTTTTTTTCTTTTAATTCTCAATTTCCAAGAATTTTCCAATGGTGGGTTGAATGTTTAACATGGTATCAATTTTGGCTTTGTGATAAGCCTTGTACCGTTTTCGAGTTATGTTTTGTGCCTTGTAAAACGTTATAAGGTTGTCTACTTATATAGCTTATTAAAATGGTGTTATCCGATGTCTGTTAAATCTTGAGTTACTTATGATCTTATATTTGCTCTAATGCATTAGATTCTAACACGGTATCAAGCCCGGTCTTGACTTTCATATGCTCTTATATGCACGTTGAGGCTTGCAATTATTGCTGTTAATATAGGTTTGATGTTTTAATCAGTAGGTAGCTTTTGTACCTGTCACTGCCAGCAGCAGCCTTTTTGCATTTTAGTCTTTTCTTTCATATCAGTAATTCCATGGAAATTTCCTTTATTTAGTCTTTAAATAGTTTGATTTAGAATTAGATTTTAATAACTGTAATCCTTCACCCATTTTCATTTTCCAATCTTTTGATTCAAGAATCAAATGATATTTAACAGGTTTTAAGGTATTTTAGTTGGCAAGCTTTTGACCATATTCAATTATTGCAGTCATTTTATGAACTTATCCTATAACAGCTGACCGACTTTCAATGATTTTAATGATTGATCTTATTTGATTTGCAGGAGTTGCCATTTTATGTCATTGAACTCTTGGGGTAGCTTTGTTTGTTAAGATTATATTGGTTATGGGAGGTAAAAGCTCAAAGGATTTGAGTGGAAGAGGGTATCCGACAAGCAGATCCGGTGGTTCGGATTCTTGGAGTCACTATGGATACCCTCCTCCACAATCAGGATATCCCCCACAAAATCATTATTATACACCACAGCATCACTATGCTCCACCTCCCTCAAGTAATTACGGATCGCAAACACCCCGTCGCGGGCATAAGATTGTGAAATACTCGAGGATAGATGATAACTACCAAACACTGGACCAGGTTAGCTTCTTGTTGCTGTGCAACTCTTATGACTATAAGAGTGTTTTCTGTTTTGCCCTTGTCTTAGTTAACATGAAGAAAGGGTGTGGTTGGTGGTTTGTCCAAATTGAACATGATATCTATGACCCTATTTTTCTCGCACTCGGCTGTGAGTGTTGGATATGGGGTATGCCTTTGACACGGGTATACCCAATTTTTTCAAGTTTGTCTGCATATTAAGAGGGTTTTTAGAGGTTTCGATCTTGATGTCAATACCTGGCAGACACTTATGTTTGACACGGGTATTTCAAGAAAAGTGAAGAGTTGGAGACTTGGAGTAACATCGCTAAGAATATCTGTCACCTGACATGAAAGCCTAACAAAGAACTCGATTGTCAAAGACATAAAAACTAGTTTAGACTTGTCAAAAAATTGTTGAACTTCAACTATTTAGATGGAAAGAACATCATTTCTCTTAACCTTTTTCTGTCAGCTATATAGTATTGCAGTTGAAAATATTTTGAGCCGAAAACTGCATCCGGATGCTATGTTATCTGATATGGGTATGCTCAAAATTTTCTAGATTTTTTCTTCATGTATTTGGAGGGTCATATTGATATACCTGTGTCCATATATATATTGAATACGGATGTTTGACCCTGGCTCTTCAAGAACAATGAAGAGTCATGGACTGCCAAAATTTAATTGGGGTGCCTCATGAGTACTGGAAATGGATCAACTTATGGTTTTTCATTTAGGAGATTCATTTAATTGACAACAATAATGTATCGTCTAGCTTGTGACAAATTTTGCAATGGTTTTAAGTTGATATTTTCCTGTTTCTGCATATACGTGGATACTTGAATCATTTAGATGTTACATGTGTAAAATTTGCCCATCACGGAATATCTATTTATCTACGTAGATAGTTTGTACTTCATAAAATTATGAAAAAAAAAACATCTTCAGTAAATGAAATTATGGACTGCAGGTTACTGCTGCCCTTGCACAAGCTGGTCTTGAGTCCTCTAACCTTATTGTTGGTATCGATTTCACAAAGAGCAACGAATGGACAGGTATAACTTACTGATTCTATCCGATGCGTAGCTTTTTTTAAACGACCTGCAACAGGCCACTTAACTTTGGAAACCAGGTGCAAGGTCATTCAATCGCAAAAGCTTGCATCACATTGGGAATGGCCAAAATCCCTATGAACAAGCTATATCGATTATCGGACAGAGCTTATCTGCTTTTGATGAGGATAACTTAATTCCGTGTTATGGATTTGGAGATGGTAAAGTTCATTGAAAGTGTTTTCTTACAATTCTACGTTAATTTGATTTCTCTATTTGGATTATTAAATTTATTTGCTTCATATGTTTTCAGCATCAACACATGATCAAGACGTCTTCAGTTTCTATCCCGATGAGAGATTTTGCAATGGATTTGAGGAGGTGCTTGCACGATACAGAGAAATTGTTCCCCAGCTTCGGCTTGCTGGTGCCAAATTTATACTTGATCCATTGGATTATTCTTGGTATAAATAAATCTTGAAGTCGAACCACAGCAGCCTTTTTATTTTTGTTTATGGCAGGACCAACATCTTTTGCACCCATCATTGAAATGGCCATGACTATCGTCGAGCAAAGTGGTGGTCAATACCATGTTTTGCTGATAATTGCTGATGGACAGGTAGTATGTAAGAAGAGAACTCGGGGTTTCTATGTTTCAATATTTGATTGAATACACTCTGGTCTAGGAATAGACAGAAACTGAGACGTGCTCCGAAAAACAGTGGGGATCTTGACTTCATATTAAGTGGGTTAAAAAAAATCAAAGTTAAATGAACTAAGTGGAGTTAAGTGGGTTGAAATATATTTAATTTCTCCCTCTACCCTTAAACTTTTCTATTTTTACAAGGATTCTCTAGAATCAAGTGACCCCACTAAAACCTACTTAAATCCGCCCCTGCCGAAAAACTCGACTAGAATAACAAAATATTTGGTTACGAGGATAGATCATCTACTAATCATTGGGTATAGGGGGTTTCTATCCCTCTAAATCCAAAGAGAGTTTACTGCCAATATCGATAAGGCAACTCCGAGCAAATGGATTGGACAAACAATTGTCTGTGAAAGACAACTTCGATTTTACTCTTACGATGAGTTGACCATAATATATGTCCTGGTGAAATCTGGATCACAGTTTTCCGACATTTTTTGTTTCATATATCTCCTAGGTGACAAGAAGTGTCGATACACAGCATGGCCAGCTTAGTCCCCAAGAGCAGAAAACAATTGATGCAATCGTTACAGCAAGGTGACTGCCGCTAACTCCCACTTGCTTAGATTGTCCCGCACCGTATGATCTAACATGGTTCATTTGGTTGCAGTGAATTCCCCTTGTCAATTGTCCTAGTCGGGGTTGGTGATGGACCTTGGGACATGATGAGGGAGTTCGATGATAACATCCCTGCTCGTGCTTTCGACAATTTTCAGGTGAGCGATTTTTTATGACTTGTTATTGTTGAAAACTGTAATTTACTATTGTCTTTGGATGTTTCACGGTTCTCTTCCCTTTTTGTCCACATGTTCTTAGTTGTTAATTGCCACTTCTTTTTTGCCTTACTAGTTTGTGAACTTCACTGAGATTATGTCGAAGAATACGGATCCATTGAGAAAACAGGCAGAATTCGCTCTTTCAGCCTTGATGGAAATACCTTCTCAGTATAAAGCAACTATCGAGCTCGGCCTATTGGGGTAGTTATCAAATTTGTTATCTATGTTTCTTTGAATCTTCATTCTTAAAGTACCCGTTTTTAGCACATTTCCGGGCATCCATATGGGCCATATGACCCTCTCCAAGGATTCTTCAAATATGCGAAAAAACTTCAAAATAAATAAACATATTAATCTCAAACACATACTTGTATTCAACGCCTATGTTCATTTTTCCATAACTGTTAGTAATGTATCATTAATTTCTAATTCTTTTCTTTTTATTGATAAACCAGAAGAAGAAAGGGAGATACTTCGGAGAGAGTTCCTCTCCCACCTCCCATGTACGGTGCCTCATCTTTCAATAACCCAAAGTCTTATTCTCGCTCGCGCAGTTTTCAGCAGGATGCATCTCCGTATTCTCAATCCAGCAGTTTTAAGCAGAATGTATCCCCGTATTCTCGCTCAAGCAGTTTTCAGCAAAACATACCTCCGTATGCTGGATATGATAGTGCTGCTACCACAGCCACAGATCCGTCTTATGATACTGCAGCTACCACAGGCGCGGGTCCATCTTCGAGCTCCCTTTACGATAATCGGGTATGCTACACCTTCCATGGAAATATTATTGTCGTTATTAGAATTACCATTTCATAGGAACTGCTACGCTTTCACGCCAGCCTTACAACTATGGTACCTATCCTTTCGTTTTTTTAACCCTTTTGTCTCTCAATCTCGACAGGTTTGCCCCATTTGTCTTAGTAATCCCAAGGACATGGCCTTCGGTTGCGGACATCAGGTTATATTCGACTTCTTTTAAGATTCCGATGTCTTTGAAAAATCTTTGGAGGATTATTCTGATAACAATTTCCAATGTATTGACATCTTCCTTTTCCTCTATTATTCTTCCTTAAAATCTGACAGACTTGTTGCGAATGCGGGGAGGACCTCCAAATCTGCCCCATATGTCGGAGTGCCATCCAAACTCGGATCAGGCTTTATTGATCAGGCTTTGGAACCGGGTTTTTTGGTTCAGTAGACGGCTGAATCGAGCATTCGATGTCCGAAAGCAATTGAAGGTTAGCCCTTGACTATGATCTGAAAGAATAAAAAGACATATAGAAAGTTTCCACTGATGAGCCTTTTACCAGCTACCAAGAGATCCTAATATGTATAAGTTAAGGGTCATAATCTTACAATTTGATATAATGTTTATACTAGGCAGACCCTTCTCCATCCATAACTCGAAGAAATACCGAGTGCTTTAACATGCTCAATCTCATGTCCTTCTATGTATTGTACCAACAACAATATCTACCGAGTTAAACTCAATCGGTTGTTTATGATAATTTTTAAGTGTTCGATCTTATATGGAAAGGTGTTGTAAAAAATTGAGTTGTAAAATAATAATAATAATAATAATAACACAGATTTCAATCTATATCTCGAATCTGGCTTGAATTTGGAAAGTAAAATTGTATTTATCCTTAATTGAATTGGACAATTATGAGTCGAATTTATTGTAACTCAACATATTTTTTAACAAGAACTTTAAATTTTATCTAAATCCTTTTTGATTCATATTCTCATTTTTTTACGTTTACACATAGATGATGCAGTCAATTGGGAAGATTTTAAAATTTTCCATTCTCAATTTTATAATTATTAAAATGTTCATATTTTAATTTATAATTATTTTTATATTTAAATTATGAGAAAAACTTCAATACATAGTTTGTGTAAACTTTAGTTTACACATACTTTTTAGTTTTAGGGGCTAGGGGTTTAGTTTAAGTTTTAGAGTTTAGGGGTTTGGGTTGTAGGGTTTAAAATTTAAGATTAGTGTTTAGAATTTAGGGTTTAGGGTTTGGGGTTTAATTTTTTAGGGTTTAGATTTAATTTTGATTTATAATAAAAATATGCGAGCCGTGTAATACACAGCTTGCGTATCAAATTTAAACCCTTAAATTATATATGTGTTTTTAATTTTATCATTATACACATGGGATTGTGGTACATGATTATTTTATCGGTCCACAACAAAATATGAGGATATTATTGTTCACTGACAATAGCATATAATAGAAATAGATTAGACTATTTCATCTTTCTTAAGGTGTATGTAATTGTATAATCAAAATCTGAAAGTCTCTCTGCAACTTCATAAAGGGGCTGGCAGGGTCAGTACTCGTGATCTACTCTTACAGTCTATTTTTTTAATATAGACTTTGTAAAATTTTAAATTATAATTTATTTTATTTATTTTAATATTATAGAGTGTGTTGTTTTAGTGGTAAAGTGTGCACAGAAAATTAAGTTTATTGCACTTGAAATTAGTGAATCGAATCTAATTGATGATGTTTTCAGTCTTTTATTCTTTTTAGGCTTAGGTGTAAGAAGCCTTTGAACTTTTGAAAAAAAATCAATTAAGCCTTTAAATTTTTTTTGCACTCAGTTAAGCTCTTGAGCCAAAAAATTAAATTAATTAAGCATTTTGACCAATTTTGACCATTAAATCTTGACAATTATTATTTTTAGATATTACTGACACATGGTACACTACAATTCTATCATGTTGCATTTACATATTTATTCAAAAAAATGTTTTTTATGTTTTATACGTTTTTAGAGCTTCTAAACAATTTTTTAAATAAAATAAATTTTGTTGAAAATTTCAAGTCGAGACACTGTGATATAATGCACTACACCAACGTATCAAAAAAACTATCGAGATTTAATGGTCAAAATTGGTTCAAGAAATTAATTGATTTAATTTCTTAGTTCAATGGCTTAATTGAGTGCAAAAAAGTTTAGAGGCTTATTTGATTTTTTTTTCAAAACTTCAATAGCTTTTTATACTCTTATTTTTTTAGGCCTCTAAACTTTTAATTCCTGGCTTCGCCCGGGATGATAATGCGACAATTCAATTAGAAAATGTTCTTGTGTGACCAAAATATAAACTTATTCATAATTGAATACTAAATTTAACAGAAAAATTAACGTCCATTTGAGATTTATTCACTTAGTGATTTGACTGTTATACAATCCATTTTTTGAAATACGATGACATGTTTATATATTTACAAATAATAGGTTGACTTGTGTCGCAATTTATCCAAAAATAAGGAGACAAGTGCATGAAAATTACAAAATAACCGTCGGTTAGGGATTTGAAAAACCTTTCCCACTCTGTTCATTTCCAAGGACTGAAACACTAAAAAGAAGAAGATCGGCGACGAAACAGTGAAAGTCGGGGGAGAATGGCGTTGGCCTTCGACGACTACGGGAGACCATTCATTATACTAAAAGAGCAAGAGCAGAAAACGAGGACCAGAGGGCTCGAAGCTCAAAAACCCAACATTTCCGCTGGCAAAGCTGTCGCTCGGATCCTCCGAACCTCCCTACGACCCAAAGGCATGGATAAGATGCCCTAAAGCCCCAACGGCTATATCACAATCAGTTAATTCCTTTCCACCTCTTCCCCCCCCCCCCCCTAATTGCTTACTTGATCGTTAAGTTTCTGGTTACTCAATAGGGTTGTTCGAAAGATGATTTCCGGTTTTGGATCTGTTTGACATGAACATTGAAATGAGAGGGTAGATACATTAAGCTATTTGACGATGAATGTAGGTATTAATGGCACTTTTAGGATTTGTAGTTACTTTATGGAACTTCACTGGTTTTTGAACTGCAACTTTGGTTTAGGTAAGGTTACCGTTGATTAATTTTTCTGAACTAGGGTTATGAGCTTAATGTTTCAGGACGTAGCTTCTTGAAGTTTATGTTGCCGGAGTATATGTTAAACTTAAGGATGTTTGATTTGTTAGTGGAATTATACATAGATTGTGTTCAAAGTTTCCTGATGTTCTCTTTTGGTTTGATATTGATAGCAAATGATGGGGCAACGATATTGGAGCAGATGGATGTTGACAATCAAATTGCTAAGTTGATGTTTGAGCTGTCTTGAAGTCAGGACTATGAAATTGGTGATAAAACAACTGGTGTTGTCGTCATGGCTGGGGCACTTCTAGAGCAGGCAGAGCGGCTATTAGAATGTGGGATTCACCCCATCCGGATTGCAGAGGGTTATGAAATGGCTTCTAGAATAGCTGTTGAGCATTTGGAACATATAGCTCAGAAGTTTGATTTTGGACCTGCAAATTTAGAGCCTTTGGTTCAAACACGCATGACCACTCTGTCCTCAAAAATGTAAGTTTTCTAGCTTTTCTTCTTTTTTTCTCGTGGTATATTGCTGTATTAAATACAGTTTCTATTTCCCTTACCAATGTTCAGATCACAATAATACATTGCTAGAAACATTATTGTTATAACTATAACGGGATAATACTAGCTTCTTCTGTTGTCTGGCTAAATATTTTCTTGCCTTTTACCCTGCTATAAGGAGAAAATTGTGTCTAATTTGTTTCAGGATGTTGCTGTTGTAAGTGAAGGCTAATTCATATGTATATGCCATCTCACGTACATGTCTGGTAATTGTGATATCCTTTCTCCACCACCTGGTTTTTCCAATCAAATTAGATAATGTGAGAAAGGAGCCATGGTGGTCGGAGATGCAATGAATGATGGTGGTTTGTGTGTGATCGGTGGTTAGGAATTTGTTGTTTGAAGAAGATGAACATGATATTTTCCAGAGAGAACAATGTGTTTCTCTGTATTTTCTTATTATTCTTAATTATCAAATGTATACAGAGTAAGCCTTTAAATAGGCTAATATAGAGTTTTAATATAACTAAAACTATACTTTTATCTTTAATTTAAATAATACTTATTCTTAATTTAAATAAGACTTCTAGTAAATCTAAACTACTAATTAGGAATAAACTCTAATTACATATTAAATAAAAACTCCAACATTCCTCGTCAACTTACACTCCCCTCAAGCTCTAACACTTCTCGGATATCTTACACTCCCCCTCAAGCTGGTGAGCAAACGTAGTAGAGCACCATCTTGGATATTGGATGTGATGCCCTACTCATATTTCTTCTGTTGTTTCTTAAAGAAAAATGCTCCCCATTCTCGGGAGTCTTTGATTTGAAGAGTGAAAAGAAAACCATGATGTTCTTGCGTAGGAATTGTTGATGCCATTCAACTCATGGTACGCTTAAGATAGTTGATGCATCAGTTGGAATATCAAGACTGCTTCACAGGATGCTCCAAAGATGCGCCTCCCGACCAAAGGTCTGATGCGAACGATGTAGGAAGTGATCACAGGAATCTACACTCCCCTCAAGCTGGTAGTTACACAGACTAGAGTTCCAGCTTGGATCTTTGATATAGAATCCCTTGAAAAAATATTATCTAGTTTTTAAGGTTAAACTAGAACCTCTTCTCCTATCTTTTAGGATGGATGGCTAAGATAGAACCAAATAGTTTTTAAGGCTAAACTATAACATTTTCATCTATCTTTTTGATTGGCTAAGATAGAACCATTAAATAGAGAACAAAACAGTAAAATTAAACGAGTAGAAATTTTACCAGAGATGTAAGATTCCAACGAGAAAGAAGCTAAGGAACGAGTGCGACCTAATGACAACAGCGAAAAAGAAAAACGATGTGCATCTGGAAAATCACATCGTCAATCTGTTTCAGATTAGAGATGGCAGCAATGGTGACGGCATCAAGACCGTTGTTGGCTCTGATACCATGTGAGAAAGGGGCCATGGTGGCCGGAGATGCAATGAATGATGGTGGTTTGTGTGTGATCGGTGGTTAGGAATTTGTTGTTTGAAGAAGATGAACAGGATATTTTCCAGAGAGAACAATGTATTTCTCTGTATTTTCTTATTATTCTTAATTATCAAATGTATACAGAGTAAGCCTTTAAATAGGCTAATATAGAGTTTTAATATAACTAAAATTATACTTTTATCTTTAATTTAAATAATACTTATTCTTAATTTAAATAAGACTTCTAGTAAATCTAAACTACTAATTATGAATAAACTCTAATTACACATTAAATAAAAACTCTAACACTCCTCGTCAACTTACACTCCCCTCAAGCTCTAACACTTCTCGGATATCTTACAGATAATCATGGTTGCTATCAGTATGATGTTAAATACAATTAATTGCCTCTGTATTTCTTCTCATATAGTAGTCTGGAACTGGATTGGGTGGCACGTGGCTCGATTAAATATGAACTTTAAGTGAGACTCCTAATATTGGAATTCAGGAAAGATATTCAAAGATATTTCTTTTGTGCATCCATTGCCAAACTGATGTATTTTGTGTATCATGAATGTGCAACCATTTTTAATTGTTTTGTAGTGTAAACCGGTGCAAGCGTGCTTTGGCTGAAGTTTCTGTTAAAGCAGTTCTTTCCTGTTGCTGATCTAGAGAGGAAAGATGTCAATTTAGATCTGATCAAGGTTGAGGGAAAAGTTGGAGGAAAATTGGAAGATACTGAGCTAATATGTGGAATTACTGTTGATAAGGACATGAGTCATCCTCAGATGCCAAAGCAAATTGAAGATGCAAAAATTGCAATATTAACTTGCCCATTTGAGCCACCTAAGCCAAAGACTAAACATAAGGTATAGATTGATACGGTGGAAAAGTTTCAGACTTTGCGTCAGCAAGAGCAAAAGTATTTTGATGACATGGTTCAGAAATGCAAGGTATGACCACAGATTGGAGTTATGAGGAATTTCCTTTTTCAATTTTCAAGTTGATCTTTTCACATTCTGTCTTGCATCAGATTATCCTCTTTCGTGTGCGTGTGTGTTTTGGGGGTGGGGGGTATTATTCTTTTGGCCACCTTAGTAATTTTGGGATAGGGTTGGACAACTTGTTCTGATAGTAAAGTTTATTTCAGGATGTTGGTGCCACTTTGGTTATCTGTCAGTGGGGGTTTGATGATGAGACAAATCATTTATTGATGCACCGGAATTTACCTGCTGTCAGATGGGTTGGTGGTGTGGAATTGGAACTTATAGCAATAGCTACATGTTTGTTTCTGTTTAGTTTATTTTTCATTTGGCATCATGCTGGTGGATTTCATGATAGATTAATATTTTCTAGGTGAATGTGCAATCTTAATCTGCAATGAATAATCTAATCATATTTATCTTTATAGGTGGAAGGATTGTGCCAAGGTTCCAGGAGTTGACCCCAGAAAAGCTGGGAAGGGTATGCTAATTCTTTCCTTGTCTATCCTACATTGCTTAGAAATGTGTGCTAGATGAATTCCTCGTTTGGGAATTTTCCATGCATTAGATAGAGGACAACTGGTAAAAGCTCAAGCGAGATGATTCGGCATTGAATGACTTTTAGTTTAAGCAAGCACTGGATCTTTGCTCATTTGGACTAGCAATTCATGTTTGATGAAGTTTTTATATTTTGAAATCTTAGGTTAATCCCCCTGGCATATCATCTTACAGGAAACACTTATTTGCTCCTTTTTTCTATTTTCTTAGGTTGGTTTGGTCAGGGAGAAGTCTTTTGGCACCACAAAAGATAAAATGTTGTACATTGAGCACTGTGCGAATTCAAGGGCTGTAACCATATTTATTCGTGGAGGTAGATTCGTTCACCTTGTTCTATTTGGTTGCAGTTGAGTTGTGTGGTTTGATTTTGTTCAATTGATAATATAGTTACCTCTAACCAATCATTAGAATGGGAACTATTGACAATATGATTGTTCTCGACATGGTGATTTGATTTTGTATCTTAAACTGGCTTAAGCCCACACACATGTTCTACTCTGTGAATTACTTGTGCCTATTTTCCTGTTCCTAAATTATTGTTATGCCTCCTGGTCGACACGGTAGAGGCCCTTTGGCAACTTTATTGGAGAGTTTCAGAGCGAGGCTTTTTTACTAACTTTAAAAGTGGATAAACAAATAGGAAAATTAATAGGTTGAAGAGAATCTGAGGCTAAGTTTACATGACACTTTTAGACACATTCTGAGGCATTTCTTGCTTCCATTTTAGTAGATTGCAATCTACAGCATTCTTGTTTTGGGATGTTGAGACATTTTTTCCTGTTCAATACAGAATCGATTGGGAATTTTTAAAGTTATTTATTGAGAGACTGAAGCAACAAAGTGATGAATATACCGAAGTGCAATGCACTAAGCTAAATTGAGATGGTCTGGCGTGTATATATATTTATCTATATTTCTCATGGACTGTTTCCATTTGTGTTTGATGGTGCTTTAGGAAACAAGATGATGATAGAGGAGACAAAGCGCAGTATACATGATGCACTGTGTGTGGCTAGGAATCTCATTTGCAATAATTCTATTGTCTATGGTGGTGGCTCAGCTGAGATTTCTTGCTCAATTGCTGTGGAGACTGCTTCAGATAAATATCCTGGAGTTGAGCAGGTAAAGAAGTAGCACGTTGAATCATCTTGATAGATAGTGTTCCTTTTTTGTTGTGGTAATTATATTTTCTATCAATTTTTTATCTGCAGTATGCAATCCGGGCATTCGCAGATGCTTTAGATGCTGTCCCCATGGCTCTGGCTGAAAATAGTGGGCTCCAACCCATTGAGACATTATCAGCAGTGAAATCCCAACAGATTAAGGTAAATTACTTAGTAGTATGTTGACTTTGATCCCATATAATCTTCACCTCCATGGAGTAATATAATTATTATTATTTTTTGTATCTGATGTGCAGGAAAATAATCCGCACTTTGGGATCGACTGCAATGATGTTGGGACTAATGATATGCGTGAGCATAATGTCTTTGAGATGCTGATCGGGAAGCAGCAGCAAATCTTGCTTGCAACACAAGTTGTTAAGATGATTTTGAAGATTGACGATGTCATTTCCCCATCTGACTACTGAGCTTCGCGGTCAGCTGGAGGTTAGCCAGTTTGATGTTTTTGAATTCTTCACTGTGAAACCACGTGTTCACTTTAGACATTAGAGAAAGCATGTTTTGCTTATAATTTTTAACTGCCATCCCCTTGGTTGATAGAGTTATCACTCTTATTGTTACATGTTGCTTGTTTCTTTTTCTAGTGACTTTCAATAACCTATGGATCATTCAATAACCTGTGGATCGTTGGCACTAGTTCTTCCCCTGTATGTAATTTGAATTTTGGTTGTTTCCCTCTAATCTTTACAGTACTTAATGTCATATAAAATATGACGAGTATATTCAATTCTTCTGAATGTTTTTTTTTTATTTCATTCTCTTGTATCCATTATATTATGAGTTGCTGCTTCTTGTTTCTTTCTTTAACCACTTCCAATCAATCACCTATGGATCATTCTCTTCTATTGACAACTGTTAGCAACTTTAGGGCCTATAAACCATTTTCATAGGAAGCTGACCTTGTAGATTGCCAGAGGGAGGATCATTTTCTTATATTCCGTTCAAATGTGTGGGACATTAGAGTTTAGACAATAAAGGCTATAAACCAAATCGACCCAGACTCGAATATAACCATTAGGTATGGATATTTGAATGCAACTTAAGTAAGTAGGCAATGAACCTTAACAGATATTTGATTTATTAACAGCTTTATGGCCAATGTGCTAAACCATTATCTTAGGAAATCAACCTTGTTGCACTGCTCAGGGCCCCTTGCTAACCTAGCTTAAAAATGATAAATCTTCACAATGCTTCTGTTTGTTTCTATTTACAACATAAACAGAGGAATCAAGTGCAATTTAGTGGCATGATAAGTTGGAAAGGATGACATGGTCTAAAGCGATTAGAGGAGAAATTCATCTGAGTTTCTAATTGAGATCGATATCCACTCGCTCGGGTCTACTCCTTTCTGTCTGATTGTTCATTAGCTCTGTGCCTAGCTGACCCTTATCTCCTGCCCCAAACGCATAAAGCTTCCCTGATTCAGTGAGTGCAAATGTATGGGCATTCCAGTGTATTGAGTTTGTAAGGCTAATCTGTACCACCTTTTCATTCACTTGCTTCAAGGACTTCACCAGTTTTGGGCTCAACACATTGGCATGTCTGTTCCCCTGCCACATTAGCAATAAACCGAAATGTTGATAGTTACTCGATCACTTTTTAATTTTTAACTTCCAGTCAATTTCTCCGGACATGGATGTGTCCTACATGTGTACACTCATTTTTTCCCTAAATTTTTTCATATAACTTTTGGAGAATCGTATCTTCACACCCATATCCAAAAAATGTATGCCAGAAATAGGTGCCAAACACTCCTACTTCTGAAGAAAAAAAAGTCCATGTAACATAGGATAATATTTTATTTTCAAAATAATTATAAAACAGTAAAATAAGGTTTAAAGGGAATGGAAGTTCAAATCTGTCCTTCAGCTGCAGTATTATGTCCTAAGCTAGCAGATTCCCCACAACCAACAGAATATACATCACCATCTTCAGATACCACAAAAGTTGTACAGTCCCCTGTAGCAACATGAACTGCTTTGACATTGCTGAATGCCTCTACCACCTTCGGGACCGATTCACAATCTTCATTTCCGTGACCTAAGCACCCGTAACGTCCCCAACCCCATGTGCAGACCCTTCTGTCCCGACCCATGACAGCTGCATGCCAAGCACCGGCAGCAACCACCATTGGCTAAAGGTTCAAAAGTTGAAATTGTTCGATTAATCGAGGGTGCTTTTCATCCGTTCTTGAGCCGTGTCCTAGCTTTCCACCCAAGCCACACCCAACAGAGTACACCGACCTAATGTTTCAAAAAGAATTGGCACACTAGTAAGTAATTATTCCTGCAACACATTCAAATGAAATGACCAAATAATGACATGCCTAAGCTCTGTTGCCCCACTCTTAATTTTACTTGAAATACCCATGTTCAACACATATTCGGATAGGATTCTTGGAGAGTCATGTTCTTGTACCATATCGAAAAATGTGTATGATATAGGTGTTGGACACAAGTAATTCAAGAAAAATGAAAAATCGGAACAATGTCTGCATGGCAGCTTGAAAAAAAAGTATTTGGATACTAACATGCCACTTGGTTGACAAGCTAGGCAAAGAAGGTAGCAGCAGTACCCAGCTGCAATTTGCTCAACTGGTACATTCTCTAGTTCCCCCAAAAGAGGTTGAGGCTCAACATCATTTGGCTCAGTTTGGTGACCAAGCTTCCTATCTTTGCCCCAGGAGAATGTGTAAACTCTGCCCTCTCTTGACAACACGGCCGTGAAAAAGTTTCCAATTGCAGTTTGCACGACAGATATGTCTTTCAAAGACTCAACGAGTTGCGGGGTTGTAACTAGGCTAGTTCCTTGAACCCCGAATTCCGCTTGACCATATGAATCCTTTCCAAAGGCATAAACTCTACCAGCATCACTTACTAGCATCGTCCGACCAGCCCCGGCTGCTACTTGAATAATTCGAATGCCTTGCAAAGATCTACAACATAATGGAGTTCCATTAACTCTTTGCATTTACACTTTCACAGTTTCATGCATGCACAGTGATTAAGATATTGGCAACCTTATTTGCCGAGGGCACCATTCTTCTTCCGTAGTGCCATGTCCTAACTGTCCTGAGCTATTAGATCCAAAAGAGTAGATTACACCGGCTGATGTCGCAGCAATGCTGTGACCAGGCCCTGCAACTGCCTGTGATTTCTCCCTCCTGCAACATATTTCCCCAGCCTGCAGAAACCTGAGGACCAATTTCCACGAGCCACCACATTTTTGCTTCAAACTTTGACGTTCTTCATCAGTCATCGGCTTAAATATAGCTCTTTCCTGGCACATATCAAGAGCGGCAAGTCTGATATCGACAATTCATAATCGGGGGCGAAGTTTGCCTGCCGCTTAAAGAAGGAACATGTTGCCTGGAAACAGCATATTTACAGAGTTAAATCAGCCACCATTATCAATTCTAACATTTTAAAACAGCTTCATTTTCAACTTGCCTCTAGATTCGCAAGATCTAGAGGGTCCAAATTACACGCGGTAAGAATATGAAGAACAATGGAAGGATTTGCAGCTAAGGGGAATTCCCCAGGAAATGAATCCCCGAAGCAAGGCCAAACTTGTCGTGGAAATGCTGGTCCAGAAGCTGCAACGATAGCGGTAATCGGTTGATCAGGAATGTTATGGTATCTTATAGTCGGAGTTCCGCTTGTTGTGGCATCCATGGGCACTGCCCAAGTTATGCAGTGCCCCCCCAAACTTGACAATGAGATGATCTGAATTGCTGAAACTCTTTTAGGAAAAATGAGATTAAAAAATCAACATTAAAAAGCAAAACTCAGATGATCCAAATTACTTACTGAATACTACAACTTTATCAATTGTTGGTTCAATTCACAAATGCCAAGAACATCTGATTCAACAAACTTCAAGTCTCAAAACCTACAAATAGGACAATGCAAAGAGATTCTCATAAAAAATCCTCATATCACAAGAGAAAACAAGAACAATTTACACCTCAAATTATGTGATTATTTCACAATTCACAAATCACAAAGCAAAAACCACTCTTAAAAGTTGTCATTCATATGGTTTGGGTTTGAATCTCGACATTCGATCACTCTGTAGAAGAATAAAACTTTGAAGAGAACACTAATCCTCCATGTAAAAAGAATTCTAAACTCGGATGAAAACCCAGACAAAAGGCAAAGTATGATCATTGACCTGAGTAAAAATCAAGCAAAATCAACATCCACCGTTCAAAAAACAGGGGATTTGAGTAAAAAAAATTCATGGTCAAGAAAAATGAACTTACTGAAAAACCCAGATCATCAAAATCTTCAGATAATAATAAAAAAATCCAAAGAACGAAATAGAATACATGTTTAAATAATATGATCATTAGTTCACTACAGATCAAGGCAGAATGACATAGAGGTCGAAAATTACATGTTACAAAGACCCATGATTCATCAAAACCCAGCTGCATCTGTCAATAATCGAAGAGAATTACAACCCCAAAATCAGAAGAAATACTTATAAAAAAGAGAGGAAATTTAATTATTTTTCTCCATCTTTTTCGAAGCGATGAGACCCCCCATTGATTTATACTTCTTCCATGGGACAACTTTTACATGTCAACTTCCTCTAAACTATTGTAGTGATTAATTTATTTACTTTTTCCCATCAAACATGATAATTGATAGGAGAGGTGGGATTAAGTGCTGATATAACTACACTTAAACTTTGATCAAATATATATTATGATACATAAGTTTTAATTTTATATAATTATATACATAAAGTTTTAATTTTGAAGTCAAGTAGGATAATATTTTATTAAATAAATGAGATTAATTCAAAAATATCGTTTTTATTTTGAGCTAACACAATCTTTAAAAATAAAATCAACTATCAATTGTCCAATAAGATAAAGCACTAAAGTTTTTAAAAAATATTGGAGAATTTGAAAAAAAATACTAATAAAAATCTAAATAATGATTTTGTATATAAATCTATATATATATATGTGCTGCTATAAATAAATTATCAATAGGGTAAACTACTCAGGTGACTACTGAACTATTTGGGCGTACCTATTTTTACCACCGAACTAGGTTACTCGTCAATCAGACCACTAAACTTTTAAATTGGTCTTATTTTTGTAACACCCTTAACGTATACTCGTAGGCCGAATATACATTAAAGAAGTTACAAAATTGTTGGAAAAGATCTTGACTTGTAATTTTTTTTTTACCAAAATTCAGCTTTTAGTTTAACCCTTCCTCAGTTTTAAATTAAAAACTATGTCGTCTAGATGCAGTTAGTTTTAACACTGAATTGGTTTACAAAACTTATAATTGAGTTATTAAAATAAATATATAACTCAGGGTGAAAACTATGTGTGTTGCCTAGACCCTTTTCTTGATTTTAAAACTTCTACATGATTAGGGTTAAACTATGTTTAGTTGTACCAAAATTTATTGCTACTATTAACAAACTATATTTCTAAACTTATTCATCACAAAAGCATATCTTTAACTAGTAAATGTATACTTTAAAATAGTTTAACTATAAAATATTTACATGCCCACTAGATATCAATTTACGATAATGATGTACTTACTGTGACTTACTGTAGTAACTTGATTTTTCCAAACGTTCAGCTCCTCTTCCAGAGAACCTACGTGTGACATAAAACACACGCTAAGTACGAATTTAGTGAGGCAGTTAAACTTATTTATTTCAGGAACATGAATAATGTAATACAGTATGACATATATAAAAGTGCATTTCATTTTCTCTATAACATGGTAAGTATATCATAATGTACATATGTCATGTATCATAACTATCATATAAATCATGTTATTATTGCATAATATATTCTCTATCATGGACATGCTTTCAACATGCAATCATTTACATATCATGTACTTTATCATGGTCATACTTCATTATGCCATCATTTGCATAACATGTATTCTATCATATAGCATGTAATATTTCTATCATGTAACATTTCTATCATATATCAATAACATTTCTATTTCGTATGTCATGTACTTCTCAGTCATGTAACATATAACTTCTTTATCGTGTATCATGAAATCATGTAACATCTTTTTCATGTATCATGTAATCATGTAACATCTCTGTATCATTTCTGTCATATGAATCATATATCGTCATGCAGTCATTTGTATGCTCATGATCTACTATGTAATCATCTTGTTATTATTATCATTGTGTCTGGCTAGAGGCCCATGGAAACCCCGTAGCCTATCTGCACCGTATTGCTATGTAGAGTATGTACTCGGGAGGACGCTCTTTGCTCCTTATATTAAAACACCTCGCTAATGCCATTTGCACCCCAGGGTGTATCTTGTTTCATTTTAATCTTGTCATTATCCATATTTCATGTATGCATAATGCATCATCATTTATTCACACAATAATTCGTACCTAGTATTCCTTTAAGCTTGCATGTCGAGCAATGTATTATAGAGAAATGCAATGCCATTTTCAATGAAATGCAGACATTTAGAAATGCACTCACCTGGGCCATGTAATAGTATGCCTCACTAAGCTTACTCGAGGTTCTTATCTTTCTTTTTATCACTGGTTCTCCTTCGATCTCTTTTAGAACTGTATAAGACCAATCGAACATTTTCATCATTTCTCTTGCGTTAAACTTAAATCTAACATTGTTAACTTGATTCTTAAACATAACTATTCGAATATAAAATTTTCTAAAAATTTCCCCAATATTCTTCAAAGTTGCCGAATTGGGCCCTAGGTCCTTAGTGACCATTTTGAACATTAAACAATTGTTCAAGCCTAATTTGAACAATTTCCATAATCATTTACTAATTTTGGACTATTACCTTTTTATCCTCAAACTTTATAAAAGTGACATTTTAGTCACTACTTCACTTTTGTACATAAATTCATGTACAAATAAACCATTCATCTATTTTCTAACATTCTTGAAATTTTCCTTCAACTTTCAACTTTATTCAACTTGGTCCTTCACTAAGTTCTTTATTTTCAAAAAGGTCCTTAAATTTTTCCTTTTATTGTCATTTCAATCCTTCAACTTTCATAATATGCTTGAATCTTCAATTCTAGCTCATTTTCATCTAAGCCACTATCAAAACAATAAATTTCCAGAATAATCCTCTATTTTCCCCTTCTTGCCAAAATGGTCCTTTCTCATCATTTCAAGCCAATTTGATCACATTTTCAATAATTACTCTTTAATCCCTCCTTAATCTAATATTTTCAAAATCCCCTTTTAATTTTTTGAAGTTGCCGAATAGGTCACCAAAATTTTCCAAATGTATAATTTTGGTCCTAAATTGTCAATTTAGGCTTAAAATATTATTTTCTACCCATTTCCAACATCAAATAAATTTTTGACAATTTAATCCCTAATTTCTTCAAAATGCTGAAATGGTCCTCTAACTTTTCAAAATTTTCATTTGGTCCCTAATCACCAATTCAAGCTACTTTCACCATAATTCAATAATTCCAATGCTAAAATAAATTTTCTAATAATTTCCCCTAATTTTTCTCAATCTTTTCGAAATGGTCCCTATAATTTCAATTGGGAAAATTATTTAATCTAACATCAAATTCAAGCTCTCAACATCATAATCTATTCAATTTCATCCTCAATTTAACTCCCTAACCAAAATACCCAATTCTTAGGGTTAGGGTTTATAACCTTGGACATGGAATTAATCCAAATTCAAGCTTGATTCTATGTTTACAACATCAATTCTACTAAATACAACTCTAATTTCCATCATAGACTTCAAATTCCATAATCATCTTCATCAATAACATGAACTAAAATTAACTTTTATCATGCAATATTACTATCAAAATGAAGAGAATCAAGTGTAGAACAATTTACCTAAATTAATTTTGCTTGAAACTTGTCTTGATTCTTCAATTTTGTACTTGAAAATTGAAAATTTTCCTTTCTCCCCCTTTCTTTCTTGTTTCGAACAGCCTCTTGGCTGATGAAGATGATTTTTTTATTAATCTTTTATTCTATTTAATCCATGTGTAAAGTTTAAATGAATTTTAAATTCATTTAACTAGTGAATTTACTAATTTGCCCTTTTAATCCAATGGCCAAGATTCAATCTCATCAAAAATCAATGGCTATGATTAAATCCATGTGTATTTGACCTTTCAAAATTGCCCTCAAAGTTTCAAAATATTTCAAAAATGCCATCCATGGAAAATGACCAATTTGCCCTCCAACTAAACTTTATTTACTTACCTGACTTAAAATTGCCATTCCATAAAAATTGAACCAAATTGGTTCCATTCTAACCAGCATCCTTCCCAAAAAATCATAAATTTTAATTTATGATATTTATTCGATCTAATTATTCGAATTTCATTCAATACGATTTCTAAATTTTCTTTCTTTGAGCTTTATAACCACGCTATCATATTCTAACTAAATCTAGTTAGAATCCCTCCAACATTAATAAAATATTCATAAAATAATATTTTATGAATATTCCATAATCTTTGGAACTGTCTTTAAAATTTCAATTCGATCCGATATACTGATATCCATAAAATACTTCTATTTTGATTTTACCTTCTCCGAGCTATTAGATTTATTACGAAAATTTTATATTTCCATATTCAGGAAATAAACTATATTATCCCATAAAAACTTTATTTCCCAAGGGCTTAGACTGAATTTTCCTAACTCAGTCTATTATTCCGATAATTATCGAAAATCTTCATAGAATAAAATTTCTCTTAGAATTCCTTTATCGATAATCCATACGAATTTTCTCTACTCTTACTGAGTCCAAAATATCGATCATAAACACTTTTATGGGATCTTCCCGGAGGTCACCCATCCTAATATTTCCCTGGCCTGAGCACGCTTAATAATTTTATTCGATCCAAATTTGAATAATATAATCCTTGTATGAAAAATCCGAGTAACACAGAAATACCACTCTTGGGGGTAAACTATTCATTTACGGGGTTAAATTACATGACTTTTTAAAATTACACTTTGGTCCCTGAACTTTTCCAAAGTTTACACTTTAACCCCTAAACTTTCAAAAATTACATTTTAGACACTAAGAAAAAATTGGGAGATTGCAATTTTGACCATCGCCGTTAAAAAAACTAGCGGAGGGGTGACGAAGGGATGACGTGGCAGTTAACAGAAATTTATAAAATTACACATTTGATTTCTATTATTTACCTATTATATCAATTTGGTCTTAATTTTAATTTAATTAAATAAAATTAATCAATGAATCAGATGATGACACGTGTCATCATCCAATTGGATAAATTTACTCAATTTTTAATTTAATTTATTTAATATTTAATATATATTTTTCCTCCAACCTGGTTAAAGAAAAATCAAAGAAGAATAAAATGACCTTGGGGTGGATCAAACTTAGGACCTATAAGGGATATACCAAAGCCTTTACCAACGCACCAACCTACTATTGATGATATGAATTGCACCCTTTTATATACATATCTTATAATGCAGTAAATGTTAGGGATAAAAGAAGTAAAAATTGTTGAAAGGGAACTCGAACCTAAATCACTTGGGATGTATAAAATCACACAAACCATTAAATCAAATAATTAATTAAAAATGAAACATTTTAAATATGTTTAAAGTAGTTAAAGCAAGATTTAAAATGAAAATAGATTTATGATTTTTTAGTTTTAAATTAAATTGAATATTTTTATTTTAAAATTAAATCGAATATTTTTTTTATTTTTTAATTAAATTAAATATTTAATTTAATTTAAAAATAAAAAAAATTATAAATCTATTTTCATTTTAAATCTTGATTTAACTACTTTAAACATATTTAAAAAGACAAAATATTTGATTTAATTTAAAAATAAAAAATTATAAATATATTTTTATTTTAAATCTTGCTTTAACTACTTTAAACAAGTTTAAAATGTTTTAATTTTTAATTAATTATTTGATTTGATTTGGTGGTTTATGTGATTTTGCGCATTCCAAAGTGATCTAGGTTCGAGTTCTATTTCAACCATTTTTACTTCTTTTTTCCTTAACATTTACTGCATTATAAGATATGTATATAAAATGGTGCAATTCATATTATTAAGAGTAGGTTGATGTGGTGGTAAAGGCTTTGGTATATCCCCTATAAGTCATAACTTCGATCCACACCAAACTAATTCCATTCTTTTTTTAATTTTCCTTTAACCATGTGTCACCACCTGATTGGAGGAAAAAATATATTAAGTAAAATAAATTAAAATTTGAATAAATTTATCCAATTGGGTGATGACACGTGTCATCATCTGATTAGTTGATTAATTTTATTTAATTAAATTAAAGGTAAATAACAATAACCAAATGTATAATTTTACAAATTTCCATTAACTACCACGTTACCCCTCCGTTAATTTTGTAACGGAGGTGGTCAAAAGTTTGATGGTCTGATTGACGAGTTGTCTAGTTCGGTGGTCAAAATAGATACGCTCAAATAGTTCGATAGTCACCTGAATAATTTACCCTTATCAATATTAGAACATCTTTAATCATAAATATAAAATATTTTTAAAAGTAAATGGGCCTAATTAAAACCCCTACAGATACGTCCTTGCACCAAGAGCAATATCAGAAAGCGAAAGGAAAAAAAGAATGCCTAAATATTTAGTTGAGAGAAAAAAAGCGATGGAATTTTATGATTAATATTTGTACTATGAATAAGTTGTGGATTTTAGTCTTGTACTTTAATTTGGTCATTTTTATATTTGGAAATTTCAGTCTTGATCTAAAGAGTAGCTGTGAAATCTAGGGGTATTTATAATTGGGTATCGAGATCTTCGAGTAATAAAAAAGTCGATTTGTGTCTCGACCAAAAATAATTAAGAAAGGGTGTTCATAACCGGGTACCCTAATTTTTGAGTACCCAAATCTTCTAGTAGTAAAAAAGTTAGTTTATACCCTGACTCAAAATAATCGGGTACACGCAAAGCGGGTCACAGAGTACTCGAGACAAATTTGTGATTTTTTTTACAAACCATACAATTTAGAAAAAGTAAAAATTCAAATAGAATTGAAATGTCCAATTACATAATCCAAATATACAGAATTCGGATGTCCTATAAATCGTACTGCAGTACTTAACAAGAGGATGTGTAATTGAGCTGGAGTGATCTGAGTGACATCCGACGTAGCTGAGCTAGCTGAAATGAGTGCGATTCTCAAGACTTATTTGAGCCATGTAAATCATGTAAAAACCTCACAATGCACATGCGCTGCGTGAACTAGGTACGATCGTACATAACTTATTTTTTTGGTGATCACATGTAAGGTAAGATAAGGTCGGGTAAGGTAAGAACTTGTGTGCCATGTGTTTGATTTGTTGTGATTGTGTTGTATTATATTCGATGACCGAGTGAGTCTAGATACTGCCGTGAAGTACTTGATAGCTATGAAGTTCCAAGTACGTTCGCGGTAAGCCCGAGGCTTAGTGATATCGGGGACATAATGTTATTGTGGTAATTTAGATGATTTCAAGCATGTTATTGATGATGCCTTGTAACGTTACGAAAGAATGAGTAGCAGCTAGTAGTAGCACCACATTATTATCATTATTGTCATTTTACTCGTACCAGCTTGCATTTTTATATTTATAATTTGCATGAAGTATAGTAGAGTAGTAGTGTACTGCCGAGCTTTGTAAGCTCAACATTCGGAATCGTTGTTTCCGTTCGCATGTTAGTAGATGTGATCGTGAGCTTGAAGAGCGCTATTAGTTCGGGATTCTAGCACGCTGTATAGATTAAGAGTATGATATGTGTATTTAATGGGTCGAGTATCGAACCTTAATTTTTAAAAATATTTGATTATTTTTTTTGGCTCAATGGATCAAAGGATCGGATATCTTAGGTCGAATTTTTTTAGCACCTCCAGTGAAATATATTAAATTAAATTTATCATTAATCCATATATTATTCATTAGTTGTAAGTTTAGTTCGCTCTCTAATTTAATAATGTTAAATAATCTAATACAATGATATTGTCTGTGTTAATTGAATCACGATTTATATTTTAAATTTAAAAAAATGCAATGACTAAAATTTACTAAATTAAAATACAAGTATTAAATCCATAATTTGTACACAGTACTAATCTGACCAAAAAAAATACATCAATAGACAATTTGATAAAGTGAAAATAAAGTGGGCTTAACACATGATTTTCAGCAGGCTTTTTGTCTCTTCTTTTTTACCCATCTGAAAGCGGCCATCGTAGAGAAAGAAGAGAAAACCGAAGAGGGTAAGAAAAAGAAACCTTCAAAATCTCATTTCATCTGTTTGGTAAGAGAGAAAAAAATAGGAAGTATCTGATTTTCTTCGTTGGAGGAGATCCATGGCGCCCAAGCCTAAAGAGAAGCCAAAAGCGGCTGCTTCGCCGTCGCAGCCGCCTCCCCCTATCGAAGATCTTTTCACTTCACTCAACAGACACATCCAACGATCCGAATTCACACAAGCCGTCAAAGTTGCAAATCAAGGTCCATTGCACTCGTAATTTTTATTTTCGTTATTTTAATATTTCCAAAACCGATCAAATCTAATGAGTTTTAAAAAAAAAACTTAATTTTGAATTTTGCGCAGTTCTGTCAGTTGCGCCGGGAGATGAAGACGCCATTCGATGCAAAGTTGTGGCGTTGATAAAGGCTGATAAGATTGAGGAGGCTCTTTCAGCGACGCAATCGGCTCAGAAGGTTTCTTTTGATTTCAGTTTCTACAAGGTCGGTCATTTTTTTCCATTTTCTTTGTATTTTAATCCGATTTTAGTTTCAATTTTATGTTAGTACTGAATATTATTGAACAATAAAAAACTGAAGTATTAAGTATATGTATATAGGGCAGGAATTCGCCTATCTATATGTGCCAATCTTGTACATTTAGTAATTTGCACATTTTGATCATAATTAGATTTCATCGAAAACTAAATAGCAAAATAGTAATCAGACAGAGTTTAAGTTTATTGTATTTACTTTGATTGATGTATCATTTAGTAGGTTTGGGAAGTTTTCTAGTAATCTTGCTTTTTTTGGGTAATGGCTTTTGTGATTGATTTATTTCTCTTTTGGGTAGTGTATGAAAGGTGTTTTTTTGGTATGGGACTTTGATGCAAGTTTTTTAGTTAATTTTTGGTCTCATTATATTCTTTCGTTGCTCTTTTTCTTTGTAATGGATCACACATTTGTAGATTGTTATCGGCTTGATCTGTTTATTGATGTTTCCTTTTCCCTTATATGTTGCTGCAACTCTTAAGCTTTTCTGAAGTATCCATGCCCGACACATTTTGGACATGGGCATGAGGATAAGCCAGACATGAAAAACTAAAGAAAAATTCTCGTGTCAGGCACATCCCCCTTTTTGACACACCTGAATCTAAGTAACATAGCTTCACTCTGCACTTCATGTTTACTTTCTTGATATTTAATTTATCTAATAAATAATATATTGCCACATTTTGGGTGCATTGATGTTCCAAAACAAATTACTATTTCTATTAATATATCCGTTTTCTTGCTATCTCTAAATAGGCATATTGCCTATACCGACAAAACAAGTTGGATGAAGCGTTGGAGCTTTTGGAGAAGCAATATAAGACTCAACCTAGCATGTTGTTAGAATCTCAGATTCTCTATCGTCTAGGAAAAATGGACGCCTGTGTTGATATCTGTCGGAATCTTCAAAAAGCAAAGATTGATTCCTTGGAAATAAATTTGGTTGCCGGTTTGGTTTCAGCTGGAAGAGTTTCTGAAGTGCAAGGGACTTTGGATGCCATTAAGATCAAAGCTACTAGCAGCTTTGAGTTGGCATATAATATTGCTTGTTCTTTAATTGAAGGAAATAAGCTTAAGGATGCAGAACAACTCTTGCTCACCGCCCGAAGGTACTGCAGTATTTTTTGTTTGGATATATACTATCATGAGAATTTTCTTGTTAATATTGGTTGGGGGGATCAATTTTTTATTTTGTTAGTAGATCCACAGATTACTCTTGTTTTTGGGCTAGTATTATGTCAATAATATATTTAGGTTTCAGAGAAACCTAGAAAAAGTATTGGGCATATGTTGTTGGGCCTTCTTTATCTCGGAACTTTCCATTATAACAATAGTTTAGTTATGCTAATTGTCTATTTTTGTTAGTTTGATCTATTTTTAATAAATTAACTTAATTTATTTTCATTATCAGTTCAACTTCAGAAATACACAGTTGAGTGGCTTCTCCTTGTTCGTGTTCGTTTGTTAAGGATTGTAGCTTGATTTGACCTTCAAAATGAATTTATATAATTAAACATAAAATTTATTGTGTTCTAGGTGTTGTAAACGCAAACATAAGTAGATTTCCATTTTTGAAATATAATGGAAATTCTCTTGAAAATTAATTTATAAATGATATATTCAATAATTGCATTTCAATCTAAACATATATTGAAAAGGGCCCTATTTATTCTCTTTAAACATTAATGAAAATGCTTTGTTTGTCTTTTTCAAATTATTTTTCAAACAGAAATAGTTAAGAATCAGCTTTCAGATGACTAGGTTCTTTGCAACTCCTCCTCAGATGCAGAAAGGGATGACACTGAAAAGAGAAATTAGATGCTTTAAACTAACGTTGTAATGATATTTGTTTTAGTTTCATTCAGATTAATGTTATCAATTCCAGTGCTCTAATTATTGATAATTTTATTGTGCTCTGATATAACATACTGACATACGTAGCTTATTCATCGGACCGATTTTAAGATGTATTTTATGATACCAAATTGTTTCATGTAGAAAATTGTAAAGAAGAGAATACTTTCTCTCATATTTTATTCATCAACATTATGGGTATATATACATGTATAAAGGTCCTATAATATGTAAAGTAATCTCCTACATTAACTACATAATATTATACATTAAATAATATATATATTGACTCTAATATTTAGCCTATAATTCTGTAACACTCCCCATCAAGTTGGAGCATAGATATTAATCATGCCAGCTTGTTACATAGATAATCAATCCGGATTCCGTTAAGAGCCTTTGTGAAAATATCTCCTAGTTGTTACGTAGATAATCAAGTTGGACCACTAAATCTACCGATATCAGATGCTGATACATGTTCCTTTTCGTATTTTTGTCTTTTATTTTGTTAGAATTGGTCAGGAAACACTGACAGAAGAAAACCTTGCTGATGATGACATCGAGAATGAACTTGCTCCTATTGCTGTCCAATTAGCTTATGTTCATCAGGTAAACAATAGCATCATGTAATCATTTTCTGTATTATTTCTCTTTTTTTATCTCCTTCCTGTGAATGGAGTAAATGCAGCAGCCACTAATGCGTGTTAACTTGCTTTATCAGCTCTTTGGTCAAACACAGGAGGCTTTTGGAGCTTATACAGATATCATAAACCGAAATCTGGCAGATGAACCATCACTTGCAGTGGCGGTGAATAACCTTATTGCTGTGAAAGGTCCAAAAGATATATCTGATAGCTTAAGGAAACTTGATCGGCTTAAAGAGAAAGATTCACAGAAGTTTGAGCTTGCACATGCAATTGACTTGAAGCTTTCTCCAAAACAAAAAGAGCCAATATATGCAAATCGTGTTCTTCTACTTCTTCATGCAAATAAGATGGATCAGGTTTTCTGTTTTGGGATTTTGCATTTAGCTCTTTTGATATGCATTGGTTTTTCAGCTCCCTTTTTTGAGGGGGGAAGGAAAAATAAGACAGATAGATGATCAATTTTCCCCTTCTTTGTTGATGGATATCTGCAGGCTCGGGAACTTGTCTCTGTTTTGCCAGAGATGTTTCCTGACAGTGTGATGCCAGTACTGCTTCAAGCTGCTGTCTTGGTAAGAGAAAACAAGGCAGGGAAAGCTGAAGAAATGTTGGATCAATTTGCAGAGACATTCCCTGAAAAGTCGAAGATCATACTCTTAGCAAGGGCACAGGTTGCCGCTGCTGCTGGTCACCCTCAAATTGCAGCTGAATCTCTTGCTAAGGTGCCTGATATCCAGCACATGCCTGCCACTGTTGCCACTCTTGTTACTCTCAAAGAGCATGCTGGAGATATAAATGGAGCAGCAGCTGTGCTGGACTCCGCAATCAAATGGTGGAAGTCTGCTATGACCGAGGACTGCCATCTCAGTGTTCTTATGCGAGAGGCTGCATCCTTCAAGCTCAGGCATGGCAAGGAAGAGGAAGCTTCCCAGTTGTATGAGGAACTTGTAAAAAGTCACGGAGATGTAGAAGCATTGGTTGGGCTGATAACTACAGTTGCTCGTGTGAATGTTGAGAAGGCTGAAGCTTATGAGAAGCAACTGAAACCATTACCAGATTTGAAGGGGGTTGATGTGGATGCTTTAGAGAAAACTTCCGGGCCAAAACCTGTTGACAGTGCTTCTCGTGGTGGTCTTGCTGATGCTCAAGAGGATGGCAAGACCAAGGAGAAACCAAAGAGAAAGAGGAAGAGAAAGCCGAGGTATCCCAAAGGGTTTGACCCGGCAAATCCTGGTCCTCCACCTGATCCCGAAAGATGGCTCCCAAAGAGGGAAAGGTCAAGTTATAGGCCTAAACGAAAGGATAAGAGAGCTGCTCAGGTGAGAGGATCTCAGGGTGCAGTGATTAGAGACAAGAGTGAGCCTAGTGCTTCGGCTGCCCATTCTAATACCTCGAACTCGAAATCAAACCAAGCTAAAGGAGCTTCACAGAATGCTGCGCCATCACGACCTCAATCTAAGTCCTCAAGAAAGAAGTCGAGAAAGTAAACAGGAGAGACGGCATTTTTGGAGTGAGAAAGTTTCAAACTGTTTCACATTTAACATTATTTGTTTCTTCATCGATCGTAATAGACAATAGTGGAACTAATTATGATTGCAATCTTGAGGATATTTTTTTCTGAGGGAGAGTCATTTCATTGGATTTTGTTATATTCTGTTGTGTCTTTCTCATTTTAGTTCTCATCTCAGAGCAGTGAGCTCAGTTGATGGAGGTAGGATTTTTACATAATTATTGTTTAGTGTTGCAGGCCGGCATGTATGTAGTGTAGTGTAGTGTTCCTTTTCCCCAGGAGTTGTATCTGAGCCGAGCTTGATCTTGATCTTGATCTTAAGCTTGAATTGGATTTTTTTCCAGTATAAATATAAAATATAAAAATTAAAATTTAATTCGCTAATTATTCAGATGGAAGATTAACACACTTGAATTCTGTTCAACATTTTGAGATATCGACACTTCATTTGATCGAATTGAAATGATTTCTTTTTTCTGTTCGAGAGAAATGGATCAGGGATTTCCTTTTTTGGCGCTCACTCGAATTTAAAATTTTATAATTTAATAACTTAACTTTGAAATTACTCATTTTGATCACTCTAAATTATTTTAATTATATTTTGATATGACATGGTATTATTTATTAATATTTTATTATATTAAATATAAAAACATATATTATTATTAATATTTAAAATAAAAAATAAAATTCATCTTCAACCCTAACCCCAATTCTTATAACCAGTCAACCCCTCCCTTACTCTCATCCCCATTTTACCGTTAAGATTGATGGCGCGTCAAGATCGTCACCATCAAACCTCAAATCTTTTTCACCAGCGCTGTTCTTTTTCACTTGACCGCACCAACTTTTACCCCTTACATTCGCATCCCAAATCTCATCATGGGTTTCTACCGATACTCAAGACTTAGATTTTATAAGGTCTCCAGTTTTAAGCAACTAGATTTATTAAGAGAGAGGGAAAATATTGTTTGATGTAGGGTTCGTGAGAGATTGAGATTTGATGTTGGGATGGTGTGGTGAGGGTTTGAGGTTTGGGAGAAATTATAAATTTTATTTTTTTTATTTCATTTATTCTTTAATCTTAAATTTCATTTGATATTAAATATTAATAAATAATACCATATCATACCAAAATATAATTAAAAAAATTTAGAGTGATCAAAATAGGAGTAATTTCAAAGTTTAGTAATTATAATATAAACTTTTAAAGTTGAGTGAGCAAAATAGAAGTGAAAAAAAATGAGTGATGATCTGTGTATTTTACCCATAATAAAAATACAAAAAAAGAATTTATGGAGTTAAACAAAAAGATTTTATGGAGATATGCAGGGATTTGGAAGATCAAAAAATATGGTCGATTTTTATTTTTCATTTTTCAATTCGTATTCAATAATAAAAAATAATTATAGAAGCTCATACAAAATGTAAATTTTTTTATTAGGTATTATATCGTATTTTCATGTCAAATTTTGAACCTATACAAGATAGGACAATATGAGTATCTTTAGCTCACACAAAATGTAGACTTTTCATAAAACTTTAACTCTCTCTAAAAACATGTCCTTTCTCTGTATACCTTAGTTCTTTTTTGTCTTAACGCAATCAGTTGTGGTTGTCGACGATAGTTGGCCTCTCATTTTATTTTTTTTTTCGTTTTTTTACTCACGAACGAATGTTTCCAATTCTTTTTTCTCTTTATCGTAGTTTTGTTGTTTTAGGTGTGAATAAGATCGTTGGGTATCTTCTTTTACGTCTTTAGTTTAGACAATATCGTTTTCTTTTTAATAATGGGGTATGAATTATCTGAAATTTTCCCACTTTTCTTTCCATTTTAAGATGTCTTTTGTCTTTTGTTTTGTTTCATTAGGTAAGAATGTGTTTGTGATGGTTTCGTTTTGTCGTCCTAATTTTATCGGATCTGTCTTTCTTCGCCCTTCAAAATTCAATAATCTTTGATTTTTGTCGCGAAATTTTTGTTGGCCGCTCTCTCAGCATTTTTATCAATGTTTTTATCTCCCGATGACCTTAAGAATAACATGTAATTAAAGGTTTTATTCTAATATCGTTCTTGTTTTGTCTTTGGTCTTTTTGTTGTCTTTCATGCTTTCTCATGTTTTCTCAACTCTTTTGTTATGTTTGTGGATGTTTTTTGTGTTATGTTATCTACTTGTTTGTAATTAATTTTGTTTGTATGTTGATTGTTTTTCTTTTTTATTTTCTACTTGTTTGTGATTATTTTTGTTTGTATGTTGATTGTTTTTCTTTTTCTATTTTCTACTTGTTTGTTGTTATTTTTGTTTGTATGTTTTTGTTTATGTTTAATACCAGTTGCTCTCTTGCTCAAATAGTAATAATAAAATAATTATTTCTTTAAATATAATTGCAATACATATTTTAATGTTTAAATATTGTTTAAAGGAAAAATATCTTTTATGCACTGACAGTAAAAATGAAAAGTTTTTACAAATCATCTTAGTTTTAGGGTTGACGGACTCATATTAGGGTTTAGAGGTTTTATGTGTGTGGGTTTAGAGTTAGGATCTGTGGTTAAAATTTAGGGTTTAAAGGTTAGGGTTTAGGTTTTAGAGTAATATGATTAGAAATTTAAGTTTTAACCAATAAATTTTAAATTTTAACTCTAAAATCTAAATTCTAACAATACCTCATAAATTCAAAACTTATATACTTAAATATTTAAAATTTAAATAAAATTTTTAAACCCTAAAATTAAAGTGCCGGCGGAAACATAATTACGAAAACAATTGTGCTTAAAATAATTACACTTATGTAAAATAATGTATCCCAAGCTTGGCTCAACTGAGGAGGCTGACCATGAAAATGTAAAATACTTCAGGTTGTGATGTGATCCATAAAAGAGAAGAAGCAAAACGCAACACAACGCCTTTGAGAGTACATTTATATACACTTCACTCCCAACTCCCCAACCGTCTGCTGCGAAACGCTTTCTTCTTCTTCTTCAGATTCAGAATCGATATGTACTTGCCGGAGAAGCCGCGTCCAATAGGCTTATACAAAGAGGAAGGTCCCGCCGCCGAGGTCACCAACAATGGCGATTTGCCACCTCACCAACACCCCCACCACCACCAACAACAGCAACAGCAAATGATCCTCGGTGAAAGCAGCGGCGAAGATCATGAAGTCAAAGCCCCCAAGAAACGAGCGGAGACATGGGTCCAAGACGAAACCCGCAACCTCATCGGCTTTCGAAGAGAAATGGACGGCCTTTTCAATACCTCCAAATCCAACAAGCACTTGTGGGAGCAGATTTCGGCTAAGATGAGGGAGAAAGGATTCGATAGATCCCCCACTATGTGCACCGACAAGTGGAGGAACCTGTTGAAAGAGTTCAAGAAAGCTAAGCATCAAGATAGAGGGAGTGGGTCGGCCAAGATGTCTTATTATAAGGAAATTGAAGAGATTCTAAGGGAGAGGACCAAGAATGCCTACAAGAGTCCAACCCCTCCTCCTAAACCTGATTCATTCATGCATTTCGCTGATAAGGGTATGTGTTTCCTTTTTTTTTGGCGTTTTAGAAAGTGAAATTTTTGTTCAGCTGTTCATGTCTTATTAATGAATGCTTCCATTTTTGTCAATAGTTATAACGAATGCTTTACAAGAAGGTTTGTTTGAATTAATCATGCTTACGAAGTTGGTACTAACGAAACTACTGTTGATATCTTTATTGTGGAGTTTAGATGGCCATATAGATGACTTGTATTATATCTGCTTTTTGAAGCAAGGTGTCATAACAAAAGAACAACTGTGTGATTCGATATATGATATGGCATTCAAGGTCCTTGAAGCATGAATGTTTATTTTGCTAAGAAACATCCAGATATGGCATAAAGTCTGTAGGCTTTTCTGGTTCTTTAATGCTTAGAATGTAGCCTGTAATAAGAGCCGGGAAGTCGTATGCTGATAATCGCCGTAGGCTTCTTTGGTTTCTTTAAAGTTTAGATATGGCGTAAAGGGAGTAGGCTTCTCTGGTATCTTTAAAGTTTGAAAGCAATCTGTAATAAGACCATGGAAGTAGTATGTAAATATGTTTCAAGAATCAAGAATTAAAATCTTATTTTGGTAGTGACACTATTGGTCTATCCATTTCCATTCTGTTGTCTTTTGTTTCCGGATCCCTTGTCCATTCGCTGCATTCTATGTTTACTTGGCTTCCTCTGGTTTTGCCCTTGACATAAACTTGCAGTTGCATATCGCTTCACAAAAGCAGTATATAAGTATTACTCCTGCTTGTGGAGATTTTGATCTCTCTCTCTTTGGGGTGTTCTTTTTTATATTTTGTGGGTGTGGGAGGTGGTGAAAGGGTCATGTAAGCTACTTATTGATAGTTTTATTATTTTTTGATACTTAAACTGCAACATATACCTAGTCTTTCATTCTATTATCACGATTTTAATGATCTTCGCCACTATGGTTTGAGTCTTGTAGGTTTCGATGATACTGGTATATCATTTGGTCCTGTTGAAGGTATGTTGTTGTAATTTGAGTTTGCTTTCTTTGGTTATATCTTGTTTTGTCTGTTTCACTTCTTTAAGCTTGTAGTAATATTTTTGTCAAGTTAGTTTGGGAAAACCATGGAATTTGTTGGATGCAATGGCATTAATCTTATCAACCCTATACTACATCAAATTCTTGCATGGACACAGTTTTCATAAGACCATTCTTATTACCTGTCAGATTAATTAGGCTGTCTTTAGGTACGCTCAACGTAAGTTTTTTTTTCTTTCTATTTTTGGAACTTAAAATGCACCCTTTTTCCTGAATAACCTCTCTTTTATGTCCTTATCTTTCCATTTATGGATTTCCGTACTTTAGGAATAAACTATAAGATGTTTTTCAAATGTTAAAAAAAGGATATCTATCTCTGGGGTTTGTAAGCATACAATCTTATGCCTTCTATTTGTTTTCAATCTTGATGGAGTTTTTATTTTATTGGGAATAACGAGAGTGGGGAGCAGGGAGCTATACAATGAAAAACATGTCGATTTGGCATGTTGATGTGCTTCCACACTGAATTAACTTTTCAGTTAAAAGTAAAAATTATGTACCTTATGGTATGGAGTGCTTGATTATAGCAAACAACTTTGTACTGAAGCATGTCTTTCATCTATTGACAGTATCCTGTCTTTGAAACGTTTCTGCTTATGTTTTCCGGTGTGCAGCTAGTGGTAGGCCAACACTCAATCTTGAAAGACGTTTAGATCATGATGGACACCCTCTTGCTATCACTGCAGCTGATGCAGTTGTGGCTAGCGGAGTTCCACCTTGGAATTGGAGAGAGACCCCAGGAAATGGTAAGTTCTGTAAATTATAATTTTTTTCTGAACTGATTTTACCAAGAAAATGTGATGGTTTTGCATGTAGGACAAGGTTCAGGTGTTCAGTTGGTGTATCACAGGCACATTTTCATTTGTGCTTGCTCAAGTGAATGTGATTTTGGAAGACACACTTGATTCGGAGCGTTATGTCCCGGATATTGTCTGGAATGAAAATTTTAAATCCAATGGACATCCATATATCGAGTTCTCATTTTCTTTCACATTTTGGTAGGTGGGGAGTGTCAGTCATATGGAGGAAGGGTTATAACTATTAAATTTGGGGACTACACAAGAAGGGTTGGTATTGACGGCACCACAGATGCCATCAGAGAGGCAATTAAATCTGCATTTAGACTGAGAACGAAGCGCTCTTTTTGGTTGGAGGATGAAGAAAATATAGTTCGCAGTCTTGATCGGGAAATGCCTTTAGGGAATTATACACTCCACCTTGATGAAGGTAAAATTGGCATGGATGCCTTTAGACTATATAGTTCTGGTCATTCAGGGAACTAACATTTTAGTTTGAGTCATTCTATGTTGTTTGACTTTTTATGGTCAAATTAGGTTCAGTTGGGTTCGAGTCGGAATTGATGGGTTAAACTCTTAAGACATCTTCATTTTGCTATCAAACATGTCTGGGGCACATGATTGCTGAGATTTTTTTTTCACTGATAGAAGAGAAAACATGAAAGGTATTTTTTGTTTTTGTATTTTTTTGACCTCCTGCATGCAGGTTTAGCTATAAAAGTGTGCCTCTATGACGAGTCAGATCATATACCAGTCCACACCGAGGAGAAGATTTTTTACACAGAAGATGATTATCGTGAATATCTGGCCCATCGAGGCTACACAAGTCTCAGGGAGATTGATGGATACAGAAACATAGATAATATGGATGACCTTCGACCTAATGCTATATATCGAGGAGTGAGCTGATTACAGTGCATTGTGCTTGCACAAATGCAGTCCTCTTGAAAGGCTATACAAAGTTGCCTCGTCTTGACAATACATATGCATCATAAAGATTGTGATTATGTTGTTTGCATTGTACTAATCCGAACCTTGTCACTCGGCTGTAAATAGCTTGTGGTCTAATGTTTCTTCTTAGGACATGGGATCCAGTCTCCGGTACTGGGCTCCATTCATGCGGCCCGGACGTCAGATGTTTGTAAATATGCACTTCAGATTAATTGCAGGTCTGCTATTTGAACTTGAAGTCCAGTTTTTTGAACTTATTTTGCTTTTGTCTCTTAAATGATATTTCTCAGTTTACTTGCTCCAAGTTTGGCATTTTGAAAACAAACCTTATAAAGTTGTTGGATCGGGTCGAAATCCGATCTGGTTTATTATTAACCAAGTTCCAAACATTTTCAGCTAACATCTGTTCGCATAACGTCCATGGCTGAGCTTGGATGGTTTGTTTTCCTTTCCCTTTTCTTTTATTAATTTCGATTCTTAATCAATCATCTTTGTTGCATAAGGTTTCACTGAATCGAAATTAATAAGTTTAATTAATAAGTTTAGTATTTTTATCGCTTAAGTTTAGTATTTTTTATCGCTTAAGTTTAGTATTTTTTTATCGATATTAAATTTTCCAGTTCATCAAACAATGTTTATGTTAATTGAAGAAGCAAAATTGCATTAATAAAACATATTCTTAAAAGTTACTATTCGGTTTTTTTAATAGATATCAGTAAATAAAAGGAATATATATATATATATATACTGATTTGACTATTAAAAAAATTCTACATCATTTTTAATAAGAAATTTTGGTTTTGCAGACCCCATCATCCGAAAATCACAACCAAACACGCCGCATTTATTTTTTTAAGCCTGAATCATCACCATCGTGTTAAATAGTGGGTAATTATTGGTTAGTTATTTTGAAGTGGTTGGACTTTATTGGCTAGGACCACGGATGATGTGGTGAGCCGGATCCATCTAATAATTTTTCCATTTTTAATATCGTATAATTATTCAAGATTATTTTTTTGAGATAATGGGAAATTTGATAAATAATCCAACTTGAAACTAATATTTGAAATATCAATGTTTGGGGAACCCAAAAGATTTAGGCCATTTTCTACTGGACTCCTTGCATCATAAAATTCTAACATTCTTATATTTCAAATATTATTTCAAATTGGCCTATATATCCAAAAACCAATTTTAAATAAAAAACATTAATATATATATAGATGGGTTTACACGTGCTTTTTAGTTTTAGCGGTTAGGGTTTTAAGTTTAGGAGTTTATGCTAATGATTTATAATTTAAATTAGTTTTAAATTTATGATATTGGGTTTATTTATTTTTTAAGAGTTAGAATTTAAGATTTATGTTTTATAGTGTAAATTTTACCTTTTAAAATTAATTTTCTACTATTTTTTAAATTTTAAAATTTTAAATTATCAAAATAACTATTGTATTTTAATTATGTTTAATAGTTTTAAATTATAATACAGTAATGGAAATACATGATTTAATAAATTAATTAAAAAACTTAATTGTAAAATCAAATACAATGCAATTTTTTAAATTATGAAAAATATAATTTAAAATTAATATTTTATTAGTATTAAATATAAATAAAAAAACATTTTATTATTATTTAACTTGAATCAATACTGAATCAGGCCGATTAAAAGTCTAGATAGGTTTAGGATAAAAGTAGGGCCCATATACTATCTAGTAAGGGTATTCTCGCAAATAAATGAAAAAGTTGGGGGCTAATGATAAATTGGAGCAACAAAAACCCCGCGAAAGTGCAGAATCCCCCTTTTCCATTTACTTATCCAAAGTAGGAATTTTCCCGCCATTTCTAGCATCAGCAAAAAGGAAAATTCAGAGAAACCAACTGAGAGAGTCACAGAGAAAGAGAGAGGGAGAGACGGAGGAAGTCATGGAAGAGGAGATCAAAGCAGAGTTCTTGAAGAGCGGGTTCACTCTTGACGAAGAAGAGGAGATACTAAAAAAATGTGAGTTTTCTTTTTCAAAATTTCATATTGCTCGCTTCTATCTCTCTTTCATAATATTTAATGATGAACAAAGATATGAAATCTGTATTTTTTTTTTCGTTTAGGCCATACATTCTGTGTAAATTACAGTCTCCAGCCTTCCGATATCGTTTCAAGCTGGGAGGTTTATTATCTCAATCGGTAATTCTACTTATTTAGCTATTCCTCTTGTTCTTTCAATGTTTGTGTATGGAAATTTTTTTAGAGCAATTTCTTATATGGTTTCGTTGTTCTTTGTTTTTGCTTAAATTTTGAATATTTACTAGATTTGTAGAAGTGTTGGTACTCTAATTAAGAGCCTACTTTTGGTGCAGACAACTTGATGAACCTGTTGTAAGGGATGCAGAAATGGATGGGTTTCTAGGACACCTGCAGAACGAACAAGCAGAGGCGGGTGTTAAAAAGGATGCTGGGTTGCATATGTACTCTTTCAAAGAAGTCGACATGTGAGCATTTTTTTTTCATATTATATTGTTAAAATACTACCAGCACTTGATTCTTTTGCATTTTGTGCATAGTTTTGGAAGAAGAAAAAAGGGAAAGCAAATCGTTTGCTTGTTTGAAATGACCCTAAGAGGACAAGAAACCTGTGCTCGCTTGTTGTTGAATTCCTGTAGAAATCACACGGCAGAGTTGTTAAAATAATCTGAACCTATTGCGATCCGGCCTGACCCTAGAGAAGTGATTTTCTGAAAATCAAGTTCAAGTTAGGCTAGGTCGTCTGGGTTTTCTATTAAAATTTTAGGTTCAGGTTGGAATGGTTTTAGATAAAATCCATCAACCTGGGATATTTACTAATATACCTCTCTTTTAATTTTATAACTTGTTATATATTTTAATTATAGTTTGCCGAGTTTACTAAACTTTATCGTATGTATTTTTTATTTAATCATTTGTATTTGGTTTAGTTGACAAATTTTTAGAAATGTAGCTAACTTACAGGGCAGCTCAGGTTTGGGGGGTTTGTTCATTTCGGAGTCAGGTTAGGGTACTAGAACTTAAATTAAGTTCAGTTTTGTGGCAGGGTGGGGGGATCAGTGGAAACAAAAGAATCTGTAATTGTGGTTGAACCACTCTATTGAATTCATATGGTATTTGTGGATGTTTTCATTTTCTTCTTTTTTATTCGGTAATTGTGGTTGAATTTCCTCTTGAAGCATTACCGGGCTTCAAGTGATGTGTTTTGGATTATATTGCATCATTACTGATTTAAGTGTCATGGGATGTGATTTGCCCAGGGTTTTAGATGCTGAAGATGAAGATACAAACAATGTTATTCTTGGAACTCCAACAGAGAAATCTGAGAAACTTCATTTGGGCATATATGACTCCGCACATAAAATGGACGGGAATATTTATTCTTCTGAGAGAAAATCAAAACTAGTGACACCATTTGGGACACGTAGTAACAAATTTGCAGTCAAATTCAACATTGATAATCTTCCTACCATAGAGACTGCCAATAGCATTGAAGATCAAGAGAATCTTGAGGATGGCATTATTAAAAGGATTCAACCTCAGAAAAGCTGTTCAGTGGTGGTCCACAGATCAGGGCCAGAACCAGGTTGCAGGTTCTTGTATGACAGGATTGAAGACAGGGTATACTAATAGTTATTATAGCATAAATTATTTTTTCTTTTAATCTGGAATCTATGTTAGTAAGATGGCTCATCGTTGCCTACAGTTCAACGCACTTGAAAACCGCATCAAAAAGCATGCAGTTGCACTTGTTGCATCTGGTCTCTATGAAGAACCAATGGATCCATCAGTTGCTTCGCAGGTAGTTTGCTGTTTAACCAGTCATCTCTCAGAGTCTTTAGTTGTCTATGCATCTAAAAGAATTTATTGCTTCAGAGGAGCATATTTGCCGTTGGGATGATCTGCTGTGATGGTGAGGGTCATCTAAATGATAAATCCATCTTATTGCAAAACAGGTAAAATGTCCCCGGCCTAATATTTATTGTATTCATGTACATGACAACCAATTAAGAGGGAACCAAATAGGTTTTCATTATGTGTTAACTGGTGTAAGCATAGTCAAAGATAACAGAGGGTTTTATTATTGATGAGCCAGCTGCATAACAAACGAACAATCAAACACTTTAACTAGTATGCCATTGTAATTAAATTCTGAGTGGAACTATCTCACCATACAGTATGAGACCAATTTGGTTGATATAATACTTTTATTCAGCCTAAATCTGGACCTTAGTTTATATTTAAGAGCCTTGCTTTGTAAATGGTGGTCTGGACTACTCTCACACTTTTCACATTGGGAAAATATATTCTATTCTAACTTTCCTTTGTGGCTGTCTCATATCGTTTTGACAGTGTTGAGCATTCTGGAGGGCAACGCGTTCGACTAGAGTTAAATAAACTGAGCAACTTTTCTTTTTTTCCAGGCCAGGTAATAAACATTATAAAAGATTGTTGGTCTTGTTTGGTTGAAAAAATCCCAGATCAGCCAGGATATATTTATGCTATATGCAGGTTGTAGGTGTCAAGGGTCACAACCCTAGTGGTCATTGCTTGATTGCATCAGAGCTAGTAGATTATATTCCTTTATCCATTGCTGCTGATGCGGATCTGCCTCCTGCAAAGAAGCAAGCTTTAGATGAGGAGATTCAGGCAACTCATCTTTCCTCCACACCAACAGAGATAACAATGGTGTGTAGGATAATCTTCTATATCAGATAACCATCTTAGATTTGTAATTTCTGGACTCATGCAGCATGGCAATCTGGAATTCTCTTTAATGACGATTCCTATGTTGTTCCGACTCTTCATTTTTCTTGAAGCAACACATTTTCGGATACGAGTATGGGGGATATGATCCTTAGAAAAAACTTGGACAAAAAATTGAAGATACCCACGAGTCTATGTAACATAGGATTCATCTTCTCTTAAGTTTCTGGTTTTGTTTTTAACAGATTCTTTAAATGCGATGAATGTTTGAACAGATTATTGCTGCTGGTCCATTCACTACTACAGACAACTTATTATTTGAGCCTCTTTCAGAACTGCTTGCCTATGCAACCAGAAAGTCTCCACAGTTGCTTATACTGGTGTGAACCCACTGCACTTTTTCTCCCCAGTTTTTTGTAGAATTTTACTGTTTTTTCTAACCAGGTGTCTTCTTGATAATTTTCAGTTAGGGCCTTTTATCGATTCTGAACATCCACAGATCAAGAAAGGAACTGCTGACTTGAGTTTTGATGATATATTCCAAAAGGAGGTTCTTAGAATGGTATCTATAAAGCAAAAGTTATTAATGTTTTATGTTGCTCTAACCTTTCATTTTTCTTGAAGCATCACTGTTGGTGTGTATTTGGATATGGGTACAGAAATATGATACTTGAATCTGAGTAGCATAACTTATGCTTCTTTATGACACACCTGAATCTGAGTAACATAATTTATGTGTCTTTAATCATCTGTTTTTCTTATTGGTATTTTCAGGTTCAAGATTATTTGGAATATATGGGTCCCACTGCTCGGCTGGTTATGATTCCATCTGTACGAGATGCTAATCACGATTTTGTTTTCCCTCAGGTCATTTTTTTTCTTTTTCCAAATAAAATCATTCCTTCTGTTTGGTTTGTTGATATTTTGAAATAAAGCGAATGCTGAAATTCCTATTTGAACTTTATGCAGCCTGCTTTCAATCTCAATTCTCTCGATGTTAGACATCAGGTCTGCTGATATAGTGATGAATTCCTACTCAAGAGTCCACAATCTGTTTTTCATAAATAACTTGATCTTGTTCTCCATTCTTATCCAGATAACCAATCTTAATAATCCAGGGATTTTCGAGGCAGATCAGGTAAATCAATGGCAACTTTCATCTATTATGTTGCTTTATTTACCTTTCACTCTAGTTTTTGCTGGATAGCTATGTTGCTTGGAGTCAGAGGTCAGTGTTCGATACAAGATGTACGCATCCAACACTGATATACTCAATTTTTTTTTCCTTTTAAAATTTTAATTTATGTGGAGGATCACCATGTCTATATGTTTTGGACACAAGTGCTTGACACGGATACTTGTAGGAAATTGAAGTGTCAGGTTAAGATAGCTTAGCTTAATAGAGCACATCTTCTAAACACGTATGATATTGAATGCTATAACTTTTAAACCAGTTGCCAAATTATGATGGTTTAACCTGGAATGATAGAACATGTAAAAGTATATTTGATAGTAATTTTGGGCTAGGTTCTTATTTTTCATCTTTCTTAAAGTATTTATGTCCAATACTTGTGTTCAATGCATATCCAAACATGATATGAATTATGATAGTATAATCCTCCAAGTATTCTCCAGATGCACAAAAAAATTGCAAAAACTTTAACATACCTCGTGTTGGGTTCATACCAGTAATTGACAGTTTGAACACCCATGTTTGATTCATATTGAAACATGGTACGAGGATATAATCCTCCAGGCTCCAAGAACCTTGTAAGTATATGAAAATTTTGGAAAAAATTAAACATATAAGTCTTTGGGTAGACACTCAATATCCGATACCTGAATCCAAGTAGCGTAAATTTTTGCTTTCAGGTCAAGATAGGTTGCTGCACAGTAGATATTCTCAAACATCTTAGTGGGGAGGAGATGTCAAGATATTCAGCGGAGGGAAAACTTAATGATCGCTTAAGTAGACTTGCCAGCCATATTCTTAGCCAAAGGAGGTATCTTTCAACAAATTATTATCTTTTTTTTAACTCATTTCAGTTAATAATTTCTTAGTTGTTTCAGTAATATGATGACATGTTAATTAAGCCAACAAATATATTTTGTTATATTGTTTGATGTTACAGCTTTTATCCGCTCTATCCACCAGCTGAAAGTGTCCCAATGGATTTTTCCCTTGCTCCTGAAGCTCTTCAAATTTCTTCAGTTCCGGAACTTCTAATCTTACCTTCAGACATCAAGTATTTTGTCAAGGTTAGTGACCTATGTTGCTATTTCTCTTGAAATATTTGTGTTCGGCATACATGTCTGATATAAGCATATTCTTTTATGGTTACATTGATATCCGTATAATCTTTGAAAAGATGTGTTTGTATAAAAAGACTGGCCAAGATAGTTAAATATACCCGTTTGAATAACACAAATATCAAGAGTCCTGATAAGATAAGGCTTTCTGCAATTCTTAATATAAGAATGCCTGATGCCCATACATTGATTCAAGGCATCATTCTTTTATATTTACAGGTTTATAAGATATGGGAGAAGTAATTGTCTTTTGTGTTTGTATGTAAGATCAAATTAAGACTGGCCATAAATTAGATGGTATATTTGTTATCATCATTATTTTATTACTCCATTTAAATTCCATGTAGTCCTAAATAAGATTTCATTGTGGGATGTATTTTTAGCTTATGAGGCGAGTTTGTTTAAAATTGTATTATTTGTTTTGATTCAAAAGATTTGAAATGCTAGGGATTTTGATATTTGAAGGTTTATATGGAACTATTTGAAAAAAGTAAATGTCTTTTTGTTATAATTTTTTGTTTTAAATTAATTAATTTATTAGATAGGGAAAGGCAAAATTAATAGAAAAAGTATTTATCAAAGCTCATCACCATCCTTAATTTATTATGAGTTTATGTTCCATTTGAAATGAAAATATCAAATTCATTGATAAATGTTTTTTAGCATCCCCAGATAAATGAAATGAAATCTTAGAAAATGATTTTTCTGTTTTTTTGTCAAAACATCATGCATTTGAGATGAAACTGATATCAAAAAAACCAAATAAATTTTAGGCAAGATAGATAAATGAAAATGCAATTGGTTTTAAAATATATAACAAAAAATGCTGCTGAAATTTGTTAAAACTTTTATTGCAGGAAAAACTGCGAAAAGCTAAAACATAGATTTTAGTTTGGTTTTAGCAAACACAAATAAGCTATATTAAAATGCTGCCTAAATTTGTAGAAGAACTAACCGAGTGAAGGTACCACAATTTTACATGACCATTCCTCCATCAATGGTAAACACCTGCAAAACAACATCCCTGGGCTATCAACTATAAGTCAAGAAAAGGGGAAAAGAAACAAGATAAACAATAACACTTTTGGATCGAGGCACTGTCAACATCAGCAGCAAAATCATGGAGCATGATGTGGATTGACCACAGTCGCAATGCTAAGAACTGATTTGGTCGTTTTGTTTCAACAAAAAGAAAAACAATTACTTTGCACCTCAACAATGTTTTTGTACCAGTGTTTCAATAGAGGTCAACCCCCCTTGTGAAAGCTCAATAACTAACAAGCAAAGAAGTGCAAGCAAATCCCAACTAAGTTATTCGGATTTGGGTATGAATATCAGACATAGATATGTGTCAGACACATGTATTTAATATCTCCAAACCATGTCTTGAAGCATGTTGAATATAGTTTCAATAAGTTTGGTCTATCTTATAGCTCACAATCAAGTGAGACACAACAAAATCATTAAAGCAAGACAAAAACCAAGATGTTGCAAGGGCATAAAAATATATGTGCCCACACACAAAACCAAGCAAAGAAACAACCAATAACATTCATTATGCTAAGTCCAAGTTATATCATGACATGCATGGCCAAGCCCCAAGGTTAAATTAGTGTAAGTGCTGATGTTATCCACATTAGCATTCAGCCTAGTTAATCTTTAGGCATCTTTATAGCCAACTAACAGAATCATGGATACTTGTGAGTTGTGGCATAACACAAGCTTGTCAAGTCCACGTAAAGATTTTATATAAAAAGGAAAGAATGATAATTTATAAAAATAGATTTATAACCTGTCCTGTGATGTAATTAGAAGTAGGGTTTATGGCCAAAAATTCCACCAGTCCGGCAACTTCTTCGGGTTGGCCATACCTTCCTATATCCATCACAAATATAGTTAACCACTGCTGCAAACGTGTTACTTAAGCATTACTACTCGAAACATCCAATTTGAATCTGTGGAAACTAGGATATCACGTGATAATACAAGTTTATATTAACAGAGGCAATGAAGAAGGTTGTATGACTAGAGTCAAAATAAACAAATATGCATTGTATTTGCCTATTTGGTACATTGCAAGATTGGCAGCAATAAGAACTCCCAGGCATTTCAACCAAAAGCCAGCAAATATTTGTTGACTTTGTTAGTGCCTGGAAAGCTAACAAATTAAGAAACACTAACAAGAAAAGTTCACAAAGATGGAAATAATGAATTTTGAATTTGAATAATCATCCTAAGCTACTTGGACTTGAGTTTGAGTACACAGATATGTTCAATCATTTTCAAGATTTTCATGTATTTAGAGAGTCCTTAGCATATCATATCCCCAAGCCCATGTTGAGATACATATGGGGACACAAATACTAAAAAGAAAAATCTTACCTAAGGGAATTGTTTCCAAGATTTTCTTCTCAATGTCATCCCCAAGTTTGGCGGTCATATCAGAAGCAATAAATCCTGGTGCAACAGCATTGACCTGGAAGAAAATTTTCATATTATATTATCAGAGTAAGTATACCCCAGCATTAGCAGCATAAATCTTACTCTCCTGACCTCGTATCAGAATGGTGCCCTTATTGCTCAGTTTTCATCTTTTTTTCACATTATCCATATCGCATATTCCAATTATTTTTCTCTTAAAATAAAGAAGAATTTGACAAGAAAGAATTGGAGCATATAACATCTTGAAAAAAAGTGAGCAACAAAACTCCAAAACACATAACCCTGGATCTTTCTTATCAAGTACTGTAAGTGGATTAACTGGGGAAAACTTACATTAATATTTCTGCTGGCATATTCCCTAGCAACAGTCTTTGTGAAACCAATAACTCCTGCTTTAGCAGCACTATAGTTGGCTTGCCCGGCATTGCCAACCAGACCAACAACTGATGCCATGTTAATTATCTTCCCCTGAAATTATAACATATATTGAGACATGGCACATAATCTAAGACAACAATCTTGAAGCTTGCTTAGAAAACATTTCCTTTATTTCCTGGCACTAAAAAAGAGCAAGTATCCACAAGAAAGCTGCATCCTAAAGCTATGACATGTTGGAATAAATTGGCTCAAGTTACGACCTATAAATTATCAGTTGACATGGATGCACAAATTTCAACAGCAATCAAATTGGTAAAGCAACCATACTGCCAGTGATCTTCAAATGAGAAAAATCCAATTACCTTTTTCTTCTTCATCATGATTTTGGCTGCTGCCTGCAAAGAGAAAAAGTAACTAAGTTCCAATAAACAACTCAAGCATCCTCCGGAAATACTTGCTTAGGTGTTCAGCATTCAAACCTGTGTACAAAGAAACACTCCTGTAAGATTCAGATCAATAACCTCCTGCCATTGTGTTTTCTTCATTCTCATCAACAAAGTATCCCAAGTGATTCCTGAAACGATGATCACCAACATAAGGGGATAGGACGGAATCAACAATTGAGTAACTAATGCAAAAAGAAAGGATTTTCAATAACCTGCATTGTTTATCAATATATCAACAGTTCCCCATGTATCAACAGCCTGCAGATATAAAGTCATGAAACATGCATCTATTACTAAATTACAAAATATAAAAAGGGAACATTCACTCACAGTTTTTATCATTGCCTCTACATCAGCTTCTTTTGAAACATCTCCACCAAAAGTAACAGCCTGACCACCATACGACTCAATCTACAAAAAGTCCAACAAGATATTAATATTAGTCAAATGCAACCATGCAATAAAGACTAATAACTGTCTAAAGACCATTACAAATAACCAAAAAATAGAAAAGAATATAAAGACAATTTACTAAAAGATTTTAAAGGAAGACTTGAGTAAAGACTAAAGGTGACAAAAAGTACAAAATATCCAATTATATCTGGAAAAGGGTCATATTTGCGATTATTTTATAGAGTAGATGCATACAGTCAGACGCAAAAAGAGCACAAAAGGAATCCTAAAATTAGATTTCATGCACCCTACAAACTCTCATCTGCAAGTAAAACTAAAAATATCCCATTCAAGCAAACATAACGCCAGGTTACTCAAATGAATTCTTATGCATCAGTTGACAAAATTCCACAAGCTGAGAAAAATAAATAAAATTCACACTCAAGTTTTGATATATATTTCTTAAGGGCATATTATTTACCTCTTTCGAAACTTCCTCAGCCTCTTTTGATGATCTGGCATAATTCACTAGGACCTGCAATAGCACAAGGCATCAACAACCACCATACTCAAAACAAATAGTCGCGCATACAACGTAGAAAATATTTCTTTAGCTGTTTATTGTTTAAACAGTTGTTCTTAAACTACTTGACTGGACACTTGAGATGCAATTATTATCAGCAAAGAAGTATAAAAGGCTTCAAGACAGTATATAGTGAATAATAAACCACATAAAAAATTTGAACAATATTAGACAAGTAATTTATTTTAGATTATGGTAATCATGGGCAATTTACTTTTGGTGGATGATAACCAGTTTCGTATTCAAGAGATAGAACTACATGCAAACCTCATGCAAATAAAAGTTTTATTATAAATAATATTATTTATAAATCTTAAACATCATTCGATGAAGTTATCTTTTCTATTTGTAGTTTCGGTCAAGACTTCAACTGCCACAGTTTCATTCTTCATATGCTTTACATCAAATTAAGGTAAAAACGACAATAAAATACGAAAAGGATCACTAACTAACCTTGCAACCTGCTTTACCTAGAGTCATTGCAACTGCTTTACCAATTCCTCTAGAAGCTCCAGTAACTATGGCCACGGGCGATTCCACCTTTTGAGCTGCTTCAGTGCTAGCTTGTTCAACAGTGGCAACCTGAGCTTTTACACCTGGAAAAGAAAAAGGAAATCAAAAGCCAAATTAACTAGATATATATCTCTCGTAAATCATCAATGATCACTCAGTACTAAGTTACTAATGTAGCTTATTATCAGTTAAACTAGTTAAACAACAAAATTCCACAAGCTCCAATAATAAATTTGACCGCAATTCAGTATCCTTAAACTAAATTAACTAGAAATATCCCTCTCGTAAATCATCAATAATCTCTCAGATTATTAATACATGTAGGTTAATATCAGTTAAATTAGCCAAACAATAAAATTCCACATGCTGAGCTTCATGCAAAATGAGAATGAAAATATTTCATAAAGATGAAAAAGAAAGAGCTCAAAAGCAAGAGAAAACAAATACCGAATGATGCAAACGATCGTCTCGATTTGCAGTGGAGTCCGATGCTCGGCCGAGCCTGAACCGATCCGAATCCGCCAGAAATCGGAGACCATTGCTTAATCTGAACAAACTTGCGGTCAGTGCAATCAGAAAACCTCGCCGCGGATTTCAAAGCAACGACATTGGATCCGGCAACAGAAGCCATCGAGATCGGAGCTCGGTGGAATCCGCGAACAGCGAGGAGAGAATAAGAGCGAGAAGCAAAGAGAGTAGCCAGAAAATGAAGGCTTTAAATAAAACTCAAAGAGCGGAGAAAACTTTGTTTTGCTTTCGCTTTGGGAATTCCGAAGAGTGGGCGAAGCTAACGAAGTAAGTGACCGACTGACACTTGTTATTCATAGGTTGAATTTGATTATTGTGACCGTAATGGGTCCTGGTTTAGCTGGTAATTACAATGAAAACCAATGCCTTTGAATGGCCGATGATAAGGCAGTAATATCCTCTGGGTGCCAAATGGCAATGCAGTAAAAATAAACAGTTTCTGGGAACTTTATTGTAAGTTATCTTCGTTAATTACTTGAAATTTAGGTTAAACAGGTCAACCATTTTTTTGGGTAGAACTCGAAGTATTTAAAGGAAAAAACTTTGATAGAAGTTAGGGTTTTAGTTTAGGGTTTAAAGTTTAGGGGTTTAAGATGTGTGATTTAGAATTTAATGTTAGTATTTAGAATTTAATGTATAGGGTTTAAGGTTTACGATTTAATTTTTTAGGGTTAAAGTTAGAAATTTAGGATTTAGGTTTTTATAGTGTAAATATACAAGCTTGTGTAATTTACACAGCCTGTGTATCAAAGTTTTACCCGTATTTAAATAAAGGAAAAATATTTTATATTTTTGTCGGTGTCAATTTTAGTTTACATAAATAGTTTTATTTTAGAGGTTAGTAATTGGTTTAGGATTCAAAAATTTGAAGTTTAGGTTTTATAGTTTTAAATTTTAGATTTAGAGTTAAAATTTAAAATTTATGATTTATAGTTTAAGGTTTAAGATTAGAGATTTAAATTTTAGATTTTAAAAATAAGTAATCATGTTTGTGAAAAAAAAATCCATCACCTATACATCATATATTAACCCATAAATAAAAAGTTCTTAAATATGCCTTAACAAAAAAAAACATGCCTTTAACAAAAAAATGTATAAGATTTACAAAATTGTTTTCTTAATTAAAAAAATATTTTAGCAAATATTTTGTAATAAGGTGTTCATAAGTTAGTTCAGGTCAGTTCATATATGGCACAATATCAATAGAGTATATAATTATTTAAATTTGATTTAACTCGGACTATAAACTTTAAAAGTTGTCTAGACCTAAACTCAACAAGTGATCCTAGTGAAAAAGTGGATGATGTTCATCCTATGAGACTCGAGTTCAAATCGCTCTGCCTACAAGGTGTGTGCATTATTAAAGTGTTAAGAATATGCAAGAATAGATACTACCTTGTAATCACCTTTAGATTATCTAGACTTGTTTAGGCTCATCCCAAGGGCGGAGTTAGTATCAAACATTGGTAGGGGGCAAAATATTGAATTAAAAAAAATCCAAGGGCTTATTAAGTATTTAAACTCAAAATTCATGGGTAAGGCCTAATTTATCTTATATTTAAACTTATAAATACCTAAATTATTATTGGACCGAAAAATTTGAGGATACAGGGCACATTCTTCATTAGTTCAACCCCTACTTGATTATATATGTAATAAACTTTTTTATTTTTTAATTTGAATATTTATTTTTACGGAGACCAAATTATTATTAGACCAAAATCTATCAAATATTTTAACTTTATAACAGGGGTCGGGGGCCTTGGGCCCAAGGGAACTCTGTTTTTTCATTTATGTTTTCATTTTATATTTAGTAATTATATATTTTATTAAAATTTTAAATATAAACAATTATCCATTTATTTATCGAATATAATATATAAATTACTTATACTTCTATCTACCAATAAATCGAAGGATAGTGAGCCTTAATCACGTGTGAACTCGCATGTGTATATATATGGTTAGGATCCACTTACACTTTGTAAAATTCAATTACTTTTACATATTTTTTATACCGTTGGATTAGGTTAAATAAATGATTACAATTATTTTTTTTTTATCTTTTTTTATGATAATCTTCTTATTTCCCACTGTTAATCTCAATCATCTATACACCTTCATCCAACGATCCAAAAAAGTAAGTTTTTTTTTTAAGTTTTACATGCTGTAAAGAGGGTCATATCTCATTAGGGGTGGTAAGGGGGTAGCAGCGGTTTTACATTCCTCACTTCGTCCCCAACACTTGCGGGTACGATTTCGAGGAATCCTCATTAAATGTTTTGAGATTTTTTGTCTCCATACTCATCTCTTGTGGATCCCTGTGGGTTTCGGTTAATCATCGTCCAAAAAAAACAAATCTTAATACATTAAAACAAATACCTAACATTAAATCTCCAAAGTTACAAACACAAATGATAAATCTAGTTTTGTCAACAACAAACAAATTATTTCAAAACTATAAAAATAACTAAAATATTAACTATTAAAACATTGTAGTCTCCACTACCTTTAAAAGAAAATATGTAACTAATAATCTATATCTCTAAATCATGATCTTTTTATTCTAAAAGGAATTAGATTTAATAATCTTTCCAAGTAAATAAATTATGTTTTCTAATTTTGCTCGTACAATTTATGGCAAATTTTTTAAGTCAATGCCATTGTTGTTTTTGAAACAGTTTGTTACCTTTTCTTCTGACCTTTGCTTACTCAAAAATTAATAACTCCTAACATATAACTCGAAATCAAGATTTTATGTTTGAAACGAATCTAGACTTTCGTATGGTTATAGAAATATAAGGCTCCTAATTTATCTTGTAGAATTCTTTGTGATTTTTTGAAGTCACTGCTAAATCTGTTTTTCTAAGAAATATGTTGCCAAATTTTTATGATCTTTCAACATTCAACTATCCATATCTTTTAAAATACATATCGAAATCGATCACCATATTTCTAAACAAAACTAGACTGAATCATGTTTACTACGATGTATATACCATTTTCTAATTACTTGTATGAAATTTTCGGAGAATCTTAAAATTTACTCCAACCGACCATACTCAGATTATGGGATATTAAACTTTTGTTGAAAAGTGAGTAAATTATTTTTATGGTCATCCAACTTTGTAAAATATCGAGAATTATTACAAATATTTTTCAAAGATACCCACGATGATCTATACGAGTACAATTCGATTATCCCTACAGTTCAGGCATAGCAATCTCACCCTATCCCTATTTGGGCTTCGGTGATAAAATTTCTCTCCTCCTCATTCCCGTGAGTGAAGATTTTGATTATTCCGCATACCTATCAGTTTGGATCCCTAAGATTTTCGATTTTTCCATGTAAAACCCTAATCTCAAATACGGAGTATTCAAAGATAAAGGTGCTACATCGGGTCTCCGGAGCAACCCAACAAATTTTCAAATATTTTTAAACCGATAAAATATACTTTTAAATACGAGAAAATATTATTAAATAATTACACTGAAACAATAATAAAAGTAGTTGTTCAGAATAGGTGGAGCTCTAATACCATCGTATATCAAAATAGTCAAAATAATCAAAATAGTAACTGAGTTACAGACCCTCAAAACACAAGTAAGGCTCTAGGAATACAATGCCCACTACACATAAGATGTTGTATTCTATGCACAAGATGCTGAAAGTCCTTTGTCGATGATGCTCCTCAGACACGAACAAAATCTACTAATATGAAAATGAAGATAATTTGACAGGCTGAGCTTTACGGGCTCAATGATACACAATTAATCTACCATACTACAAGTAACTCATAAATATAAGCATGCAAATCAAATGCATACATAGAAGTATGACATGAGTATTGAATAATCAAATTATGAGTCATCATAATAACATAATCAAATCACTTGCATATCAAACTTGTCAGATTGTCAAACTTGTCAAATTACACATGTGCTCAAACATCGGGTATCCGGATAGTCCCGCTCCACTCATGGCCGCTAATTAGATTAGAGCTCGAAGGCTGCGCACAAACATAACACCAAATATATAATCACAAATATCCAATCTAACATATAATCACATATATCCAACAATGACATTCAAGTTTCATACTCGTTTTAACTTACTTAATAGAGTGTGTATTATGCTTGATCGAATATCTTAGTCATTTAGACTTTATAAAACCCTTTTAAGCTTTTCAAACTTCTGATATTGTTAAGGGATTTTTAACCACTAATTAACCTTAAAATGACTAAAATATTAATCATGTAGATATGACATCTTGCGCTACCTTTAAAGAAAAAATACGTATCTAGTCATCTACATATTCAAATCATGTTCCGTTTATTCTAGAAGAAACTAGACTCAATAATCTTTCCAACCATATAAATTTTACCTCCTAATTTAACTCGTACAATTTATGGTAAATTTTTGAAGTCACGGTCATTGCTTTTTTTGGAGACATACTACTACTTTGCATTCTAACTTTTGCTCACTCAAAAATTAATAACTTCTAATATATAACTCAAAATCGAGCACCGTTTGTTTTAAACGAAATTAGATTTCCACACGGTTATACAAATATAAGGTTCACGTCTCGATTTAGATTGTGTAATTTTTTTGTGATTTTTTAAAGTTACTGCCTAATTAGTTTTGTAAAAATTATGCTACCAGATTTTCTAAGCTTCCAACAATCTGAACTTCATATCTTTTAAAATAAAAGTCGAAATCGATCACCGTTTGTTCTAAATAAAACTAAAAAAATTTGCAGTTTTAAAGATGTATACCCCATGTCCTAATTATTTATAGAATTTATGGCGGATTTTCAAACTTACTACTCAGATTCATTTTCTGGGCAGATTATATAACTTGAACCTTTAGCCATATTTAATCATCCAAACATGATTTTTTACCCAAAGACATACAACATGCATACATTATCACACAAGCATTATGTTTATGACTTAACAAGAAGCATAAGAGAGTTAGAGGGTACCACCTTGGTGGATTAACACTAACAAAGTTTCTTGTCTAGCCCTCCACCACATTTTTCTTTCTTTTAGCTTTGGTATATTCACCACCCTCTTGAACTAAACATGAAAACACAATAATATTTATGGAAGGAGAAACTACAATTTAAACTATGAAAGAAATAATAAAAAATCATAAAAAGCTTCCTTGAATCTAAATTTTCTTTAGCCCCAAAACTTCTACTTTCATCTATTTATTTTGCCATAAAAATCTTTGATTCAAACTTAATATTTACCTTATTCAAGCTTGTAAGAAGAGATGAAATTGAAGATCACTTTTTCCTCTAAACTCACGTCTAGAAAGCAATTGAAATGAGGGACAAAATGAATAAGGTGCTTATAAGAATGGTGTAAAAACTATTGGGGAAACAATATAAAATACGGGGGAAATGATGGAAAAGAAATAAAATATTTTAAAATAGAAAATGGGAGACAAAATCCCTTAGCCCGTGGTTTTACATCATCCGACCATACTCTCCGAATTAATGGGAGAGTAATTTTTTTTGGAACAATGGGTTAATTACCCTTATGGCCATCCAACTATTCACTATTCTTACATAAGCTCTTAAACATTTTAATTTCCTTATAAAAAGCTCCAACGTTCTCCCAAATTAACTTTATAAATCTCAATCTCTAAATAAACGTATCCATCGTTAACTTGGGTCAATGCTCGAACGTTGACTCGAGAATTTGGATTGTTACATTCCCACTCGATTACCATCCCTACATCTCATATATGGTAAAATATATGATGCACTGACTGTAGAAACATTTTGTTTTCACAAGCGCCCTAATTTCAGGGGTCAGGGGTATAGTTTAAGGTTCATAGTTTAGGGGTTTAGGTTTAGTGGTTTATAATTTAGGGTTTATGGTTAGAATTTAGATTTTAGAGGTTAGAGTTTAAGTTTTAGGGTAATATGTTAAGGATTTAGGTTTTTACCTGTAACCCTTAATTTTTAACCCTAAACTCTAAATTCAAACCATAATCTCTAAATTTTAAGCACATAAACCTAAACACCTAAACTATGAACCCTAAACTAAATTCCTAACCCCTAAAATTAGGGCACTTATAGAAACAAAATATTTTCACTGTCAGTGCATGGTATAATTATCCCTCATATATATATATATATATATATATATATATATATATATATATATATATATTAAAAACGAACCATGCCAAGCTCATGTGAGTCATGTACAACCTCGACCCGGATGTCATATTTGGGCCTCAAGCCCAAACCAAAACCATAAAATTTCTTTTCAAACAGGATCAACCCATCAAGTAAGTCGCAAAAGCATTTAAAGCAAACGGTTAAAATAAATATATATAAGTAAATAAAATGTTACAAAGGAGCTCAAATTTAAATTTAAAATATTTAAAGGTACAATTTTAAATAATACAATTTCAAATAATAAATACAGACTCCACAAGTAAGGTCCTATGAACACATGGCCCACTAGACTCAAATACCGTACTCCAAAAATCCCCATGCTAGAATTCTAATTTGATGGTGCTCCACGATCCCACGATCCAACGGTCAACTTACGCATGGAAACAACGATTCTGAGCGCTGAGCTTACAAAGCTCAGTGGTACACATCTACTCTACTATACTTCATGCTAATCATAAACGTAAGCATGCAAGCTAGTACAAGCAATAAGAAGAGATAAATAAACATGTGGTGCTACCATAATCGCCTAAACACATGTCAAGCATATAAACAACATTGCAATTACAACAAGCACATCAATAAAGCAAACCATGAGCGAGGCCCAATGTCACCCGACATTGGGAGACCTGCCCATGCTCGAAAGCTCACATTGAGTTGCTTGAAATCTCACATCGATCGGTATACTCAGAATCTCGCATCGAGTCTTCACTCGGAATCTCACATCAAGCGGGGCTCGAAATCTCACATCGAGCAAATGTCATCACCCGGAATCTAACATCGGATGGCCTTCATTTCATCACTTGGAATCTCACATTGAATGACCTTCATGTGTTGCAACACCCACTCACTGTTATTCAGATCCCACCAAACAAAAACTCATAACCAAATAAGTTCCCTACCTGGCATGTAACCATACACGATCCACCACAAATCCATACAAGTGCCCTACCTGGCACACAATTATCGTACGACCTATCACGGGTCCCTATTTTTTCTATTACAACCAATCAAGCATTACCGAGTTGTTACGTTTTATGGAGAAGTAATACAATTCATTCCCATTAATTATTTCCAATAATATACATTATCTCATTGATTACAGTAATAACCGCTTTATTAATCATATTCATCAATTTCCATCTCAAACTGACCTTTAAACCAATTAGTGTTAATTACTGGTTTCATAAGCAATTTATCGAGTATTTGCCGGTAATAGTCTATTAAGCCTGACAACAGCAATATTAATTACGAGGTCCTATTCTACCCCTAAAGCTTATGAAAGTTATTATAGTTTGATACTAGCGCATTTAAATCATTTACTATTAATTACCGATTTTTAAGCATTTAATAGAATATTTATCAGCACTGCCCCTAACCAATATTCAATCGAACATATTAATTCATTCCACAAGCACACAAGGCATCACTACCTAGCCATCATAAATCAGGTAATTATATAAATATCCAGACAATCTTATACGGTCTCTAAAGCTCATAACAGTCTCAACATTCTAATAATTACCAAGCCTCGAATATCCACATCATCACATACTTATTACTCATATTCTAATTTGCAACCACTAACATGTAAGACAATTACACTTATGATGCTCATAAAGTATTTCGGAGTTTAGGTATACTAACCTTATGCCGACATCGCTAAAATCCTCATCCTAGCTTCCCAAATATTCCACTTGATCATATAACCGACCCCATTAATCCTCGCATATCAACAATTACGAAAATACTTACATTCTATACATCTCTTAAGCTAAGCGAAGGGTCAAACACATAAAAATAGCTTACCGGGTTTGAATTTGGCAATACGGAATGCGTCATTGGATCTGGAACATCGATAAACCCCAGGGTAAGGTCCTCCAGAAAAAGTCAATGCTGGTCAACGGTCAACGACAGCGGTCAATGGTCAACGGCAGCTGACGACAGTGGTGGCGATCGGCTCGGCGTGACTCGGCTGGCTGAGCTTGGGCTGAGTCAGCTCGACCTAACTTGGATTGTAACACCCCCGACCCGTATCCGTACACGAATATGAATCGAGAATGTTACATAAAATATACAATATACTTACCATGCTAAATTTAGGCTAACAAATTTATTTATTTATTTATTTTAACTCATAATACTAATATTGTCAATTTAAAAGATAAGCATAAAGTATTATAATTATATAAATCGTGTTTTAATTTCGAACTATTACAAGGCAAGCCGGATTTAAAATTTTACAAAACTGACAGGTTACTTAATTACATGCCACTAAATACAACAAAATAGGATGCCATAGATACAAGAAAATAACCTGTCTGCGTTGTAGGCCCTAATACCCGATCTGATGCAAAAGCTATCCCACTAGCTATTCCGGCAACCTACATGTATCACCGAAATACACGCTGAGAATATACTCAGTGAGGTGTAAGGTAAGTAACATGAAATAAACCATAAACAATTTATGATATTTGTAAAGCCTATTAAATTTCATAATACTTTTCATAATATGCAGAAAAAAAACATATCATATTATGTTGAAACATAATTTAATTCATCAATTAAAAATCGTATAGCCCAAGGTAATATTGAGTGACTAATATACGAAGTCGTACTAAAAGTACTATTCTTTGCGCCGCCATAATTAAATGATTTAAAACAAGCGCCACCGGCGATTTAAACGAGCGACACATTAGAGTATCGAACAAGCGACACAATAAAGTATCGAAACGAGCGACACCCGAAGGTATCGAAAACGAGCGACACCCGAAGGTATCGAAAACAAGCGACATGTCGAAATCATGTGACTCTAATGGTATACCACAATACATTTACTCATGACCAAGGGCAAATATAAAAATATTTCCTGCAATAACATAATGGCTAGCATGGCATTATAATTTAAATCATGTAACTCAATCGTAAAGGAACAGTTCATACTCCAATAGGCCCATTTCCATTTTACAATATGCTGCCATTCTTTAAAAATACGAGACAAATATCATTTAAAATAATTTCATACTTTAAAAAAAAATAATTACCTTTTTAGGTCAACTTATCGCAAGTCTTCCTATCACATATTATAAAAACATGCATGCACTCACCTTTGCCTTGTATCAAAATGCCTCACTACTCGATTTCAAATCCCAGACTTTTTTTCTTTCCCTTTCGATTATTATGTCCCCGATTTGACTGATTATCTACAAAAATCATAACATATACCATTTCAAAGTATATGTTAGAATATTCCCAATTCACCAATAAAAATGGAAATAACCAATAATTATCTAAAATCAATAAAATTGATCCGATAAAAATTTCCATATTCGAACCATTTTTTTCACACTTTTTATAAAAATTTCCAAACTTTGCATTTTAGTCCCTAAGGACATTTTCAAGCTTCTAACATCAATTTCAAACTAAATCCTTGCATTTTTCATCAAATACACTCAAGGACCTAAGCTTTAGAAATTTCCAACTTGGTCACTAATATTTCCAAAAATTACAATCAAGTCCCAAAGTCACCAAAAATTTCAAATTAAGCCTCCAAACCACTTAACTTGATTTTTCAAGCCACTACACTCCAAAAACAAACTTTATAATTTAGTCCCCAAACTTTTCAAAATTTTCAAATTGGTCCCTAATGCCAAATTAATTAGGGATTTCACTCCAAACCATTTATATCATCATTCTAAACAATTCTTTCTTCTACAACACCTTCCAATTCAATTTTTATCAAAAACCCTAAAATTTCCTCTTTAAAAATCAAGACTTTTTTTCTTTAATCTAACAACACAAATATACTTGAATCACTTCCATTTCATCATTTCCAACCTCAAACCAAAATTTTCCCATAGTTTCCCCATAATTCTTCATCTAACCAATCCTCCAAACTCAACACAAACACATGGAAACTAAGCAAAAATTATATCAGTAGATAGAGAATTTCAAGAGGAAAAATTTTCTATCTAATAGCTCAAGCCAAAAATCAACCACATAAGCACCAAAATTGAATTGAAATCCTTACCCCCTTTTAACTTGAAATTTCGGCAGCTTTCAATCTCCTTTTTCTTTTCTTTCCTTTTTACACAATTATGCCATTTGGCATATTATTACCCATTAAATACAATATTAAATCATACTATGCCACTTGTCTTGAAATAAAAAAATAGAATATTAAATTCCCTTATCAACATCTAACTAGACTTTAAATACTAGTTAGCAATTTAGTTAGTTTCCAACTAACTAATTGAAATCCAACTAATTCACTTGAAATCCAACTAATTCACTTGAAATCCAACCAACCTCAAGAAACCAACCAGAACATAATAAAATATTAAAAATGAATATTTTATAAATTTTTCAACTCCAATGGGGCTCATCTTTAAAATTTAGACTCGATTCAAAATACCGATAATTAATAAGGTATCGAATATGATCGAATCTAAACAGTCTCAGAAAATTTCTCAAATTTCAGCACAAGGTTCCTTGAGTCTAACTAAGGCTCCAATTAAAATTTCATAATTTTCCGAGTTCGAATACTTACCCGAAAAATTTACCAAAACTTATACCTTTACTAGTTTTTTACACAATTCTCGTACCAAAAAATCCGATTCCCACTGAATTTATTTTTCTTATCTAAACTATTCATTTTTTACCATAAAATTTATTATTGGGAAAATTACCATTTTGGTCCTTATAATTTTCCCAACCTCACTTTTGTCACCAAACTTTGAAATCTTACGTTTTAGTCACCAAACTAAAACTATCAATTTTAAGAACTTTGCAAACTAATCACCAACCACATATAAAGCAAATATAAATCAACTAACAAGCAAATTTTGGGGTATTACATGGATGACTTGGGCCGAGTCAACTCGGGTGACTCGGTCCCCTAGAGTAGGGCCACGCCCACGAGCAGCACCAGCCGATTGTTCTTGAGCCGGTAAACTCGATGGTGGCCTCCGTTTCTTGATTCGAGCCCTTTAACCCCCTTGAATAGTATAACCCAAAACTTTCTCTCTCTTACCTCCTTCGACGGTAACTCTGACGGCGATGATGCTGGGGCCGATAGACTCGTCTCGACGAGATGAACACAATGGCGGTGGAGGTGTCACGATCGGACAGCTAGGTCTCTATAGATCAGAGCTTGAAATTCTCACCCCCAAACTTTTCTCTCTTTTCTCTCTCTCCCACCATTCTCATCTTTTTCCTTTCTCTCTCTCCTCCATCATTCTTTTCATCTCTTTTCAACCCTCACTCCCTATTTAAAATTCAAACAACATTTTCTTTTTATTTTTTCCCCTTTTTACCCCTATGCCCAATTACACATTTTTAGTTGGGCCCTAAACCCAAAGCCCAATACTCTATCCAAGACCTGATTCGTTAACCCAAAATTTGGGTTGTTACAACTCTCCTCTTTAAAAGAAATTTCGTCCCCAAAATTTGCACCCATAACCTAGAAGAAAAGCTGAAACCATTACAACTCTTTGACGGTCCTAAGAATTTCCCGCCACGCTACTCTGATCTCTTACAACACCTATCAACATGACCATGCCTTCTAATGGTACGAACAATATCTCAATTGATCCTTTTTCATGTGAGGATTTCTTCCTCGCTCCGTACATCACAAGCGACCAGACAAAACTCAACGGTGCCTTGACAAAACGTCACATAGATAGTTCATAAAAAAAAACTTAACTTACTTTGTAGAACCCTAAGGAATTGTTGTACACTAATTCTTCTACTACAACACAAGATCAAAAGAACAGAAGGTTAAACAACCGTTGCATCCAAACTAGATAACTATTCTCGAGGTAACTCCCTGATAAAGACTCTAACTCTAACAACATTCTCATCCAAAACATTGATTGCCATGCGCTAACTTTTTGAAAACAACTGACACCCAAACTCGGTTCAAGCATTCACATTAAACTTGGCATGGAACCCATATCAGTAACTAACATAGCTCTCACTAACTCGATTCTCGCAATGATCATACGATTCGAATCATAACGTATCTAGAGAACCCGTCCCTTGTAATACTACTCATAACTATCGTCGTAAACAAGGCCCCACCAAAGAAAAAGTTTCATCAACCTCGAATCTTGTGCTAAAAGGTGACATGAACATCTCATCGTGCCGTACAACCCAACTAGAAAACAAACCAAACAGACTTTCTGTGGCTCACACCTTTGTTGAAAACTTATCAAATGGTGCATATCCAGGCACTATATCATTACTCAACGAAACTGTGCACTCACGAATCCTGTAAAAAACCCCAGCCACCTATTAAATTTCATCGATGAATACCAAGCATCCCCACAATTCTAGGAACTCAATACTTATCTCTCAACTGATAGCAAGCAGCTACCTGTCACTATCTCAACACACAACTCCACACTGTTTCCTGAATACGTGACGAAAGCTTAGCATCAACTATCGCTCTCAAATTTCGTCGTATACAGACCACTGTACTATAAGGGAAAATTGTTTATCTTGATACATCTTTTCCAAAACACTTATCACAAGACTTCAACCACCGGACCCAATTTCAATCATAACATTGTATCATCTTAACTTAATCAGATGCTTCTTCTCGTGGCTCCCAAAGCAAATCAATCTGTAACTCAAAACATGCTAACGGACACACGGGTACCGGCACTGCATAAAGCTAATATTGACACTCTCTTACATGACCATTATTTAAGATAGTCCCATACGACAGCATGATACTCTGCATCTTGTTACCCGGTATGATCCACTACTTATTTAGCTCACTTGCTTAGGTGCTTATCGACTACACCATCAACAGTTCTTACATACCTTATCCTATGTCATCATCTAAACCACAAATTTCACTCTATTGGGGAGAACACAACCTTTCTCTTCTAGCGCCAAAATACAACACAAACTGTACAATAAAACATCTTCAAAAACTCTAAAATCTCATTCAGCTCTGATCAGGTCCACTCAATTGTTGTGACAAACGGCTTAACATAGCATGACTTTTCACTGATATCCTTCGGCTCACTTCAAAACGACTGTGATATAATCAAAAGCATTTACAAAGTCCCAAACCCTTGCTCTCTTAACTGATTATATGGTAATTAACCCTTCCTACACATACGGTCAATGAGATGTTTATCTCTTCAACGCCAAACTTTTCGTATTCCTTTATATATACACTTGCGCGCAAAACATCCAACTCACATTTAAAGAGACAACACATGCGCTTTATATTCGGTTAGATGGGTTATCCACCTTGATGTCACCACAAACATTACCCACTATCACGACATACTCAAAGAGAAAAGAAAATCTTCTTTCCAAAATCCATTTATCAAATTTTCTAACCTCAACACGTAGTGATAAGCATCACATTTCCAAACTAATCTCATAAAAACACACATGCGCTTTACATTCGGTTAGACGGGTTATCCACCTTCGTAAATGGTTAACGATCTTCTCTGATAGTTTAACAAACTATTAACAGTTTCTCCCTTGAGCGAAGCACTTAGACGAGAATGACCTTATTCAATTTGTTCCTCCGAAAGTGAATCTCTAACTACTCAACTAGGTCGATAACCTCTAACAACTACGACGGTACCAGCATCCAACTCGGTCTTACCTCATATCTACTCACATTCCTAAAAGAGAGGGAACTTAACGACTCCTCCATAAAGCATAAAGAAGCCCTCTGGTAGTCTAAAAGCTCTCGATCATCGAACTACACACATTAACATCTATCAATTCGATCAAACCTGTCTCACAACACCGTAGCCATCCTCAAACTATCACTGTGATAATCACGATAAAAGGGCGACGATCCAATATTTCCATTTCCAAAGCTGGGTTCTATTGAGGTCTCAAAGCCTTAAATTCACTCTCGACATCACTGGCTAACTCCTACTTGATTAACCAAGATAATTCCTACGGTGCAACAACTCTTAAGAAGATAGCTCTCCTTCAAACCGGTAAAACGTCTAACTTCGGTCATACACTGACGAACTAATGGGTCCCAAAGGAATGCCCTTAAGAATGGTAATAATACTCTCCTAGTATCAACAAGGACTCATTTTATTTTTAAACAGATAAAAGGGTCCTCCAACCAACGTGCACTCATCGATCAATTTCGAGAACAATTTATCCATTCCCGCAACAAAACCTTTATCCATACGTAACGATGAGAATTCCTTGATGCAAACTCTTACAACGAATCTGAAGACTTCAAGGACTACAACGCTCAACGAAAATGCCACTCACGCGACATGGGGATAACATATTCTTGACTCGGGTGTCCCCTGACTAACTTGCAGCTCGATAACCTGAGGCGACCCCACTCTCGGGATCACTACCATTAATTGTCCTACACTTAACTCGATCCTCTCAGCCATGATCATAACCATCTTGACGTTGCAACATTAGATGCACTATCAAAAAACCAGCCTTAAGGAGTACGAATTTAGTTTGAGGGTTTGTATTCACTCGACACCTTACTAAAACACCTATACCACCCCAGAGTTTCCCAGAACCGGCTAAACCTAAACCCTGATACCACTAAATGTAACACCCTCGACCCGGATTTCATATTTGGGCCTCAAGCCCAAACCTAAAACCATAAAAAATTCAAACAAGATCAACCCATCAAGTAAGTCGCAAAAGCATTTAAAAAACGCTTAAAATAAATATATATAAAGTAAATAAAATGTTACAAAGGAGCTTCAATTTAAATTTAAAACATTTAAAGATACAATTTTAAATAATACAATTTCAAATAATAAATACAGACTCCACAAGTAAAGTCCTATGAACACATAGTCCACTAGACTCAAATACCGTACTCCGAATATCCCTATGCTAGAATCCTGATCTGATAGTGCTACATGATCCCACGATCCAACTGTCAACCTACGCACATAAACAACGATTTCGAGCGCTAAGCTTACAAAGCTCAGTGGTACACATCTACTCTACTTTATGCTAATCATAAACGTAAACATACAAGCTAGTACAAGCAATAAGAAGAGATAAATAAACATGTGGCGCTACCATAATCGCCTAAACACATGTCAAGCATATAAACAACATTGCAATTACAACAAGCACATCAATAAAGTAAACCAAGAGCGAGGCCCAATGTCACCCGACATTGGGAGACCCGCCTATACTCGAAATCTTACATTTAGCTGTTCAAAATCTCACATCGAGCGGTATACTCAGAATCTCGCATCTAGTCTTCGCTCAGAATCTCACATCGAGCGGGGCTCAGAATCTCACATCGAGCAAATGTCATCACCTGAAATCTCACATCGGATGACCTTCATTTTATCACTCAGAATCTCACATCGGATGGCCTTATGTGTTGCAACACTCACTCACTGGGTATTCGGATCCCACCAAACAAAGACTCATAACCAAACAAGTGCCCTAGCTGGCACGTAAGCATACACGATCCACCACGGATCCATACAAGTGCCCTACCTGGTACACAATTATCGTACGACCCACCACGGGTCCCTATTTTTGCTATTACAACCAATCAAGCATTACCGAGTTGTTACGTTTTATGAAGGAATAATACAATTCATTCCCATTAATTATTTCCAATAATCTACATTATCTCATTGATTACAGTAATAACCGCTTTATTAATCATATTCATCGATTTCTATCTCAAACCGACCTTTAAACCAATTATTGTTAATTACCGGTTTCATAAGCAAATTATCGAGTATTTGCCAGTAATAGTCCATTAAGCCTGACAACATCAATATTAATTACGGGGCCTTATTCTACCCCTAAAGCTTATGAAAGTCATTATAGTTTATTACTAGCGCATTTAAATCATTTACTATTAATTATCGATTTTTAAACATTTAATCGAATATTTATCAGCATTGCCCCTAACCAATATTCAACCGAACATATTAATTCATTCCATAAGCACACAAGGCATCACCACCTAGCAATCATAAATCAGGTAATCATACGAATATCCAGACAATCTTATATGGTCTCTAAAGCTCATAACAGTCTCAACATTCTCAATAATTACCAAGCCTCAAATATCCACATCATCACATGCTTATTACTCATCTTCTAATTTGCAACCACTAACATGTAAGGCAATTACACTTATGATGCTCATGAAGCATTTCAGAGTTCGAGGTGTACTAATCTTATGCTGACATCGCTAAAATCATCATCCTAGCTTCCCGAATATTCCACTTGATCCGATAACCGACCCCGTTAATCCTCGCATATCAACAATTATGAAAACACTTAAATTTCATACACCTCATAAGCCAAGAGAAGGGTCAAACACGTAAAAATAGCTTACCGAGTTTGAATTTGGCTAAACGGATTGGACCATTGGATCCAGAACGTCGAGAAACCCCAGGGTAAGGTCCCCTAAAAAAGTCAATGCCGGTTAACGACGGCGGTCGGCGAAGGACGGCGACGGTCGGCGTGGCTCGGCTCAGCTGGGCTTGGGCTGAGTTAGCTCGGCCTGACTCGACCGAGTTGGGCCGAGTCAACTCGAGTGACTCGGTCCCCTAGAGCAGGGCCACGCCCACGAGCAGCGACGGCGTGTGGGGGGCGCGTGAAGGCGGCTCTGCCGGCTTCTGGCGACCAAACTTCACTGGCCGACTGTTCTCGAGCCGATGAACTCGGTGGTGGCCTTCGTTTCTTGATTCGAGCCCTCTAACCCCCTTGAACAACACAACCCAAAACTTCCTCTCTCTCACCTCCTCCGATGGCAACACTGACGGTGGTGATACTGGTATTGGTGGACTCGTCTACAATGGCGGTGGAGATGTCACGATCGAACGGCTAAATCTTCGTAGATCGGAGTTTGAAATTCTCACCCTAAACTTCTCTCTCTCTCCCACCGTTCTCATCTTTTTTCTTTTCTCTCACCTCCATCATTCATTTCCTCTTTTTTCAACCCACACTCCCTATTTAAAATTCAAACAACCTTTTCCTTTTTATTTTCTTTTCCCCTTTTTACCCCTAAACCCAATTACACATTTTTAATTAAGCCCTGAACCGAAAGTCTAATACTTGATCTAAGACCCGATTCGTTAACCTGAAATTCGGGTCGTTACAAGTCATGCCACGATTGTAGGAATCCAATGAAAGTAGCTTAACAATTTTTTTATTATAAGAATCAAGGCACCAGCCTTAAGGATACATGATACTCTTTTAATCTGCCTACGGAATTAAAAAATTCACTATCCATCTATCTAATAATAATTCTATTAACTAATTTTATTTTATTTAACCTTAACATTGGTATGTATTAACCAAAACCGAGCCAAATCGATACATCATCTGCCAGACTGCCAATACCGTAAAAAACAATAAAAACAAAGCCATTTTATTAAAAAAATCAATACTTAAAAATTAATATAGAAAAATGAGAACCGAACCGAACCAAATTATTATCCATAATTAAAAATATTATTCCTTCTATCTCATTAAAATTAGGCTTAACCTTTAAATAAGTACTCAAACTATACTAGTTTTTCTAGATAAATGCCTCAATTTTGTTTTTGACCGATTAAGTATCTAACGTTTTCTTCTATGATCCAAATAGATGCCTCACCGTAACGAACGTTAACTTTTTGCCGTTATTCAATGAAAATCCTACAGGTGATAGTATTAAACATTTTTTGAATTTTATTTTTTAAAAAATAAATCAGAATTTTTAAAATGTCCTAAAATTTTTAAATAATTCCAAAATAGTCCTCAAATCCCTAAAACCCCCAAATCAGGCCACTTCCATAGGCGTTGGTCGCATTTCCGGTGTCGGAATGAAGTGTCCTCCCCTCGCCAAACGACTCACACACCGTTCATCATCTGTTATGCCGTCGTTCGTTGCGAATCATTCGAATGAATCATTCGACGATTTTGACATTTCACACAGCGTCGGTCGATTTTCGGCGATGAGGTGGTGGGGTAAATGCTTGTGATGGTCTGGCGACGGATGTGATGGGCGACGACGTGACAATCGATGGTAAAATCAGGATTTGGGTTTTGGGGTGTTAGGGGTTTCAAATTTTGGGGCTATTTTGTGAAATTTTGGTTTATTAATTTTTAAATATAATTTAAAAAATTTAAGAAAATTACACGTGTCAGATAAAGAAAGTTAACGGTAAAAATTAATGGACAGTAATGGCGGAGAACCTATTTGACTAACGTTGAAAACGTTAGGTACCTATTTGGCCCAAAATAAATTTAAGCACCTAACTGGAAAAATGGTATAATTTGAGCACTTATTTGTTTGTTAAGCCTTAAAATTATCATTTACTGATTTTTATGGTTGAACTTTTTAAACTTTAACATTATTATTTGAAATGATAATTATTTGATACACTGACGGTGGAAACTTTTAGTTTTCACAAGCGCCTTAGTTTTAGGGTCTAGGGACTCAGTTTAAGGTGTTGGTTTAGGGTTTTAGGTTTAGTAGTTTGAAATTTATGTACCTTAAATAGAATTTAGTGTTTAGAGTTAGAATTTAGGATTTATAGGTTAAAACCTAACTCCTCAACATATTACCCTACGACCTAAACCTTAACATCTAAACCCTAAATCCTAACATTAACACCTAAATTATAACCATTACCCCTAAATTCTAAACCCTAACACCTAAACCCTTAAACCCTACACCCTAAGCTGAGTCCTTAAGCCTTAAAACTAAGGCGCTTGTGAAAACTAAAAATTTTCACCGTTAGTGTATTGGATATAAATCTTATTTTAAATAGTATAATTTTATAAAAATACATATTTTAAAACTAATTAATTGAAAACTTTTAAAATATATTTTCTACCAATAATAAAAAATTAATAAATAATACTTTTAATGAGACAAACGGAGTGAAATAATCGAACTGAACCGATGTTAAGGCTATATCAGATATGCATCATCCGCCAATAAGAGTAGTATCCAAAAGACAGGTCAAAAGTTTACTGACAATTAGCCACAATTTAGGCTTAATGTTAAAAAATACCCTAACGTTTGAATAAATAGTTATTTTAGTTTTTATTTTATTTTTTTAGAGTAGTTCAACTCCCAATATTTTATTTTAAAATGATCATTCTACGAATAAAAATTGTTAGAAAACTGACGATAAAGAGTTTGAAATAATTTAACATAATGATAAGCCAACAAAAAAATATTTTATATTTTATATAATTTTATAAAATTATTTTTTGATTGATGTAATATTTTTCAAGTCAACACATTTGTCTTATAATACTGTCATGTCAGCGTGCACTGTCATATATGTTTGTCACGTCATTTCAAGCTATTTATCGCCAGTTGACTAACAGTTTTTATCTGCAAAGAGATCATTTTGACTCAAAATAAAATGTTAAGGATTGAATTGCTTAAAAAAAATAAAGACCAAAGTGACTCTTCTGTCAAACGTTGAGGCTATTTATTGACTTTATGCCTTGAATTTAATACATCAAATAACTCACACGTGCGGCCCATCAAGGCCATGTGAATAGCTTCATGTTCCGACCACCCTCTATTATTAATTTATTTTATGTATTTATACTTTTATATAAGCATTTACTACTATAATTATAATTAAAATAATTATTATAACAATAGTTATGTTTTATAATTAAAAAGAATAATGACGAATTTGAGACGATAGATCAGATCAAACTAAAAACAGATCTAAATAACTAATAATAACAATCAAATGTTCTTAATATGAGAGTTTGAATTTAATCCCAAACACATTTCCAATTGTAAAAAATAAATGAATTTAAACGAATATTATGAAATATGATTATTTATGATGAATTGTACTCCATTCTCATGCTGTGACGGAATTAAAAATTCAAGAATAATTTTTTTTTCAAATGGCTATGTAATTTTTTTCTTCACACACTAAACTAGATTAATTTATTTAAAAGAATTAGTTATTTTTTCAAAAATGGGGATGCGAATGCTCCCCACCAGAACTGCACGCATCCGCCCCTATTTTCATGGACTATGGGTAGAGACCAAACATCTAACCTCATGATTAAAGGGTGAGGTGAACAATTACCATACTACATCTCATAATTTTTCTACAAATGATTTTGATCTACCCTCATTTATGATGTATATTTAAATAAAATAATTAAAAATATGACAATAAATTAAAATAATTTAATATAAACCTAATATATTTGTATAATATCAAGATTTTCGTCCGACAATTCCTCTCACAATCCACTTGCCGCCCATCTAACAACATCACACTCTTTTTGACCAACTTGGTAACCGTTGAAAGGGTAACCATATTTCAAAAAGAATAAAATAAAATAAAATAATAGTCTTACCTTTATTAGCTGATTTATTTAAAACCAATACAAAACGATTCCCATCGTGAGTGCAAGTGTCTGAGGGGCAAAGAGTTGAGAATTCCCAAATCATGCAAATGGTTCAAGTTTCCGACCATGCAAAGTTTTATTTTTTTTCACTATTTTAATGTTGAATGGATCTCAAGTTATTTTTTTAATCTTTTGCTCTGACAGTGTCTCACTAAGATCTATGCAGTCATATCGAATTCATATATATTAGAATGTAATGTTTATCTAGCATTGTCATATGCAATGGTTTTTAAGGCATTGTTATCTGCTGCAAAACCCAGAAGCCTTGTTTCCTTTTTAACCATAAAAGTCTAGTTTATTTGTTTATTGAGTTTTGGGAAATCATTAAGCTTTTCATTGGCAGCAGCACTGCTATGACAGATAACTTTTTTTTTAGTTGTTTTTTTATTAATGGGAACTTTTAAACATGGTGATTAGTTAGTTTAATAGATAAATCCCACATGGGTGATGGGACCCTTTACTGCTTTGATTCTTGTGAACCCAAGTTTCAGATATTTCATTGGGTTCCTGTTGGAAAACATTATTGATCTTTTGTTTGCTGTTCTGCCGTTTGTGCTTTAATTGCTTGTAAAAATGTCTCGGACAAGTTTTCTCTTTGTAATAAGTAGAGCCTTTGCAGACTTATTCAGTAAGGTTAGCTTTTAGTAGCTTCCAGATTCTTCAATTTTTTAAACCCGAATTTAATGTCATTGATTCATGCTGTTATTCTTAAATGTTATTTGTGGTTTGAATCCTAATTGTATTGGCTGGACAAGATTTTGCAGACTTCTTAAGGTTAGCAAACTACAAGTCTTTGGTGGTTAGCTTTTAGTAGATTCAAGATTCTCAAAGTTTTGAAAAGTAGCATGATTCAGTAGATCTAGAGTTCGGATCCTAGAAGTTTTCTCTATGTAACAAGTCTTTGGTGGTTTGCTTTTTAGTATCTTCATGATTCTCAATGTTTTGAATTTTATGTAAATAAAAGGTAACATCCAACAGATTTGGGGTTCGAATCCTAACATCTGTCACCCTTTTTTTTTCCGGGCTTTGGCCATTGTTGTGTAAACAAATTCTCATCGTTTCATATAGAAGCTTTTTGTAGTTTTGTTCATTAGAAAATGAAATCAACTGAAGATAAAGGATACTATGAGATTTCGAGCAGCAATGGTTTCGAGTTTCATAGAGGGAATGGGGCTAACCGTGGTTCTCATCAACTACCTGGCTTCGGCAAACTGACACCTTCGAAATGGGATGATGCGCAGAAATGGCTGGTGGGGCTGTCAAGAGGTAGAAACAAGAGCCAACCCGAAACCACGCCTCGGAACTCAAATGCCGATGACCGAAGATTGATAGCACCTGTTCCACAGAAAGAACAAGATTTTTCCAGCAGTGAAGGTGAAGGTTCAGCAGCACAAGAAACAAATGGTTTGCATATGGCTGCCACTGCTGTTGCAGCGATGCCATCTGAATACCAAGATGAAGCAAAACAGGTGCATTGTGATGAATCGATTTGGCGAATCAATTACAAGCCTGCAAATCAGAACTCAAAACCGGTTGTTAGATCAGTCCGTGTGAGAGATATGGGGACTGAGATGACCCCTGTTGCAAGCCAAGGACCATCAAGAACGGCAACACCGATCCGAGCCATGAGTCCTTCTGCAAGGAGTCCTATTAATTCGGGATCTTCCACACCGGTCCAATATCACCATGGACAACTTTGTGATGAGAGCCATCATGCAAGTGCAGCGGCATCAACTGAGGCCATTGGTGAACATGAAACTGATGGAGCTGCCAGGGGAAATGGATCAAATGGACTGCATAAACAAGAATCCAGGATACATGAAAACAATACTTCAGATCAAGCTAGCAAGCAAAATACGCTAGAAAGTCGAGCAGCGGCTTGGGATGAAGCTGAACGTGCTAAATATATGACAAGGTGATGTACAGTTAGCTTAAGCTTAGGGATTTCTAAATGATTAGATATAGTTGATAATAATGCAATATGCTCTTTTTTTTAAACTCAAGGTGATCTGATTAGCATATGTCTTGCATTGTAGGTACAAGCGTGAAGAAATGAAGATAGAAGCCTGGGAAAATCATGAGAAGAGGAAAGCAGAAATGGAAATGAAGAAAATGGAGGTAAATGATTAGCTACCTCCATATATATGACCAATGTTGCTCCAACTCATTTTTTTCTTGAAATACCTATGTTTAAAATTTGCATCCGAATCCGATGCATACCTGGATATGGGTTTGGGTCTACAATCCTCTAGGAACCCTCCGAATATATAAAAAAAAAGTTAAAAACTTAAGCATATCTGTATCACACACGCACACCGAAGTCCGAGTCACATGGTGTATGGAACACAGTTTTTTTAACCAATAGAGATATGATCTTTCGAATATATGAAAAACTTAAAAAAATGAATATGCTAGTGTAATACACATATTTGTATCCTATGGTACTTGGTGTGAGAATCAAATGTTGATGTTAAGGTGAAAGCTGAGAGATTGAAAGCTCGAGCGAAAGAGAAATGTGCAAACAAACTTGCAGCCACAAGGAGAATAGCTGAAGAGAAGCGTGCAAATGCAGAATCAAAACTGAACGAAAAGGCAATGAGAACTTCTGAAAGAGCAGATTACATAAGGAGGACCGGTCACTTGCCTTCTTCATTCTCTTTCAAGTTGCCTTCCCTTTGTTGGTAGTAATATTAAACTCTGCTTGCAAAATGTTCAATGCTACTTCCATCCCTTGTTCTGACCTTTTTCTTCTATATATAATGTACTTGTTGGGTTTTGCTACAGAGATTCGAATATGTCAGATGTATGAATACGTCCGACACAAGTAATGTTCATTTTCTTTGATTTCATGAACTTTAAGGGTCATTATAAGGTTATATTCTCGTATTCATATCTCGCATTCAAATATTTGAATTGAGTACTTAAAAAATAGTCAGGAATACCGTAACTTGGATTCTGAGATGTGATTACTGCCGAACAATTGCAGTCATGTAGTAAATATGAAATGTCATTTCTAGTAATAATTAAAAAGAACTACATCGTTAGGCATACAATGAAGTAAATAAAATAATGATTAAAAGGAGAGAGATTTGCCTGACTTCCAAATGTCGCATCGTACAAAACTTCCAAAACCGTCCGGCAAACAACCTCGTCACAGTTGGCTCCGTTATCTACATGTCATCCATTTATTCCCAACAATTTACCTAGTGCAGCAGCCGGCTAGTCATTTTTGTATTGACAGGGAAACGGTGAGCTAGCCAACAGCTCGACAATGCTATGAACCAAGAAAACAATCAATGGCCTTTAATTCTGAAAACTCACTTGGAATTGAAGGGTATAATATATAATCCGTGGAAAAACTGGTTTGTTTGATAGGAGATTTTATTATGTAGAACCGAAGACTACTGTTTGTCCAAGCACGAAAGTAACCAATGAAAGTTCTAAGCAAAAGATTGTGTTGATAAGTCCCCGATCAACTGTCCATCCAAATATAGTAATGCCCCCTGGGTTGGCTTGCAAGTACATCACTGCATAATACACAACATTAAACACCATGAGCATTGATTAAGTAAGTAAATTGAATAAATCAGTCGGACCAATTGATCCAATAGAATATGTCAACTCAGTGAAATCTTGAACTGTTATAGAACCAGCTTATTGGTTAAAAATCAGATGGAAATGAGGAAGGATGAAAATTTTGTTAATCAAATGGTGGATATTCATATCATAACCACTTTCTTACTTTGAATCTTAACCATTTGATTAACAATTTTTTCATCCTTCCACATTTCCATCCTTCATACCAAGCAAAGCCTAAGACATATTAAACATCATACTTTTAAGCCAAATACATACATTCATCTGCTCAGACATGAAAATTTGAAGTCCAACCGGTTTGACATCTGACCTGATTTTTTAACCTTGACCATGTTTATGTGATGTAATGACTCCAGGAAATTCTCACTCTGTCTTTATGCAAGATTGTAAGGATTGAATTCTTTTTCGGTACAAAGGAGTCGGGGGGTTAAAGAAAAGGGCTACAAATGCTTGAATCTGAACCTAGATTTGCTGGATGTTAGCGGTTAAAGATGAATACATGAACCTGCTGGGATGAGCCCTGGGGGTCAATCTTGGAATTGAATCAAATTAATTTTGCTTTCAATTATATGAACAGAGTTGAATAAATGCTACCTTCCAGATTTCAGTCCAAGAAGAAAAACAGGCTAGAATTTTAATTCCCAATATTTCTGAATTCTATTCAACCATGACCCTCCGAATGAAGCATTTATGTCAACCAATGGGAGAGACAAAAACTGGAAAAGGGGGATAAAATATATATACATATATATATATATATATATAAACTTTATGGTTGAAATACAAGGTTTTTGACTGTGCCTGGTGTTAATATAACTAATCAAGTTCTCAATGCAAAACTGGTATCTGCTTGCAAACTAAATACCTCCATCCCTCTTCAAGTAATCATATCGAAATGCTATAAACTATAGATGCAAAGCTAGTACAAATCCAATTACTAGGTCAAAAACGATGCTATCCAGATTTGGGTGTTAATGTAAGATATGCATTTTACATGGTATGTTCAATTAGTTTCAACCTTCTTCCAAGTAATTGAAGGATCAATGAAGTCATGGACGGATGTATGTAAAAACATTAGGGTGCAAATGACCTCACTAATCTAATTAAAGTGTCTTTCAAACCCGTTATAAAGTATAAAAAATTAGTATTTTTTATAGAAAATATAAAAATTGACCCCACTTGATTTTTTGGGATATGGGGTCAACAATACTTATTGTAGTGCTATGGGAATTCTCCAAATCTCATACCCCACTATATGAAAATTCTGGCTCCGCCACTGAATGGAGTGTCAGAAGAATATGGATGCTTCAAGAACAATGAATGAAGAGTTGGAAGAACATAGATAAAAAGGATAAAGGAAAAATATCCATTGTCCTTAAAAGGAAATCAGTAAAAAATTGTAAAGTTGATATAAACCAACCATCTTCTACACATTAATATTGCCTGATGTGTTGGAGTTAGAACTGCAACTGAACATATCTTAGAGATTTTATGAGCAACCTAAATAGCTACATAATATTGTATACCAAAACAATCTTTTGGTGATGACTAGAATATTTGTATTATACTTTCATACCATTACAAAGTATTCTGTTAAAAACATTATAGAAAATGCAGCTAATGTTACTTGGACTCGGGCATGAGTGCTAGACATGGATATGTGTCTAACACAAGTATGTTCAGTTTTTTCCAAGATTTCCATATACTTGGAAGGTCTTTGGAGGTTCATATCCCACACCCATGTGTGGATATGCATCAGACACGAGTGCCAGACATAGGTACTTCAAGGAAAATGATAGTAGAAGCAACATAGAGTGCACCAGCTATGTATTTTATTCTCAGAATTATGGTGCTAGTGCAAGGTAAACATTGGTGCTTCATGATAAGCATGGTCCTAAATCTTCATAAGAGAAATAAACAGAAAAGGCAATAGAAACGAGATAAATTGCGTACCAAATGCTTGTCTTCTGTGATATGAAGACATATAAGAAGCCAACTGAGTAGTTGTAGGCATGGAAATGTAATCCACAGAATCCAGATCACTTTCAGAAAAGGTCATAAGTAGCGAATTTGATTGATTTAGAACTTCCATGTTTCCTGCACTGCTAGAACCTCTCAGGGATGCATCGGTCGAAGTACATGTTGCCAATGCATGCCATCTACATGCAAATGATGCAATTCCTTGAGCTCTATGAGAAATTCTTGTGGCTGCATGCAAGCAAAGAATAATCCCAACAACCTGAACAATTGAGGAGATCTAGAAAAAAGAACAGACAACAACAATTAGAACTCAAAAGTATTAAATGGTTAAATTCTGAAGAAAATATGCCAGGAAATTAAGAAAATTTCCAGAAGGTTGACATTCAAATTAGTGACTTCTGTTTTTTGTTCAGAATCTTAGTTAAAGCTAACAGATGAACGAAACTATACAGAAATAAGTACCACAACTTACTGCAAAATCGCCGCTATTTATGAAGTTAACCGTTCCACCATATACTGTTGTCTGTAAAAGAGTCACAAATTGGCTAACCGTGACAACCAAGAACTGTAAAAGAAGAAATATCCGGAACCTATGGCTTATCTTGGAGAGATGATACCGTAGTCGAATGTGCTCCTTTATAAATACCACAACATCAGATTCCCTTTCCAAGAGTTTAGCATAATCATCAAAGTGAATAACTTGCAAGTTGCAGAGTAAATGAAACAAGATGCTGGCGGATAGACTAATCGTACTAACATAAGTCCAGGACAAAATCAAAGCAACCAAAATAGCAACAGATATCCACCATGAATCGCGTTGCACATATAAAATTCGAATGACCTCACGCACCATCTTCAAAATAAAGCAAGGAAGCAACCACCATACCATCAGGCGTGTAGAAGCCTATACAAAAGTACTAATCCAAATCAAGAAACAGAAATACACAAAGGAAAATATTCAAGTGCATCTTAATTTAATTTTTATTACCAAAATTGCCAGTGCCAAAACTATTAGAAAATCCATACTGTGCTGCTCTGACTCTTCATTATGATTGACATACCTGTGTTCGACACATTCCAGGACATATATATATGTATATATATAGGAATAGGACCTCCCAAGAACCCTCAAAAGTACATGTTGAAAAAACCGAACACACCCGAATCCATGTAACATAGGATCTATATCTCTAGTTTCGTTGAAAGATCAAATTAATCGTTTAGCCAAAAAAAAAACTTTTCTGAGTGCTAGTGAAGAGATATAATTATTTAAAATACTTGGTAATTTCCAAATCAATAAAACAAGCAAAAGTCAAAATAGGAGAATCATTTCCAACTTCCAAGCTAGGATTAATCATAAGCTTTCTATTTTTGTAGCCGTGATTGATTGATCCAACGACATGAACTCATATAATAAAAGATTAAAACATCGAATGCCTTAATCATGATCAAACGCGGAGTAAAAACAAACAAGTTTTGAAGAAACGAGAGAAACTTTACCGAAATCTGCTTAACATAAAGGTCGGTAAAGCGAGCCATTTGACCACCGTATCGATCAACGAACAAAAACCTCCGAAGACCGTACTTCCTGAGATTAAACGAAACGCAGAACAAGGAAACGGCGGCCAAACAAGCCTGAGAAGCCACGGTATCCATCTCGAAATCCTTAATCTGGTACATCTCGCAGCCGTCGCACTTGGAAAGTTCCAGCGCCAAAATCGGGACCAAAACCCCGACGACCGTGAACGCCGCCCAAGACAAGGAGAAACTCAGCAAAGAAGATTGATTGAAACCAAGGAAAGTCAAAAACCTCTCCAATTTTTCCAACGAATCATCAAGCTCGTTACTTGTTCGGATCTCTCGCTGCTGCTGGCCTTGAGCGGCGGCGTTTTGAATGTTTGAACTTAGCAAAGGGATTTGCGCGGGAGGTGGTTGCTCTTCATCTGATCGTGCCTGAGAATCACCCATTGAACAAAAACGGAATCTTTTTTTTCTGAAAAATTTCAATCTGTTTGGTTTCTGTGAATCGAAGATCGAAAATCAGGAATTTATTCCCATTGCTTTGAAGGTCGTGGAGAAAATGAAGGTTGATGAAGATTGTAGTGTGTATCGGTGGTTATCTCCTTGATGGTTGAATTTTTAAATTTTTTTTAATTTATTGTGTGAAGGGTAATTATAGAGTGAAGTAGTTTCTATTGATTTTTTTTAACGGTAACCAGTTGATCATGTGATTTTGGCCGTTGATATAGTTATAATCGCTGTGATTATAGTATACAAATGCCAAACTATTAAGTATGTCGTCAGATGCCTGAAGGTGGGACCTGGACTTACTGTCTTACTTTTATGAAAGCCAGTAAAGACACAATAAATTTGCGGTCCTAAAAGTAATGAAAACACTATTATGTTATTAATAGTTTCTTAAATTTCTAAAAAATATACATGAGATTTCTTAAATTTAAGAGATCTCTAATAGTAAAACCCTACTTTTCTCTCTTTTTCTAATTTTTAGTTGGTAACCGAGTGCTGATATTCATTCTTCGATTTTTTCTTTATTATATTACATATTTATTTTTTTTAATTTTTAATAAAAATAATTATGTTTTGTGGCACGATTTTTTTATCTTTTGACACGTTTTCGGTCGTTTGATCTTTTTATTCATTTTTTTGATTTTATGATTAAAATTGACGTTAACTCGACTGATCTTTCCTGTTTTAGACTTTCATATTGAATTTTAGATACGCGGTTTGCGTTCATAGATAGTTACAATGCTCGACTTTGATTTGCGGTTGTCGGTAGTCTTTCAGTAGCTTGATCTCATTTTGTGGTTCGCTTGTCGATGCAGTCAGATATGTTCGTATCTATGTTTTGTTCAAGTCTTTTGATTGAGGTTTTAACATTTTCCTTGTATGGTCCTTGTATAATCTCAAGCGGTTAGTTTCTTGTGTCAATCGTTATAGAAAAATTTTTAAATTATGTTTTTAGTTTATGTTTATGGTTGTGAACTCTCATTATAATTCTAAATATTTTTTAATAAAACTAGAGACTTTTGTAAAAAAAAATCTCTAATAGTAAAAAAAAAAATTAAATAGATTCTTTTATTATAAATTGAAGTAAAAAAATGGTTAATTTAGGATTATCTGAATCTCATACATATATAGGATAATTTTATGGTAAATGCAATGTACCGCAATGTATCACTATTTATATGTACCATAATGTATTATTAACTGTTTTAATTAGTTTTAAAATTATAAAGATCGAAAGTGTTATCCCTTTTAAAATAAAATCTTAAAAAATAATTTTTATATTATTTTTCATATTTTCTTTTATTTTTTAATTCAAAAAATAATTAAACTTTTATTGCTATAATAATTCTACATTCACTTTAATTTAAGGGTAAAGTTCACAAATGGTCACTAAACTTTGATCAATTATTCAATTTGGTAACCTAACTTCCAATTGATTCAATGTTACCATTAACTTTTAGTTTTGTTTCATTTTGGCTACTGACTCGTTAACAACTGTTAAAAGGGTGATGTGGCTGTTAAAATATTTTATATAATAACACATTTAGTCCTTTATGTTTACACATTCAAACAATTTAGTCCTAATTCGAAAGAAATAATAAATTTAACCCTCATTATTTCAATTTTACCCTATTTGTAATTAGAGATAATTTAATATTTTATTTTGATCCCTCAGTTATAACTAATGTTATCTTGCCCCTCTCAATCTCAACCATACCCAATCCATTCTTTAAAATTTCATAAAGATTAATTAAATTATTACTGTTAAAAGGGTGATGTGGCTGTTAAAATTGTTTGAATGTGTAAACATGGGAACTAAATGTGTTATATACAAAATATTTTAACATCCACATCACCCTTTTAACAATTGTTAATGGATCAGTTGCCAAATTGAAACAAAATTAAAAGTCTAACGGTAACATTGAAGCAATTGGAAGTTTGATTACCAAATTGAATAATTGATCAAAATTTAGTGATCATTTGTGAACTTTACCCTTAAATTAAAGTGAATATAAGAATTATTATAGTAATAAAAGTTTAATTATTTTTTGAATTAAAAAATTAAAAAAAAATGAAAAAATAATATAATTTTTTTAAGATTTTATTTTAAAATGGAATAATAACACTTTTGGTCCTTAAGATTTTAAAATTAATTAAAACAATTAATGGCACATTGCGGTATATATGAATAATAGTACATGGCGATATATGACATTTACTGTAGAATTATCTATATATATACAACATCGTCTCTTGAAAATTAAAAATGTTGAAATTTAATAATTTTCATGCTCAAAAAAAGGAAATTCAATAATCTTCTTTTCAGAATTAAACATCTTGTTAGGATTTATGTTTTGATATAATAATTGAAAAATAGTTTTGGACTAATTTGAAAAGAACTCAAAAATGTTTTTAAGTCCAAACAACTTGAAAATAAGTTTGAGAAGTTTTTGAGAGGTTTTGGAAATGTTTTAAATGTTTCAAAGTAGCCAAACTAACGTTTTCAACACATGCGTACCTATACGGTATACCCCGTATCGATACGGTCCAAGGGTTTCAGCTACAATATTTTTTCAGTAACCAAAAGCCGTACCGATACGCTCCTAGGCGTACCAATACGAAGTGGATCGTTTCGATATGCAACGTGGCGTACCAATCCAGTTTTCAACCACCCCAACGGCTATTTCCCAACAGTTTTTTAAATTGCAGGGTGTACCGAAACAGACCAAAGCGTACCGATACGGCCCAATGTGTTTTGATGCGAGCAGCCAGATTGAGCATAACGGCTAGTAGGTGTATCGATACGGGTACTCGCGTACCGATACAAAAAGCTGTAGAACTGCATTTATTGCGGGAAAAATAAGCCCTAACGGCTCCAATTCAATCCCAACGGTCTTCAACGGCTAGAAACTCAATTGGAAATATTTAAGGACCCTTCAAGCTTCAGCAACAACTAATGCTTCAATTGTCAACAACATTATGATGCCAAAATTGTCTTAGAGCTTTTAATTCTCATTCTTTGTATAGACAACACTTGTGAGCTTAATTGTCAATATATGTTCAAGTGTTTTAGGATTGAGTGAGTGCTTAAAGAGTGCAAACATATACCTTAAGAAAGGGATTTTATTTTGCTTTGAATGTTCTATTTGTAAAGAGGGTTTACTCAAGCTTTGGGGTAGAAGCTTTGAGTGTTGTAAAAGGTTGCCTCATAAGCCTAGAAAATGGGAAGAATTCTTAGTGAATTGGTTGAAATCCTTAGTGGGGAAGTTACGTAGTAGATGTAGGCTTTGGTTAGAAAGCCGAACCACTCTAAATTGTTGTACAAATTTTCTTATCTTTTTGCTTCCACCATCAACACCCAAAAATTGACTTTTCTACCACTTGGCAAGCTAAACGGTTGAAGGATATCGAGCCCAACAATTGGTATCAGAGTGAGGCTCAATCGAGAAGGTTTAACCATCTATTGAGGCGATCCGACTAGCTCGACTAACAAACAAGTCAACCAACTTCCATGGCGTTATCCATCGACAAACCGCCCCTCTTCAACGGTGAAAACTATGCTTCTTGGAAGCATAGAATGATGTTCTTCATAAAGAGCAAAGATTACCGTCTTTGGGACATAGTTGAAGATGGACCTTTCGTGCCAAATCGAAGCAAAGCGGAGTGGAACGCGAAAGATCGCAGGAAGATGAAGCTCAATTACAAGGCCTTGAATATTCTACTTTGTGCATTAGGTCCGGATGAGTATGCAAAAATATCTTCTTGTGAGAGTGCTAAGGAGTTATGGGACAAACTTGAAGCAATCCATGAAGGGACAAATGTGGTGAATGAGACGAAGATTGGTCTACTCAACCTCGAATACGAAAATTTAAAGATGGACCCATATGAAGACATTAAGAGCATGTTCGACCGGTTCTCTACAATCGTCAATCAACTCAAAAGTCTTGGACAAGAAATTATAGAAGAAAAACTCATGCGAAAGTTGATTTATTCACTACCCGAATCATGGAAGAGCAAGAAGGCGACCATTATTGAAGTCAAAAATTTGAAGAAGCTCAAGCTTGAAGAGCTCGTAGGGTCTCTTTTCACTCATGAGATGATGTCTCTACCCTTAAAGAGGAAGAAGGAGAAGATAATCCAAGAGCAAGTAATCGATGTCAACATCATTGCTCTACATCCATCCACAAGCCAACAAGTAGAATCAAGTGAGGAGAAAAGTGAAGATGAAGAGATGACCTATCTCTTCAAGGAATTGGCTCGATTCATGAAGAGCAACAAAGAAGAATCCAAGCATGAATCGAAGAAGAAGATGGTGGATTCCCCTAAGTGCTCGAAATGCAAGAAGACGAGGCACACCAAATCCAATTGCCCTTGCTTCAACACGAAGGGATCATCATCAAAGAAAGCATATGTGGCTACATGGAGTGATGAAGACTCCATTGATGAAGATGAAGTAGCCCACCTATGCATGATGGCCCTCCAAGAGGAGGAGGTAACTTCTAACTCATATTGTTCAAATTCATACATATTTGATGAGTTACAAGAAGCCTATGACAAATTGGTTTTTGAGTTCAAGACTTCATTTTCGGAAAGTAAAAAGACGATTTCAAAATTGAAAATCGAAAATGATTTGCTTTTAAAAACCAATTTGGAATTTGAAGCAAAAATCAAAGACTTTGAACTTAAAGTTTTAAATTTACAAAATTTGCTTCAAAGTTTAGAAAAAGATCATCAAAAGGAAGTGGATGATCTTAAGAAAGAAAAAGATTTTATTTCCAATGAACTTCAAAAGAAAAATAATTTGGAAAAATCAATTTTTTTATGTAAGACAATCTAGTGCTCCTAGATTTATTAAAAGAAAATGTTTTAGAAGTATTTGAGTTCCAAAAGGACTAATTACTTCAACTAAAAATGATGAAATTGAAAAGTGTATTCCTAAGGGGACTAAACTATGTGCTTCTAATGTCATTGGATCCAAAGCAATTTGGATACCAAAAATTACTTGATTGTCTTGTTTTAGGTGGGATGGAGCCTTGATCAACAAGTGATGAAATTAAGGGGGAGCTCTATGCACACAAGGATGAACACTTGAAGAAGGAAGGCCTCACATCCTCCACTTGGTTCAAGTGTGGTAAAATTGGTTGAATTTTATTCATTTTAATTTTATTTATTTATTTTAATTCAACTAGTTAATCATATATGTTGGACTAACATTTGAATGATGATTAAGTAAGGGGAAGCCAATTTTAAAACAAAACTTATTTTTGTCAAATTTTATTTGAAACTCTCCCTTGTTATTGGACTTAAAAGTTTTTAAACTTTGGTTTGAATCATTTTTGATATAACAAAAAGGGGGAGAATGTTTTGAAAAATTGATTATGAATAAGGGGGAGCTTATAAGTTTTTCAACAATTAATCTCTTATTCAAATTTTATTTTTACTAAGGGGGAGGATCTCAAAAACATTTTTTCAAGTTGGTTTTATTATATAAAAAAGGGGGAGATTGTTAGGATTTATGTTTTGATATAATAATTGAAAAATAGTTTTGGACTAATTTGAAAAGAATTCAAAAATGTTTTTAAGTCCAAACAACTTGAAAAATAAGTTTGAGAAGTTTTTGAGAAGTTTTGGAAATGTTTTAAAGTAGCCAAACTAACGTTTTCAACACAGGCGTACCGATACGGTACACCCCGTATCGATATGTTCCAAGGGTTTCAGTTACAATATTTTCCAGTAACCAAAAATCGTACCGATACGCTCCTAGGCATACCGATACGGAGTGGATCGTTTTGATACGCAACGTGGCGTACCGATCTAGTTTTCAACCACCCCAACGGCTATTTCACAACGATCTTTTAAATTGCAGGGCGTACCGAAACGGACCAACGTCGTACCGATACAGCCCAAGGTGTTTCGATATGGGCAGCTAGAGTAGGTGTACCGATACGGGTACCCGCGTATCGATACGGAAAGCTGTAGATTTGCATTTATTGCGGGAAAAATAAGCCCCAATGGCTCCAATTCAATCCCAACGGTCTCCAATGGCTAGAAACTCAATTGGGAGTATTTAAGGACCCTTCAAGCTTCAGCAACAACTAATGCTTCAATTGTCAACAACATTATGATGCCAAAATTGTCTTAGAGCTTTTAATTCTCATTCTTTGTATAGACAACACTCGTGAGCTTAATTGTCAATATATGCTCAAGTGTTTTAGGATTGGGTGAGTGCTTAAAGAGTGCAAACATATACCTTAAGAGAGGGATTTTAGTTTGCTTTGAGTTTTCTCTTTGTAAAGGGGTTTACTCAAGCTTTGGGGTAGAAGCTTTGAGTGTTGTAAAAGGTTACCTCCTAAGCCTAGAAAATGGGAAGAATTCTTAGTGAATTGGTTGAAATCCTTAGTGGGGAAGCTAAGGTAGTGGATGTAGGCTTTGGTTAGAAAGCTGAACCACTCTAAATCGTTGTGCAAATTTTCTTATCTTTTTGCTTTCAACACTCAAAAATCGACTTCTT